>JAOWBC010000458.1:14010215-14035948 GCA_028566105.1 Hypoplectrus providencianus
TCAGCTATTGGCTTTTTAAGTAAAATGGTATATTGCCTGTGATTATGTTGTATGTGTATATTGTATAGATTCAGTTTTTTTTTTTTTTTTTTTTACATGATGTTACATTACAAAATGTGCCATGTAGCCTAATTTGTATTCACTAACTGACTGCATTTTTACTGCATCTGACCGAACCCTGTACATAAATGTGTATTGCATTTGACTGCTGTAGATGTTTGAGGTTGTGTCTATTTGACTCCTTTATATACTGTTGGTAAGTTTAATAAACATTTAGTCATCTATTCTATAAGACAATCTTATGTTTGCAACATGTTTGTTCATATGTTTGTTCACATCCCACATGGATTTTGTGGATAAAAGTACTTTTAGTTACATTGTGAATGCTGCACTTGTTGTACTGCTGCTTACTGTTTAGGGAAGAAATCGTCTGTAATATCCATAGACTGTGTAAATAAGGTGATATCACGTGTTGAGGTGACAGCTGATAACTGTTTCCTCTGTCCAAGGTGCTGAACCTGAGACCGGCATTGTTTTCTTACCATGAAAGGTAACACCATGGCACCGACACCTAGTATTCAAGAACTTCGCCTAAAAAACAACAACAACAACATACTAATACCCCATTTTGAAAATACTCTACAAGTGAAATTCCTGCATCCAAAACCTCACCTAAGTAAAAGTATTTGAAGCTAAAACCACTTCTATCATTTGGTCAGGATTATGTCATCAGATTATAAATAAATGAATAACAATAATAAACTCAGATTTTCAAATTGATGATAATATTGTACATGATTACTTGATGTTTCTCTTTTATTATGCCTTCATATGGCAGGCGTATAGAGGTGTTTATTATATAAATTTTTACACTATGTTACAAATTAGAAAATGTGCCATGTAGCCTTATTTGCATTTAGTAACTGACTACATTTTAACGCAATCTGACCAAAGTCTGTGCATAAATTTGTGTTTCATTTTACGGCTGTAGATGTTTGAGATTGTGTTTATTTATCTCTTTACATACCGCTGAGTAGCTAGTTTAATCTACAATGATTTGCCCTTCTGTATCATAGAATGTTTGTAGCATCACTGTCCTGTCAAACCACATTTCAACTTTTTACAGTGTCAGAAAAACAGACTTTGTTTTTGATGCATGTTCCAGCTGAACCAAGTGGGTTTTAAAAGGTTTATAAAGCTTAAGATGTGGAGAGATTTCTCAACACATGAAGAAACTCTTCAGTTTATCAGAAAAAAAGTGACTGAAAAACTCATCTGAAAAGTAACTATGTAGATGCCTAAATTTAAAACAAAGTACTTGTGTGAATGTATAGTTAAGCAGGCCTGCAGCACTTAGATCGATTTAATTACACCTCAATAGCCAAACATCTCTGTTATTGTGGAAAGTTTTGGCGTGCTCCTGGCATCCTGACCCGCCTGTTGGTTTGTGATGAACTTTCTTCAAACTGCAGCCAAACAGGTAAAACCAACCTTGCGCTTCAATAATTCATCTGGCGCTGAATAAATTATTGAAATATGCGCGTCAATCAGCTCGGGCCGTCGGAAAAAAAACGCCAGGAGCTACTCCACCAATCAGAGTGCGATATCCCACACTCTGCAGAGTTTCGACCAATCAGAGTGGCACTTCCTCCATTTCCTGTTGTGGAGTCGGGAGTTAGACTGAGCAGCATTCCTCTGGTACAGAATGTGAATTAAATACCACAGCCGGCATTAATGACTCCACTGTTCTTCACCACAGCTGTTGCTCATGACAGAGCCTCATATGTAAGTAAATATTATGTGTGTAAAAGTGTGTGGAGGTTAGCTGACAGCAGCCTGCAGCCCGGACATGTAAACAGCTTATAGCCGACTTTGCGGCATACTGTACGACTCCATATCAGCTATTATTACGCTGCCCTGCACGCTTTAAGTCTCGCTGTTGTTATTTAACAGTTTTTTTAAAATATATATTTATTTTTTTTTCATGTGTGCTAGCATGGGCCTCGCAGATGGCAGGTATCGACTGTTGCACCTGATGTCATGTCGCGTGTGTTGATATTCCCTTGACAACCGCGGATCGGATACCAATATACAGGTAGGCTGTCTGTGTGTACGTGTGTGCGTCAACAGCGTCACCGCAGGCTGCAAGTTTATTCCTAGAAATTGCAGTCTCATTAAGAATAAAAAACTATCTGATTTTATTAAGCTAGTCTTTTAAGGCACTAGCTCCTCTTTTTGAATTAGAGAATAAAGCTTGAGTGCCTGTGTCAGATTATTATGTAAATTTAATTAATTTTAAGTAAACTGAATCAAGGCCTGTTTGATTTTGGAGCCTTAGTCGAGGCACGGTGACTGTCAATACTGTAGCGGATTAGTATCGGTCCATAAAGCAAGGGTCAAGCTGAGCGTCCACAATAAATACAAGACTTCCGGTCAAAACGTTCAAAGTAAAAGCCCAGTGATGGTTTTGGTTGTAGCTGGAAGAGGAATGAAAAATCAATCATGAAGTTCAGAAAAAAAGCAAGATTCCAGTACCAACAATAAAGAAGACTGTGATAGGGTTTTTTAAACTAAAGCTACAAACATAAATATAAAGTCAAAACTTAGAGTGTAATTAAAATGAAAAAGCAGGTTTTTCACTAATCATAAGCTTGGCTGTTTGATCTCCAGCTCTTCCTGTTCACACATTGAGGTGGGATCAAGCCATAGTAATGCAGGTCTTTGAATTTCAAGTCCTTAACAAGTTGCTTTAAAAAATTAAGCAATTTTATCACAACAGTAACTAAACATTACTTTTACAGAAAACATGAATGCTTTCTAAAATCAGATTTATGTGTTCTTCATGGATCTGAGAAATTTAAATTCTACTTGGTGGGAAAAATTGTGGTAATGCTTTTTTCAACTTTGTTAAAACTATCGTAATTCAATTTTTCTATTCTATTCTTTCTTTCTTTATTCTTATCTTACCAATTCAGAAAAATAACAAAGGAATTCTGACAGTATGACACATCTTATTAGTTCTGTGTTTCTTCTACTCTAATCCCATTTCTTATTATGGTGATGAGACGAGACAGAGAGAGAGAGTGGGAAAACATCACTCATTATTCAAGGGTGAATCTAAATGTAAATGTAGCCTTATGCACGGTCGTATCTCATCAGGATATCAATAAAACCTGAAGTGCACAGAGTCATAAAATAAATGCCAGACAGCTTTGAAAGATGAGTGTAATATTTCTGTCTGTGTTCAGGGGCCACCATGCCCATCACTCTGCTGTGGGCCGTGGATGTGTACGGCAGGGTGTACAGCCTTTCCACAGCTGGTCAGCGCTGGGAGCGCGCAGACGACATGCTGCTAGAGCTGAAGCGTGTCACTGCAGGGAAGGGCCGCTGCTGGGGCATCGGCTGCGACCATCATGTTTACCTCAACATGATGCCCAGTGAGACCCCGATCCGCTACCGGGAGGAGACCTATGAAAACCAGGTGGGCCCATGCTGTTCGTTCACACAGTTAAAGGGTGAGGCTACGTGTTGCTTATGCTAAAAAGACTCTCGCTCTGTGTGTTTTTTCAGAGGTGGAACCCAGTTGACAGCTTCACGGACACACTGCTGCCCACTGACCGCTGGCCTTGGAGTGACGTGACCGGGATGAATCCTCAACCGCTCCACAGCTTTCAGCTGCCCACCCGCAGCTGGGAGTGGGAGGGAGACTGGTACGTGGATCAGAGCTGTGGAGGGGAACCCAGCCAGACTGGGGTAAGAAACATCTCATTAACGCACACTAACAGTCCTTATTATTCATTTCTTATGCTTCCTTCCTTTCTTGCTGTCTTTCTAACTGTGATAAATGAAACTCACAATGTTTGTGCCTCCTCTCAGGGATGGGAGTACGCAGTCGATTTCCCAGCCAACTTCTCCCCAGACAAGAAGTGGAACTCCTGTGTTCGTCGCAGGCGGTGGATCCGCTACAGGAGATACATAGCACAAGGCACCTGGGCCAAGGTTTGGATGCCCTCTGGTTATACAGTAAGTTGAGTACAGGTCCAACTCAAGAATTAAGCGAAGCTACTGTCTTTCTGCAGATCCCCCTGGACAACCCCAGGAAGCCCCCACTGCCGCTCTGTGATATAAGCTGTGGTGGTTGGGAGATGAGTGACCAGTCTGGGAGGTATCCTTACCTCTGGGGCGTGTCCCAACAAGGAGAGGTCAGTCTTTTTGACCATACATAGTTTTTTCCCCATTTTCTATTTTCAACCAAAAGCGATAGATTGACAAAAACAGTAATTTTATCTCACAGACCATAGAAGTTTGAGTTCTGATATTCTGTGAGCTACATAGCTACATAGTGCTTTACACCCAAATATCACATCCGATGTTGCAAATGTTCGTGTCTTTAACATATTGTAGCACCTAGCTGCTGTTAAGTGTAGTTATAATATTCGTCCACAAGAGGGCAGCATGACTTCACATAATTTACATCAAACCAAAAGGGCCTCTTGCCAATTACATCCTGAAAATTTTACACTAGATTATTTTATTCAATGCTCTTAAATGTGCAGGTGTGGTTCAGAGAGGGCATCCACCCTCGGGTCCCAGAGGGCTCCAGCTGGGAGGAAATTGAAGTGCCCAAAGAGGTGGCTCAGCTGTCAGCTGGCCCTGGAGACCTGCTGTGGGCTTTACTGTGGGACGGGAACCTGCTGGTCCGGACTGGTCTCAGCCTGGACTGCCCGACTGGTCAGCATTCACTGTGGTTCAGTATTACAAGCACCTACTAAAAATGTTTTTTTTCATATTCTCTCATCTCTTCGCCCTTCCCCTGTGATTTTTGTGACTTTATCATGCAATTTCTCTGGAGTCGTATATTGTCACTTTACCTTATTTTACAAAAAGGTACCTTAAACCAACACAGTAATGGTGACAGCTTGCTTCAATAAGCTGTTGCGTTTTTTTTTCAGTAAACATGCAGTGTTTTCTTCTATCAGGAACATCGTGGGTCGAGGTGGAGTCACCAGGAAAGGAGGTTGAAGCGCTTCATGTGGCTGTTGGGGTCAGCGTGGTCTGGGTGGTCACTAAGGACTACAAGGTGAATCAAAACTCCTCACGTCTCTGTCTCTGAATAGCCGCTGTTCATTGTGGTGGTAACATATCTGTATTTATGTGCTCTTTGTGATTCAGGTGTGGTTCAGACGTGGTGTGAACTCCCACAACCCCTGCGGCTCCGGCTGGATCAGCATCGGAGGAGAGATGATGATGGTGGATGTGGGACTCAATGACCAGGTTAAAAGATTTCTCCTGATGATTACACTAGGGCTGCTTTAGTATGGCAAAAAAACTTAAACGTAACACATTTGCATGATCGAAAAATGTTTTTAGAAGATGTGTTGCTTCATTGTAATTGTTATGCACAAATGAAAAAAGTTATGACACTAGAACATTTAGATGTATTAGACGCAAAATAAGTAAATACTAGATTTTCTGTGAATTACATTGATTTTAAGGAATAAAATGAGCATTCTCGCTTTTTCCTCTAAACCTTACTATAATATGTTCCCACTACATTTGAGCAGCTTCCCCTCTGACCGATTCACTTTACCCTCAACTCTGGATCTGGTTTCAGGACAAGCCAGATCAGGGCTGGGGTCGGGGCAGAGAGGCTTTCGCTCTGTATCTCACTGCTGAGGACTTTGCTAGCACTGCAAACCTACATCTCACACCTCCTCCCCTTCGGTCTCTCACCCCGGCTACCCCTCCCCCGGCCCTGCTACCTCTGGCCTCTAGTCCTGCCCCGCGGATGCCCTGTAACACGAGCACAGCCCGCCAGCCGTTCCAGCCAATGTCCCAGCAGTAGCACCTCAGGCCCAGCCTTATATATCCCCAGACTATATTCCTACTGGCCTGACATATGGGAGACTCCCTAATTAGAAGCTGCCAAAGCCATCGTCATCATATCCCATATTTCATATTTCAGGGCCGCAATTATGGGTATGACGTGTGTGAGGTGGCAGGCGCCAGTGTTATAGTATATGGCCTTATAAAGTAACAGTTGCCTGTGTCCTCTTAGTGCCACTAATATACCTTTAAAGAGTGAATTAAAGTTGTATTTCATTCAACTGATATGATATATATGATCCTGCCACATTTATCCTTTTAGTTTTTTTTGTTGCTACTGAATTTCCTTATTTTTCGAAGGAACTACAAGAAACTACTTTCATTTTGTGTTGATTTTAGTGACCCCCTGTGGATAAACGTGGTAGTTTGTCATTCTACGCAGCTTTCTCTCTGTTTGACAGGTGTGGGCGGTAGGCGAGGACCGCGGCCTGTATTTCCGAATTGGTGTGACGTTGTCTGAACCAAGCGGGAACGGCTGGATTCCTGTTTCTGCCCAGTGGGGCAACAGTAAAGAGGTTATCCCTCCCAGGTCGGGCATATATTTATACTTCTACTCCACTGCATTTTGAAGGCAGACAATGTACTTTTACTCCATTGGAATTTTTTTACTCTTAAACCATATGAGGAACTTGTAAAACATAATGCTATGTCATCAATGAAACTACTAAACTGTTCCTAGCAATAAAAACACTGGTACTGATTGACAGAAAGGACATTTTTTTTCTGTTGAACAGGAAGGAGTGTGAGTTTGGTGGCCAGCTGACCGAGGCCTCACAGGGCTCAGTCCTGAGCTGCACTGACTCGGACTCAGAGCTAGGTCCTGCTGAGCCCCAGAACACCACTGAAGACACCCCGGTCCTGGAGGCCGCAGCCCCCTCTGTGGTCCCCTTGGGTGGAGCTGACACACCTTCACCTCCCCCAAAATCAGAAGACGCTCCCTCAGCCCCCCAGCAGGACGCCCCCAAACCGTTCATCCCTGCCAGCGATAGCTTCATTAACAGCCTGGTGTCTGACCGCGATAAAACTTCCACCCCCCAACCGTCCATCACAGAAGCACCACAGGAAGAGGTGGAGGAGCTGTCGCCAGCCCCCATCCTCCTGACCCCTGAGACTGCAGGACACGATGTCCCCTGGATGAATGTGGACCTGGAGGGAGCAGAAGCAGCTCGATGTGCGCAGGCGGCGGGGTCTTCAGTGGGCGATGGCGGTGCTGTGGCCACCTACGCCCTGGGGACTCTGGAGACCTCTCAGGGGGCTGAAGAAGCAGAAGGGCCAGTGTGGGCCTGGATCTCTGGTGGAGGCTGCGATGTGGACGCCACTTCACAGATCAGCTGGCTTAGTCCTACAGGTATATGAACGACCAGTGTGCAGGGATTTTATGAGTAATTAAATTAATTATTTTTTATATTTCATACAGACATTAACCGTCTGATCCCCTTGAAGTTTTGGGGCATATTTTGTTCACATCTTACATACTCTGCTTCTTTTTCACTGCTAGAGGTTCGGATTAAAAAATGTCTTTTGTGTATTATTACACAGTTTAAATACTGTAAATCATACAAAAACAAAAAGTGCATATTGTTTTAATGTAATATTTTTTCTAACGAAAGAAATGGGGAAATATAACAGTGTTACCAATATACTGTCTTATCCTCCTCTCTCTGTTCTGTGTAAACAATGGCAATGTGTGCTAGCCGAGTCGTTTTTAATTTGCCTTTTGAGCTTTAAAGTTTTTTTTCAACAATGCACTTTGTCCAAGAGGTTTAATTTAATTATGCTTCAACAGAATATATACATCGCTATTTTGCACTTAGCTTGGGTTATATTTCTTGACATAGTTTGTCAAATATAATTTGTTCCAGGACTGTTAAGTCCACAATCCGCATCTGGGTTTTTGGGATCGGGGTGTTAAATAAATGAAACCTTGTAAAATCTTACACCTTATGGGAACTTTATCAAAAACAATGTCACAATGTGGTCATGTTTCTTTGAAAGTCAGTTTATATCTGTATATCTGTGTCTGAATGTTGTCCCCTGTCTGTGCTCTGTTTGGGTTTTTACATGTATAGAGATATACTGTGTGTCATCTCTATGGTTGTATGTCTGTCTGTGTAAACGTCTGACTTGTATGTGTGTCTGTCAGGTCCTATCACCAGCTCCCTGTCGCTGACTCCGGTCCAGTCAGCAGCCTGGAGCGAACAGCAGCAGCAACAGGAACACAGAGAGGAGATCAGCAGGAAACCGCTGGAGAGAAGTCACGTAAGACCGCTTGAGTTTGAAACTAAGCTGAGGATCACATCTCCTCTCCCTTCACATTTTTCACGTGTGTGTGTTCTCACATCACCAGTCGGTGTGGGTGCGTAAAGGTGCGCTGCGCTGGTGGAGAGACTGGAAGCCTCAGCGCTGGGTGGATGTGGGTGTTGCTCTGGAGCAGTCCACAAAGTCTGATGGCAGGAAGGACAGCATTTTCTTTGTCTACTACACACAGTATGAT
Source organism: Hypoplectrus providencianus (assembly GCA_028566105.1). NCBI lineage: Eukaryota > Metazoa > Chordata > Actinopteri > Perciformes > Serranidae > Hypoplectrus > Hypoplectrus providencianus. The sequence continues at coordinate 14,018,596 of JAOWBC010000458.1, forward strand.
GAGAAAAAGGTTGGCGAAATTCTCACCAGGCTACACACAGTTGTTTTTTGCTCTCACTCTTCTTACTCGCCTTCTCTTCGCTTTGTTACAGTACCTTCATGTGTTTATAAATGAAGTGACAGCACTGGTTCCAGTGCTCAGGGATTGCCACTATGCCTTTGCTGTGTACACCGCCCAAAGGACCAAACAGAGGTGGCCTCTGGTACTGGCAGCGCAAACTGAAAAAGACATGAAGGACTGGGTAATGGTTGCAAACAAAAAACATGAAATGTAGCCTAGGACACTACATGTTAGGTCGTATTTTTCTTTATCTATTCATTTGCCAGTATTTACATTTACAAGCTTATTCTGATTAAATTTCCTGTCATTTCCCTCCATCTCTTCTGTGTGTTTAGCTGTGCCTGTTGTCGGACTGTTGCTGTGAGTGTCGAGGGATCACGAGTCCACCATCCAGACACGCTCTGTGGTCCACAACCACAAAGGGAGACATCATGGTCCATGAGCCGTCCTTCTCCCTGGAGACCCCTGCAAACTCACCGGCCTGTGACCTCATGTGAGACTGACAGCAAATAGTAAACTCTATCTGCCTGCTCCTTTAGTTTCCGTTCCGTCTATGTTCCTGGTTTCCCATCAGCTTTCTGTGCCTACATCGTCTTGATTTTGCTACATGTCACTAATGTGCTAACTTCCTGCCCTGCATGGTGCTAAACGTGCTGCTAACAAGCTCTCTCTCTAATGTGTGTGGCAGCTCTTTGTCTCTGTTTGCTCACATTCACGTGGCTAACGCTGGGTGCTTCCGCTGTATGATGCTGCAGGTTCTGGCGGCAGGTCCCGGGTCACCTGCGCTGCGTAGAGTCTAACAGTCTGGGGCTGGTTTGGGGCATCGGGTGGGACGGCACCGCCTGGGTCTATCAGCCCACACCGGGTAAACTTACCCACGTTTCCTACAGATTAAAAGAAAAAAAATTAAATATCTTCTGCACACCTACACTTAATATTCATATGTTCAAACCAAATTGTTGGTTACTTTAATTAACCCTTTTTGTGTATTTATCACTGCTGTTAATTTCCTACAAACTCTCCTTTATAAATAGTGGCAATTATGTGCAAACAAGCTTGCGGAAAAAAAAATAGTTGTGGAAGTAGTATAAATAAAAGAATGTGAGTTAAAAAGTTAGATAAGTTAAATTATGTGCAGTTACATAAATAAATATTAAATTAAATCAGTGCAGTAACATGATTAAATGTGAAGCTAAATTAACTGCAGTTACATAATTAAATCCTAAATTAGTGCATTTAAAGTCAAGTTTTTGATGTGACATTTAAACTCTAAATGCTTCCTCCATAATGTCTAATGGCTACAATAATCTGTAATGACACTAATCTGCAGTCAGAGCTGTTTTCTTGTCACATTTAATTTCAATAATTAATTTGCAGAAACAAAAGAGAGAATCAGTCTTCTTGCAGCTTGTAGTTTCATATGTAATTGCTTTATCTGTCGCAGCTGTAATACTTGTATACACAAACATTTATCAATGCATCACATTCTGTCTGCTTAATGCAGGAGAAGCAGCTGAGACGCATCAGCAGACTGATGTCAGGAGTGTTCATGTGTACGAAAATCAAAGATGGAATCCGATGACGGGATACACAGACAAGTAAGAACATTTTTCATCTTTTACACTATTTGAAAAAAATTGTCCTAGTAAGTCCTAAAGCATAACCTTTTTTTTTTGTCTCGGCTCCAGAGGACTTCCTACAGACCGCCCTATGTGGAGCGATGAGAGTGGACTGAAGGAGTGCACCAAAGGAAACACACACCCGCCCTCCCCTCAGTGGTCCTGGGTATGTGCTGCTGGAAATTCCTCCTGCAAAATGTAAGTTCTTGTTTGATCCCAAGCTTATTCTCCACCACTGAACTGTTTCAGGTGTCAGAGTGGGCTGTGGACTACAACGTCCCTGGAGGGACAGACAAGGAAGGATGGCAGTACGCAGCAGACTTCCCTGTGTATGTTAAGATAATTTCTCAAGAAAACCAACATTATTGGAAAGAGGAGAGGTGTGACTGACTGATTTTTCTCATACAGGACGTTTCATGGCCATAAAACCATGAAAGACTTTGTCCGTCGCAGACGATGGACAAGGTAATCAAACACTCACTCACTGCTCTGGGATTTGTAATTCCCAGTGTCTTGAACATTAAATTAACCACATATTCTGTATACAGGAAGTGTAAGATTACCTTGAGAGGCCCATGGCAGCAGGTCCCACCCATCCGTCTGAGTGACATCTCTCTGATGCCCTGCCTGGCCCAGAGCAGGATGGAGCAGGTCCCCGTCTGGGCCCTCAGTGACAAAGGAGATGTACTGTGTCGTCTGGGAGTCAGCCCCCAAAACCCTGCGGTGAGAAACATGGTGGAAAACTTTACATTTACAGTTATTTCTAGGTTATAATCAACAGTGAAGATAGAAAGATCTCCAGATTTACTAAATATCCCAAATATCTAACTTTAGTTTAATTGTAAATATCCTTCAAAGTGTCAGTTTGCGTCCATGTCTGCTCTGAAAATGTTGCAGATAACACCACTTACTCCAGTGTGTTTGACCCCACAGGGCAGCTCCTGGCTGCACGTGGGGACAGACCAGCCCTTCAAGTCTATCTCCATCGGTGGAGCCAACCAGGTGTGGGCCATCGCAAAGGATGGAGCTGTGTTCTACAGGGGCTCCGTGTCCCCACAAAACCCTGCAGGTTAGTCTAACATGTAAAACTCGGATACGGTTATAACTACATCTGCACAGAAAAAAGTCTAAATGGTCACATTGAAAGGTAAAATTCTTATCCTATATGCAGCATTATCCTTAATGCAATATTTTATCATGAAATATTTCACTAACATCCATGCTGATCAAAACTACCAAACATTCCTCTTTAGCCCTATCGTATTATTTTTTAAACATAGGTGACAGATTGTTAATATAAGACCGATGTCAACTCAATACAGAATACATCAAACTAGATTCAAGTGTTAGAAGCCCTTACATGTGATGCACCAGGCAGTAAACTTGCAGCACCCTCGTCCCTCTACAGGAGAATGCTGGTACCACATACCGTCTCCGCCCAGGCAGACACTGAGACAGCTGTCTGTCGGGAGGACCTCTGTCTTTGCAGTGGATGAAAACAGTGAGTTGTACAAAGAAACCATTTTCTTTTTTTTTTTTTTTACTTCATTAAACCTAAGCATTATGAAATCCCCCTTTCTATTTCAAACAGGTAATCTGTGGTACAGACAGGGCCTGACCCCCAGCTACCCTCAGGGCTCTGCCTGGGAGCTCAACTCTAACAACGTTACCAAGGTTTCTGTGGGACCGCTGGACCAGGTCAGTATGATCATCCTGAGAAGTAGCCAGGGAAGATAGTGAAGCTTACTGTGTGTAAAAAGAGCTGCTAAATGAGCCATCAGAAAGCTTCAGTACAGTGAGGATGGAGATGTGTTTTATCAGCATGTTGAAGGAATGATTATAGAGAGATCAAGCAGTAAACCATACCTGAGAATAAGCCTCATGATGCCCAGTGTTTGACTCAGTGCTGCTGTTCCCTGCAGGTGTGGATCGTAGCAGATGGAGTTCCAGGTTTCCCTGCTGAGACTCCTGGAGCCGTCTGCCACAGGCTCGGGGTGGGACCCATGCAACCCAAGGGCCTGTCCTGGGACTACGGCATAGGGGTGAGTCCTTGATTAATAGTTACACCAAAGAACACAACCACTAGACGTTAATATTTGATTTTAATGTAGGCATGAAAGGAATTAAGCCTGAAAGATACTCATATATAGAAAGTTATGTTCTTATTGAACATAATTAATGCAGTCATCACCAAAATTTGACAAAATTAGCATAAGATCAAGTTTATTGATTACACATAGGGGAAATGTGCTTGTTACAGCAGCTGGTGAGTCAGGGAAGCAAAGGAAATTAAGTGATCAATAAAAATGGAACAAGAGAGAAACAAGACAAAAATACTAAAAACATTAAAAATGTAAATCTATACAACTTCCACTTCCACAGATTCATGGTCCAAAATCATAAACTTGCCTCAAAGGATGCCCCTCTCCCTTTAAATAGTTTATCTCATTACTTGATCCATTAAACAGGCTTTTAAAGATGTGTACAGTTTATTTTGTGGCATTGTTGGTGCCCTCTAGTGCACAAGTCAAGTATCACGTCTTTTCTACGCGTCTCTGACCTCCAGGGAGGATGGGAACACATCAGTGTGAGGGGGAACTCTGCAGAGGCTCCTCGCGCTCCTCATCCTCTGCCCGTCGGACCCCCACGCAGCCCGCACCCCCCACGGCCTCCGACACAAGTGAACGGGAACGCTGTGGGCGTGTAGCATCCCACCTCCTCCTCCTCCTCCTCCTCCGCCTCCCTGTTTGTGCCTGGATCCACATCTGTCTCCTCAGACCATTCCCACAGGCCCTTATCCCTTCATGGGAAGGGAATGCACAATCACCACTGGGTTTCTACTGTACATTGTGGTCGGATTTGACACTTGATCGATGGATGAATGTTTGTCACCGGCTTGTTTCCGATGCCAGTTTGCAGTGATTACAGGACAGAAAAAGGGAGCACAAGAAGAGCGTTTTATGGATAAAATTGTAAAAGTGAGTGCATGTGTTTGCTCTTACGACGCATTGGCTACTGGGTGTTTTGGGATTTAGCAATAGCTTTTATTCTTCTATACAATAACCTGTGAAACCTAAGAGGGAGGGATTTCTTTGATAAAGGGCTAAGGCTGGGCAACTGAACTTCAAGAACACAATCCCACTGTAGCCTAAACTGTCTGCTGGTTTCTAGAATCTTTGTTTTTGTTTGTTTTTGCCTGTCATACATTTGCATGTGATTTTAAATTATTTATTTATTGAATTTTGTTTCTCCATAAGTTTTGGCCTGTTATGTGTTTGCAACGAAGTGTTTTTTGCCCACATTGCTACAATACGAGCCTTCCTAATATTGACGGCTTTTTCAAAAGGACAATTTGAGATCTTCATACTTCTGCTCTTCAATTACATGCTGAGAAAAATATGGAAATTCAGTCTGCATCACCAGATGATACCTCTCTATCCCCCTGCAATAAGGAAAGTTCTTCCTCTCAGTATTATATCCATCCACGAGGCTACGACCGTGACTGTTGTTACTCCACAGCAGGTCTGAATGTCACCATCACTCGACATTCATCTTAAAAGGGCATTGAAATGTAAAATAAAAGTCTAAAAAACTGTTGCTTTATGATCGTACATCATTTCAGTTAATCTGAAAATAGTAATAAAAGACAAATTAGAAGTTCATTTGCATTTATTTTCATATTAAACAGTGTAATTATAAACATTTCATTCAATTACACTAAGCATGATAAATATGAAGTAAAAATATTTTTAAAATCTACAAGTTTAAAGGACAGAATGAATTCACATCTGCTTTTGTGTCTTAATTTAACTGCTTTTAGCCGACAACTGTGATATGTTCCTCTGATCAACTCAGCTTTAAGTTACAAAATGAAACCTCATACCTATAACTCACATCATTTCCCATTTACAGACAAAAGAAATTTACATTTACATACATCAGTACAGTTCAACATTAAGTTACATTTCTCAAATGTGCAAGATTAAGCAAATGTATACTGTAGTCAAATAAAACAATGTTTCCTTAAATAAATGTTCAAGTTTAACTGAAGCACAGGCTGCTGGTTTTTAACAGAGGTTATCTAAGATACAGCTTCTTCTGTACGGGGCGGGGACATGTTATCTATTACAGGTGGAGTACAGCTGTTATCTGTGACAAAATCTTTAACCATACAGTAACTGTATAACCTACAGTTTCAAAGAACTGTTTAAGAGCTGTACAAAAAACCTTGGAGGGAAAGCATATCTTGATCCAAAACCGTTTGCTTGATGCTTTTATACAGAAACTGATCATGACACACACACACATCCCTGTACAGCCGCAGAGAGCATGGACAGCCTGCAAAGATGAAATGCTTAAAAATGCAACTGGTCGATGGGTCCTTAAGGAGGAAAATGCCATCAGAACAGGTTAATTAAGTTTGACACGAAGATAAAAATAAAGGCAGACGACTCTGTTCATGACACTGAGAAAAGCAGCAGTGTTGTTTTGTTCTAGTAGTGAGTTTTCGTGAAGCTTCAAGTCCCTGCACATTTCTGAAGAAACGCCGCCACGTTCCCTGGGGTCGTCCTTAAAACTCAAATTTCAATTAATTAATGAAAATTCATTGCACATTTGTTTACAAACAGCTCATTAACATTTCTTCATTCGGACATTTCAAAAATAAAATCTCCTGCTTTTTCTTTTCTTTTTTACACAATCTCACCAAATGTGTGATTTGCAGTTTTGTAGTGTTGAAGTGCAGCTGTCTCTACAGCATCACAGGCACTGTGATAAAACCCAGTGACAAGTAGTCAAAACCATTACAAGCAACTTCCTGCACATTTCAGAGAATAAAATGAAGCATTACAAAATCAATAACTTGTCTTAGAGTTTTTTTTTTCTTCTTTCACTTGGATCCCCTCTGTACAGTTTAACTTGACAATCCATGTCTAAAACCACAAACCGTTCCTACTGAGATGTCTCAAAAATATGAAACTACTTCCTGTGAATATTCCTTACAAACATAAAGGAACACACAGTGTGTCACCTCTGCAGATGAGGGATTTTTAGATCAGGTAAATTTTAACCCTTCTTATTCAAATGCTGCTACAGAAGGGTACCACATAGTTTCTCTCCAATGGGAGATTGTGACAAACACCCAACAAGAAGTTACGAGAAAAAACTAACAAACAAAAAAAAAAAATCACTCTTTCAAAAGAGGCAACCACTGAAATAATCGCACATGAAGAAAATGAACAAAGTTAAGAGAAAAAGCTTGGATCTTCAGTTTAGGTCTGCTGAAATCAAGGAGCTTATTCCTATTTGGCTGTAGTGATAAGTTTACCAGCCCAGTGTGTTGAATTCAGAGCATAAAAAGTCTATATTTATTTATTTATTTTTTTTTGGTGATGCAAAAGTCCTGGAAAATGAGTGCACTTGGACACACAACAAAAAGAAGCAGCCAAACACCTGGAATGCGCTTGATGAGCCTTTAAAGCAAACATTTAGAAACTTGTTTTTTTTTTCTTTTCTTTTTTTTTTTTACTTCCCCAAGTGGAATTGCACTGACCTGAAATCACACACACTGATGTAGCTGGAGAGGTGATGTGGCTCAGACTGGAGCTGGGCCTTTTCTCGTCTTATTTGCTGAAAGTTCTCATGACCGTCTCCATGTGGGTAGAGCAGTTCTGCCTGAGAGAAGCATCCACGGTTTCAACCGCGTCATTTGTCCGTATTCAGCCGTCCTCCGTTTCCAAAAAGTGCGAGTATGGGTTCATTTTTAAATAATGTGATGAGAATATATCACACTAGTCCTTTTCTCCGTCTTCACTGCTTCCTGTGGTGAACAAAAAGAGGCGGGAAAGAGTTCAAACTTCAACGGATACGTTGAATGATAAATATTACTCAAAACACAAATAAGAGGCTGTAAAAGGCCCAGGGAGGAAAATCAGGGAAGATAACAACTAGGATAGTTACAATGCCATATACAGTTGTTTGAATGCTACATTTCATAATATATACAGTACCACTCAAAAGATTGGGCACACCTTCTTATTAATGGCTTTTGGATATTATATGTTCTGCATTAGACAGGTATATGTTGTATAGTCCAGATTCTTCAAAGCAGCCACCTGTTGCCATGATTATATAAAAAATATTAATAATAAATATAATTATAAAAAATATAAAACACTCTGGGTTCTCTATTTAATTCCATATTGTTTTATTTTTTTTAACTCTGATGTCTTTATATTAATCTACAACAATGGAAATAATATTGTTTAAAAAATGATGAGAAAGTGAGTCCAAACCTTTGTACCGTAGATTCTTAAGATCAGATAATAATATCTGTTATTATATCATTATTATTTTTTTAAACCTTTTTTGTGATAATTTGTGGAAGACCATAGCCAAGATGTGGAGATGAAAGGTTGTGTGATAATTTTTTTGTTCGCTTTTCACTTGTTTCCACGCTGTTTTTCTGAATTAACAAGTTACTTTATCCTGGAACAAATCAGATTTTTTCCCCTCCATATAAATGTATTCATCCATTGTTGCTCAAACATACTTTGCACTGAGGATTCTCCTTTTATACATATGTGGTTAATTTCGAAAAACAAAGGTTTGTTATAAAAACAAAGCTTGACTATATTTCTGAGTTTATAACATTTTTGTGTAAGTGTATGCATTACAACTCAACTCCTAGTCAAAATGAATAGAATAGAAAAGAAGAATACAGGTTTTGTGTGACTGTATTCACAACTTGCCTCCTTGTTCAATGTCGGAGTCGGTGAGATGTGTGAGGGAGAAGCTGGCGATGCTGGCGGGTGAGATGGAGAAACGGGAATAGTTTGAGGAGCTGGTCCAGCTGGGCTCCAGCACGCGCCCTGGTGCAGGAGGCGGGGAGGAGAAGCGAGATGCTGCAGACGAAGACATCGTCTTTGACACGGGGTCTTTATCCGTCTTGGGGAGGAAAGCAGGTGCAGGGGAGAAGTCGTCATCCCACTCAAAACCTCCACCTGTGGGGATTCAAGGCTGAGTCAGCACATGTAATAGCGAGGGAAACCTTTTAGCAGCTGTATATGTTTGGTAGGTTTTTGGCACTACCTTCTTCGTCAGTGGAGCTTTCAGAGTTGGTGAACCGGTTCAAGTAGCTGGCAGTGGGAACTGGGCTGCTGAACTCTGGTGCCTGATTGTGTGAGCCTGAGGAGTGGTCACCCAGTTCCTTGGTGGGGGTCTCCTACAACAGAATGAGGTGGATTTTAATCAGATTGCAGGACTAATCAAGCCAAGCAAGTCAGTGAGATTCATAAGAAAACGTGTCTTATTAGTTATATTATAACTCTGGCAATGAAGAATAAAACAGAGAATACCGTACCTGGTCAAACAGGTAGACAGTGACATCATCGAAGAAAGACACCGCTCTTCTGGAGTTATCTGCATCGCACGTCGCAGCAGACGGTGAAGATGATGCCTGGATGTTCAGTGTGGTGGGTTTCAACAAGCTCTTTAGGTTCTTTGCACTGCTGTCGTCAGAGATGATCAGCGGCACCGTGTGCACGGTGTCGTCCTCGCTGTCTGAGCTGGAGCTGTGCAGCTGGTAGCCACGGACGTCATCGTCAGAGTCGTCGCTGTTCTCGTCCTCCTCATCCGCATCTACGCCGTCCTCCTGTCCGTCTAACCCCGAGCCGTCACGCCTCCCCAGGTAACGCCCCTCCACGTCCGGCTCCTTTATTTTATGACCATCGCTTGCGTAGGTCCTGGTTAGTTTAGCATGACCTGAGCTCTCTGGCTCCGGCTCTATTGGGGCAGGAGCAGGGAGAGGTGTTGTTGTTTCTAGATCTTCTGACAGGTCTGCTTGAACAGAGGACGTGATATCCTTCAACAAATCTGGTTTGTTTCCTTCTACATCATGAACGTGGGTAGATTCTGTTGTCTCCTTTTCCTGTTTCTCTGTGATATCTGAATCAGCCTCTGGTATAATGCCCTTAACATGAGGAGTTTTGCCATTGGCCTGAGCTTCAGCAGGAGAAGCTTCTTGCAGAGAATTTAAAGAATCCAAATCTTTGCCGACATTCACGTCTGACACTGGACCTCCAGCAGCCACCTCAGTAGAGTCCCTCAGCCACGAGACTTCATCAGAACCTCCCACCACCATTTCTTCAGACTTCTTCTCAGGTTCTGATTCATTGTCAGAGAAGTATGCAGAGTCTCTGTAATTACTGCCCATGAGTGGCTCCTCAGCAGGTGCAACAGGTTCTGGTTGGCCCTCATTTGGATCCTCACTGTGAGCCTCCTGCACACCCTCTACTTCGGAGATGATTATTTCTGGTGGAACCAGATTAGTAGCAGCTGTAAGCTCCCCCGTCTCGTCTTCCTCTTTGGCAACACTTGTGCCATTTTCCTGAGGGGAATGTTCTTTACCACTTGGCTGAGAGTTCCACTCTGGGGACTCCAGGTTCTCTGTCTCATACCCGCTGTCTGATATTTTGTATGGAGGCTGGAGTTTGTGTTGGGCTATTTGACCACTCAGCTCTTCTCCTTGTTCAGCTATCCTGTGGATGTCAAGAGAGTCTAAAGAGTCCGGTGTCTCTGCTGAATTATCTACGGTTGGTAGAGTGGTGGACATACTGTCTTCCAGTAAACTGTCCTGGCTGATCTGGTCCAAAGATGGCCCAGAGACCAACAGAGAAGATCTGACAATGGGGCGTCCATTCGTGTCCATAAAGGACTCTTCATGGTCAGACAGAGTGGTTTCCAGTTCTATATCTGCATCCTCAATCAGTTCACTCAGCAGATCATTACTTGTGAGGTCTTCACTGTGGCCATTGTCTGAGGACAATGCTTGGACTGGCAGGTTTTCAGGCATCATACTTTCTACGGGCAGGGAATTTTCTTTTGAGGTTCCAAGGTCATCTTCAAGGCTGGGAATTTTGGCATCTGTGCACAATGAGTCCGTAGTGGCACTTTCAGAGAATGTAGTGGTGTGGCCATCAGTGTGACTGATGATAACCTCAAACCTCTCTGAGGTAGAATCAAAACCAGAGTCTTTACCTCTGTCTGAGGATTGCAGTAGACCAAGGTCCTCAGTGGAAGAACTATCTCTAACTGGCAGCTGGTTGCTTATGTTATCTTCTGTGATCACTGTAATGGAAGGCACCAGTGTTTCATTTTCTATGGGAGACGGACAAAACTCCCCCAAGCTGGTATTTGGAGAGTCTAAAAGTTCCTGTCTTGAGGATGTGCTACTTGCTGCAGGTTTTAAATATGTGTCTGCTGTGATTAAGCTGCCTAAATTCTCGAGGTTGTCCCAAGAACTCATTTTGAATCTTTCTTCTGGTTCATGAGCAAGGCCAGGTAGAAGAAAGTTTTCCTGTGGACTTGAGAAATTTGATCTGTCTTTCATTAGGCTCTGGTCCTTTAGAAACAAAAAGTTGTCGGCCAGTTTTTCAGTGTTCAGAAGCCTCTTCACATCTGTGTTCTCCCCCTCCATTTCCACACAATCTGCCTGGTGAGTGGCTTCTGAACTATCCCCTAAAAAAGAATCCACATAACTTTTGTCCGTATCAACCTGTTGGACCTCTAAAGCTGCCCCTTCATGGAAAGGGTTGCCATTGCGCTCTGGAAGCTCCATGAAACTCTGTCTCCAGGACGGAGAGTCCTCTTGCTTGGACCCCCCGTCAGTGAAAATGTTGGGGTGGTATGGACTGTCATTTTCAAGAGATGACCAGATGTGGCTGTCTGGTAGATAGGAATCCTTGGAGTCAATACTTTGGTGGAAAAAATCAGCATCCGTACTAGATTCATCCAGACGGACATCTTGGAGAACGACAAAGTCTTGCTGGCCTGAAGTGAAGTCCATGTCTTTCCCTCTATTCCTATCTTCCCCAACACTGCTCTCCCCTTGTTCTTCTAGTTGTATGTAATATTCATTTCCATTCGAAGGCTTTTGAGCATCAAACACTGGTACAATACCAGGAATTCCTGAAGGAGTGTGACCACTTTCTGTGCCCGCTGCTCTTGCTGCAGGATCAGGGAAATGGGCCTGGATGTCTTCGCTGGAAACAGGGAAGAACATGCTGTGATAGTTCAAGGTAGTATCCATGCCTGAACGCCCATGGCTGCCATCGTAGTGGTCGTGCTTGGCTGCCTCCCAAACATACTCAAAGCTGAGGCCTTTGCTTGTTTCAGTGACGGTAAGAACTTCGTCGATCTCTTGTCGCAGGGCATCGTCAGCAAACTGTTCCAAGATCGGGAAAGAGGAGTGGCTAACTGTTGTCTGCCGTGTGGAGGGGTTTGGCTTGAGAGCATCCCAGCGTTGCTCAAAGTCTTCTTCTATGTCCTTCTGGCCTTGCATGCGCAGATAGATAAGCAAACGGTGCACCTCCTCTGCCGTGGCACGTTTGTCTGGAGAAAGCCAGCAGAACTGCAGAACCTCGTGCCTGCAGTTACAGGATATACAGTTAGCATTTTTTCATACAAAATATCTTTTCAAGAAATGGCACTGATTTTTCAAAGTATAGCTGTAGCTTATTTATACACACAGCGTATTACCTACAACAGAAAGCCTTTTTTAAGTGACTAAAATACATTTTGATGTACAGGAACTACTGACAAATACCTCATACAACCCCACTTTATGAACCCAAACTATTCCTTTAATAACCCTAATTTTGATGCCCTAAAAATTGATTTGAGCAATCCTACTAGCATTTGTTTTATAATATACTAGTACTTGTAAGTATTTCTTTTTAATAGACATATTCCATAAACTCACCATCTGTCAGAATAGGGAAGCTCAAGCTGTGGCTTAAAGAGTTTGACTTGTTGCTCCTTGATCACATGGTTGAGAACCTCCCGGTCAGACAGGTGGGGGTACGGCTGAGTAGCATTCTCAAAGAGCTCCCACAGAGTGACACCCAATGCCCTGTGGACAATTGAGGACAAAACAGCTGTTGGAATTTACTGTAGGACAAAAGTTATTCTGTGCATTTCATATTTGGCAAAAGACCTTAGCCTCATAACCCCAAACCATAAACCTTTATGAGGTAAGCTGTAATGGATACCTTAACCTACAAAACAGAACACATTACATGATTCATAAAGCAACAATTACAGCAGGAGACAAATTTAAAACACAGACAAGCAGGGGAACATTTTCAATCTAATCATATTTTCTATTCAGGGAGAAAGCTGCCTCTTGTAGTTCTAACAACATTATGTAACAGCCATTTATGACCAAAAAGCATTTGGGCAATGAGTCATGAAGTCAGGGAGGGGGCTGAAAAGACTACACAGATGCTTAGTTGGTGCAGTGTCAGAGTCTTTTATTCCCTCTTTTGGAAATTATCCAGACTGTTTGGGATTTACAAGGTCTTGTATTTGCAGAAAGGGCTTGTTTTCTCAGCAATGAGCAAGAGGTGTACGGTTGAGCAATTTACTGTCTCTTTTGTATTCCAAATATACTTCACATGGCCTGGATACCCAACAATATTTGATAATGCAGAATGAATCTTGATGGATTGGAGTTTAGTAGGGTTTAATTAGTGTTTCTCAGGAGAAAAAACGAGTGAATAATATATATTAATAAATATATCTGATTTAGATTCAAGGTCACTCAGAGATGTAGACTTCTAACATATCCTTTGGAGTCGGCTATGAGCTGCAGTCTGGTACCTACCACACATTGCTGGGCTTGGTCTGCTCAATAGTAATCACACCCCCATGGCGCTCGCCCACCAGTTCAGGAGCCAACCAGCGGAGGGGTGCGAACACATCATCTTCTGTGATGATGTAATCCTCCTAAAGCAAAAAAACAGTATTTTTTACTGTTACAAATCATAACTGACTAGGAAACAATCCAAATCATTGTGCAAACACACGAAAACAAGCCTGTTTATTCGCTCTGATTTAGGCGTTGCACCCTCACTTTGCCTCTCCCTTTCTTTACAGAAATAGATTCACTGGGTGACCTTATCTTATGAGTATTAAATTCAGACAGCCAAACTGTCAGATCAGCAGTATTTAAGGAATGCAGCAGACAGAACTGCCTTGGGACATATGCAGCGTCTCCAGTTACATGAGAAGACAATCTTACAGTAGATCTTCTGAGGAACATGCGAAAGATCACTACACAGGCTACAGGCACAAGAAAAGATTTATATTCTATGAGGTCATCTGAAGCCTGCAGCTTCAAACGGGCAACTTAAGTTGAGCAGTTGTGTAAAAGTGGAGTTGTTGTAATGCCTTGGAACTGATTGTTGAACAAGTTGCTGAATTTGGTAAATTAAAGCTCAGGCCAGAAGCCCAGAAAAACTACTAAACTGATTCACAAGTGCCGAGTGGGAGAATTTTACCCTCTGAACCCAAACATTGTACTCACTATAGCATTATTTGTCATTGCAGTTCTCAGTTATGTGTATAGAACAATATTTATTATTAATGGCTTTATTAGTGCTCTCAGATATGTTATCATCTAGAAAAAAGAAGATAGTACATCAGGAAAAACAAACAGAAATGACTTCGCCGTCTGCCCCACACATCACGGCAATCCAGCATGAATTCATAAGGAATGCAATTGATCTTTGTGTTTTATGTGTCCGTGTGTGTGTGATGATATCGCATCAAGTATATTTATTAGTATCAGCACTAAAAAAAGATTAGAGTTCAAAGACCCTGCTGTTGACAAGAAGATACAGTCTTACATAGTGATTTACACAGTCTATGTAAAAAACATGGAATTGAAGTTTCTACTTACTTTGTATCTGTAGGGTCCAATTCCATAGTCTCCCACTTTGACTGTAAGATCTGCAGTCAGGTAGCAGTTCCTCAGAGCCAAATCACTATGAGAGCACACAGAACCACATCGACATGAAACATCTGGATGAATTTGATACTTTATGGTCTCACAGTTATAAAAAAAAAAAAAGAAAAGAAGAAGACTGTGGCAAGTCTGTGACCACTGCTGGTATGAAAATCAGCTCAATTTAGTCATTTAAGGGGTTTTGTTTACACAATACATTGTTATTTGTGTTTATAAATGTATGATTTGAATGCAGTTTCAACCATATCAAGATAAACAAGGGATCAACCCATGTTAACCTTAAAGGCTATGTTTACCTCACAACAATCAAGGACAAATGGGTCTGGCAAGGACCACAAACAGCTTTGGCAGCTATAGGAAATTCTTGTGTTATTTGCCTCTCCTCTTCACCTTGCAACAAGACTCAAACAGTGGCTATTCCTGACTCGTGCATACAGCAGCAGGATATAGTTTCAAAAGGAAGCACAGAGATGTTTGTGGAACAGCCAGGAGAGGGCATAAGAAGCTCTGTCTGCACATGGAACAGACATATGGTAGTTAATTCACACTTAAAGAAGAGGCGGGCTTGGTTTCCCATCAGCCCCGCGGCATTCCCTCTACGCTACTTCCAAGTCCCTTTTACCCGCCCTAATGACAAACACTGCTGACACCAGTGTTCCTGTGTGTGCGTGGCCCGGCGACTGTCACACTCGCTGAAACCTCTGTAAGATAAATGGAGATGTATTTTAAACTCTCTGGTCCCCTGTCCCCTGATGTTGGCTGAGGGCCTGACATACAGTAAGGAAATGGGCCCAACATCTTTACCCTACAAGGCTAATGCGTGGCAGGCGGCGATCAAGGCTCTACAATCTGACACCAGCACTGTTTTAGGGTCATTTAAGCAAGAAGTTTCCTCAATAATCTGCGCTCAATATTAACACAAAAATTAAAAACAAAAGTCAGGTTATTTTTTAGTTGAAGGAAATTTTATCTTATGTTATCATATAGCCAAAAATCCTTTAACCCTGATATATGTTGAAATTGAAAAGGATTTACACATATTGGATTCTTCTTTCACCATTTGATTGTACTTTTGCATCGTTTAATCAAGACGTCTACCACCCTGTGAGGACTCAAACACTGCTCATAGTCTAAACTCAATATCTCAAAAAGAGCACATTTGGCACAGGTAATTGTGCTGAAAACGTACAAAGAGCAATCAGTGAACCCCTTCTAAAAGAAACCTCCTTCTACAGTTTCTGAATGAGACTGATGTTTTGCTCTTTTGCAGCACCATTCTCACCCTCACATTGCGGAGCTGAGGTTTCAGCTTTGGATATCAGCCCACACAGCACTTGCCCTGAAGGTTTTGTGTCTGTGGCGCTCAACCGTCAATCTGCTCTCATTCAGTCATGCCAGCATGCGGCCGCACTGATCACTTAGTATATATAACAACAGTTATATTTTTAATGGCCTCTGCCCAAAAGTGCCGTTCTCACCAACACAGGTGAAACTTCCCCGCATGGAGGAAAGCTTGTAGAACTCCCTTTGAGTTGTAACAAGGATTAAAACACAACACTCCAATATGAGGCTATCCTTTTACATGCAAAGAGCAGAATCATCATATCCCTCTGGCAGAGGACAGCTGACACTGTGGCAATGCATGGGAGCTGTGTAATTGGAACTCTCTGAGCTTATTCTGAGCATGCAAAATAGAGCTGATGAGCGGAGCATCGTATGTTGCCCCCAAGCCACACACTCCTAACACCCCCTGTACCCTGCTGGCTGCTAGTAGCCTGTCATCCAGTACTCGCCGGGGTAAAAATGAAAATGAAATGCAGCCTCTCTGCTGTACACACCTTTTTTGGAGAATACTGGTACTCATGAGACTGGTTGGACAGTAAGCACTAAAGTAACACCAACAGTTGACTTAAGTCTTTACAATCATAGTTTATGAGGTTCCTGTCTAGTGACACTTAACACCAAATTAAATGACCATATATTAGGCTCCGTGCAGCTTTTTGAGAGTAAAATAAGGCACCTAAACCAGGCATTTATAGGCTCTTCAAGTTTATCATTACATCTAATGCTTTACCATCAATGTAACTTCAAAATAAGGTTTACAGAATAAATTTATACCCACAGCAGACACGACATTGCTGTTTTATCATAAGCTTTACTAATTGATTAATTGTATTTTTTGATCATGAATTAACAAATTGCACACAGGAATTCAACTGCTTTTAGCATATGAGCTCACTTTTTGTGATAAATGGTGCCAAGGTTACTACATTTAAAATCTTAAAAAAAAAAAAAAAAAAAAAAATCAAGATTTTTTTCAACAGGTATATTTTAATTTAAGCATATTCCTGCATATTTATGAAATCAGATCAAGAGTGAGTTTATCAATTCAAATGGGGGAAACTGGAAATGTTTAAACCTCTGTGAGGTTATGTTTTAGTTAAAATATGTAATGTTTCAGTCACTCAGACAGTGAGCATTACCATAATCGGCATTTGTATTGTTGTACAGAGAAACTAAAACACAATGTTGTTGGATCTTAAACCTGTGATCTTGCTCAAGTGTTACAATTGTAGAGTGCTACCTGTGCAGGAAGTTGTGTTTGTGGAGGTGAGTGACACCAGCAGCGATTTCACAGGCCATCCTCTGCAGCTGCAGCAACTCAGCATTTCTGAACATCCAATCCTGCTGAGACAGATAGCCACGCAAATCCCCCTGCAAAAAGCACACAGACAAACACACAGTTGTATTATCTTATTAAAACCTAAAATAAATATTCAAGGAATCCTATAGCAGGGGTGTCAAACCGGTCCTCAAAGGGCCGGTGTGGCTGCAGGTTTTTGTTCCAACCAAGCAGGAGCACAGCTGA
>JAOWBC010000458.1:14037497-14056641 GCA_028566105.1 Hypoplectrus providencianus
CACACACACACACACACACACACAGAAGGCCTGGCACACAAAAACACACACAGCTCTGAGAAGCAGCCTTCAGAGAAGAGCTAAATTCAATGTATGGTAAGCGATACCCTCTCTGCCTGTCTTTACTTGTGAAGGCTCTGCAGCAGGTGAGTGGGGGGAGGTTGTGGGGGGGTCTAGTGTTGTTAATGAAAAAACATTACCCGTGAAAGGCCAAAACAATCAGGCCTTGTGTCTGACGTGTGAATAAGCAAGCATTTCCCAAGTTTTCAATGTACAGATTCACTTCTGGCTCAGCCAGCACATGACTGAGTTATGTAAGAAAAAAGAAAAAAAGATTAAGCTACTTAGGTCCTCTGTGAAACAAGTGGATACTTTAAGCTGCTGTTGATATCTATACCCTGAGTTTGTTTACTTTTAAGCTAAAAGGAGCAGAGTATTTGCACAGCGTTTAAAGAGTAAAATTAAATCAAGCACATTTAAGCCACATAAACCAATAGATTTGCAGACACGCAAAGCCTTTTATCGTCACATCTAAATCTATACCAATCAACATAATAAAATGCTTGATTATTTCCAGTATGGCATCAACAGAGGAATTTTCTAGCTATTAGCTAGCCTAGCTTGTCTGGCAATGATAAAGCACCAGTTTGAACTGGAAGTCAAACATTTTTCAAGCATATATTTGAATTCAAAAGGATATCTGAACTTGTAAACAATTGTTAGTTTACAGCATTTTCAAACTTTCGCTGAGGGCAACTGGGCAACAGAAAGTAATGTGAAATCAAGCAAGTATTAAAAAGTTATGTTTACATAAAAAGGTAATTCATATCCACTAGGGCAAAAGAGTGACCAGGAATTTCTGTTGAAGCAACTATTTTAAAGACTGAGTTACCATCAATTTAGCATAATAGCCTGCAGCAGTTTAAAAAAAAAAAAAAAAAAAAAAGGGACATAAACCACATAAGGGCAACTTTACCCACAGGGTGAATTTTAATGCTCAATGTGCCTGTAAACAGGCCATGGCCACTTATGTACAACATATTAAATGCCATGACTTTAACATAAAGAGCACTTCCATAATCCTGCGAGGATTGTTGCTTTAACAACAGTAATAAAAGGAGATCAACAACTTTCCAAAGCCAGAAGTCAGCTGGCTCACGTCCGAGACCCTGAACCAGAGAAGGGTCTGACGAGCGTCCTGGCCTGGCACCAGGCAGGAGATCCGTGCATTAGAAGCTGTCACTCACACTATGGCATGTGACATTCTGTGGCCCCTGCACCAGTTGCTTGATGTATTTTGATGTCTAAAATGCTTTGAGTCAGGGTTACCCTGCACGGGTGATACGGGACGGAAAAACCACCATCAATCACCACGCTGTCAGAGGGAACGTCACAGTATATTGGCTTTTTGGGATCCGTCTTGTCCACTGCGCAGCTGCAGTGTCAGATTTCATGTTTCGGCATCTATTGGATGATTGACATGGACTGAAGTAGTTAGAGGACACAGACAAGTTGATTTTGAATTCAACATGAGAGCAGGTTCAGTGCTTCTTTTCTACACTGTTTTTTGGATGTTTCATGTACAAGCAGTGCAAATGAAACATGTTACTGAAAGAAAGGGAACACGTATTGTATGAGACAAGAGCCCACTTGGATGAAGACTCCAAAAGTCTTTATCCAACTAGGGATAACGAGCACAGACATCACTCAGTTGTGCTCCCCTCACACATTATCACCTTCAACAAACAGGACCTGGTCTTCAAACGCAATCTTCCCTAATGACTCACACACACTTGTGATAACTCATTCACCTTGACTCACTTCCATCTCCTGTCAGAGACGTTAGTAGAGCTGGCTGGGAAAGACCACAATGCCAGAACCTCGGCCAGGCTTGGGCAGCTGACAATACCCTGGCCCAACAAAGTTACGCAATGTCTGGCAGGATGAGCCAAACTGAACCCTGCTGGACACGTAACCAGGACCGACAAATGGGAAGGCAAGGTCGGGGTGGAGCATTTGTGCTACAGTGTTTCGTCAAGGATTTTCAGCAGCTAGGAGAAAGAGTTAGGCTTTGGTAAAGGAGAGCATTAAGGGTAGGTCTACGAGAAAGTTTACTGATTCCAGACTGCACAGACCACCCAGTGGATCAACAAACTGACTTTATGCAATCCCCGGCGCGAGGTTTGTGCAGGCTGAATGTGAGTTGCAAACTGAAGGTCCGTCTTTGGAGCCAGAGCCCGCTCTCTTCTCAAAAATCAGTCTACTAGTGAATCTAAGTCTTTTCTCATTTATGCTTGGATAAAAAGTAAATCCATCATACACGATGCCCAAAAACAATATTTTCCAAGCCACCACAGCTGTCATATTTCAAAGGACTCACATAATGGGAACACAACCGAAGAGGATTTTGTCCCGGTTTGTCAATGTTCCTGATGAGAAAATGCTATACTTGGGCTGCTGTGATGACTTAGTGAGTGATTGATGTCCTGTCAAAGTTTCAGTTGCTCATCCTCAAAATGGAAAGAGAGCGTTCCTTTAAATTCTGTGGTTGGACAACTCAGCAGAGTTGTTTAATTGCCTCTTTGGGACATGTTATAAACTTCTGAATCGGCAGTGGATCAAATCCAGGGAGTTTAAATAAATATTTTCTAGCATACTTAAAGTGTACACACCAGTAACTCGTGCATTAAAATAAAATCAGCATTATTAATCACCAGATAGATGTGTTGGTTCCCTTTAAAACAACTGTGTAGGGAAACTTTGGCTCAGGTTGTGCCCCATCATTCATGGTTACCACAAAAAGGATACCCTGTACCCTGGCATTGGGTGGGTGGACTTGTGCCACCCAGACTACCTGGCTCTGATACGCTCACACACACACAAGGTAATTTACAGCTGCAAGAGTGGGAACGAGTTCAACAGGACACACAGTGTAGAAATTATAACTGTGCTTTAGCCACTTGAGGGCTGCAGGAATTGGTTGTACATACATGTTTTTCTTCCAATTTGAACATATGAACTAGAAGATCTAAGAAATCACCTAGCATGCCAGAGCATCATGTCATGGAAATGGACTATTATTAATAGAATAATATTATTCTGGACTTTAACACACCTTAATAGATTTAATGTATTTATTGATTGATTACATCATTTTTATTAGAGATTTTTGACTTTAACAACTAGACCCAATTGCTGAGCTGCACCTCAAATCTTCATGTTCACAGCTTTCAGATAAAATCCACCACTTTCAAATGGAATAACACTCATATCTGTCATTGTTGAATCAGATTAAGGAATAAATTGTAGCACCCTGCGGTCTGTGATAGCACCTCATATTTGACTTTTCAATGGTGCATTAAGGTGGTGTATATTTTTGTCGGAGCCATAGGTTTCTTTAGGAACAGCTTTGTTTACTTTAGCCTGAACTCAGCAGTCTCCATCATGCACAAGGTGCCACCTATAAAAATGCACAAACACAGCAACTGGTGGAGCTGACACCAGGGGAGCGTAAATGGAGCCTGTTGCTTTACTTGGTGAGGTGGGAATGTGAGAAGTCCCAGGCTTAGACGAGCTATGTGACTTCAGGAGGAGCAGAGGAGGAAGGAGGGGAGGGAGCTCCCAGTAATCAGGGCCCGGCCCACCCGGAAAAGGTAATGAAAAACAGAGAGTAAATCAGCTGCCATGATGGAGTCTGAGTCACTTCAATATGTTAAGATGAACAGAGGGTCTAATTTGGGATAGAGTCAGTAGGCTTCCAGTCCAGATGGTCAGGAGGGCAGGTCAGCTATGTATGCTTGCTGGACAGTATTTAAAGGGGTCTTGGCCTATGGATTTATGATCTTAACAGACTGACATGAGATAATTCTCAGATTTCTCAACTAATGAAGCCTTCTAAGTGGAGATTTAGCAGGCAGTAAATAAACTTTCTCTCAATTCCACAACACAAGTAAACAGTGAATGCAGGTAAAACGCAAGATGCCCCTCACCAGCATTAGAAAAACTTGATTTAACATTGTATATTTATAGTAAATCAGTTTCCTTTCCATGAAGATAATCTAATTAACTTGGGCTGAAATTAAAGTCTCTTCAAGTCAACTTCATAAACAACTTTTTGTACATTAAAAAGGGGTTGATTGACTGGTTTGGGCTTATAAATAACATCAGCAGAGCATGTGGACACTCACCATTTCACAGTACTCAAAGACAAGCAAGAAGGGAATGGCCTCAACACACTGTCCCAGGCATTGGAGGATGTTTGGGTGTTGTAGCACTCTGTAAGAAACAACATAACATAAAGACTGTTCATACTGATGTTCATTACGAAGGCAAATCATTTGCAGCCCACTGCCCCTAAGCATGGTGTGTTCACTGGTGTGTTAAAAATGGATTGGCTAAATGCAGAGGTTGAATTTCCCCATTGTGAGACTAATAAGAGGATGTTAATCAATCTTGATCTTAAAAAATTGAATTAATACCTTATAATTAAAATAATTTATGTAAAATTTGAGGGGAGATCAAACTGGATGCAATGTGTTGGGGAATAGGTAGAGGGTGCTGCTCACACTACAGTGATGTCATAAAAGTAGCCATTATTTACTATATACTGTGTTCATGTCTGTCAACACACTTACCTTAGATAGTGTAACCAAAGTGAATAACACACCAGTATTAATGAGTGACTCATATACTTAATGTTTTAACTACAAATGAAGTGATTCAAAGAAATCAGTTTACCTGTATGGATCCCCCTGCTGCAGAAAATCATTCTGCTCCTTGGCACTTGCATTAGCTTTTAACTCTTTCACCACCACTCTGGCTCCCCCTGGATCAGTGTAGATTTCACTCAAAAGGACCTGTTGATACATGTCAACATTTAAGAGTAAACAAGGTACAAGCATTGCAGCATGTATTTCCCTTTACATGTACCATGTTAAAAAGAGGGAACCAACTGCAAAGAAGAACTTTGAAAAGGGCAACAGATTGGAATAAAGGGGGATGAATGGGTACTCCAGTGAGCAGATGGAGGATTATCCAGAGACCATGTAGATTTACTTATCCACCTTAAAATGAGTCCCACCAAAAGCAATAAAAAGAGGGGAACATGTGCAAAATCCTTCAGTTATAACAGCTTGAGAGCATATACCAATCTGTGGCACAGAAGATCTAGGAAGCAGCCTTCAGCACTTTCTAGGTAACTCTCTGAACCCCAAAACTACGACAGTTTTACATCTCTCAATATCAGTCAATTTTAGTTATATCCAAACTAAAGCAGCCAAATCATGTAAAAAATATACCCTGAAATTGCTTTTGGTTCATAGGGTTGAATGCCACAAAGAGCACTTTAAACCATACATTGCCAAAAGTTGAAATGTTTTATTTTTTATAGTTTAGGACAATGTAAAGGGTCTTACCTGGCCAAACCAGCCATTGCCAATCTCCTGAATGTAACTCAGGCTGTGACGTGCTACCTGGAAGCCTGTGGTTCCCTCTGTGAAAACAAATCATACATCCAGAGATAATTAAGTCTGTTCTTATAAATAGGTTTCATTTAGAGTTTTGAAAGAAAATACATTTGTTGCTTGAAAATATGGTAATGGTAAAAAAAAAAATCAGATCTGTTGAAGTGCATTTTTTAGGATCCCAGTAAAAAAACAGTTTTTTTGTATGTGTATGTACAATATATTGAATATTTGTCTGGACCAGCCTGAAGCAATGAATTGTGGCACACAAAATAAATGTGTTTCGTATTTGTGTGTCTGACCTGTGATGCGGACAGGAGGTTGGAGGTGTGGGGGCCCCGGCAGGGCCACCGGGGACACAGCGAGGGTGTACACCTCGGCTGGGGACTGCATAGAAGGTGTGTCCTCTGCCGGTGGAGTAAAGTCAAGCTCATCGTCGAAGTGGTCCTCAAACTCCTACATGAACAAAAATCAAGCGTGAGTAAAAACCACTTCAACATGGTACTGAGGTGCATATTTTTTACTACAGAACCTAAATTCACAGACACTGTCCATTGCAATCCATCCCAGCTCCCTGTAGTCATTAGGGAGCCAGTGGAGTTTTGTATGTCTGGCCACCTGCCTGCCAGAACTCTCACCTTGAAGTTGATCTCCCTCTCCTTGCAGCAGGTCACACAGTTCACTAGCAACACCACCAAGGCCACAAGCGCCGTCAGTGACACCACCAGGGACAGGTAGAGAGACACGGACAAAGTGTCCCCCGTGCTTTCACCTGAGATGAGGAAAACAGACAGAAATAATGCTGAATTATTCACATTCTGAGCTGAGCTACACAATTAATTTGGAGGAGCATAAGAGTTGGCACCTGAAAGCTTTGTTACCAGCAACATAAATGTGTTCGGCAGTTATACCACGCAGCAGGAGTGAACTCACTGTTCTACTAAATCCACCCACAACAAAAGGTACATTTATGCTCAATAGCAAAAATAAACTGCACAGTGCTCTTAAATGCAACCTCTAGAGCTTATTGCTCTCTTAACTTGCACATGTACTGTCATTTAACAATGCATGTTAACCATCATTTTGATTTAATAAACAGTCAAAACAGTGATTTTTTTTTTTTAAACACCATGACGTGTTAATTGTGACTATTCAGGCTACATTATCCAATTTCATCCCTTCATCAGTCATTCAGAGAGACAGTTGTGGGGGTTTCCATCAGCTGATAAGCAGCTGATGGTGCAGCAGTGGTGACAGCAGGTGTTATTCTGCGCCGGTGAAGATGCTGCTGCCACAGCAGTTCGAGTGTCAGAGCTGACAGCAGCCTTGCAACCCACCCACTGCGCTGTTCAGCTGCTGCACTCTTACTACGCTGATGCTGACCAACATTAACACAGCTGAGGTATTCCCTTTTAATGGAGCGGAGACTGCTGTGAGACAAGAAACACGTTAACTATTAGAGGCCCAGTTTATTGTCCTGTATTCCTATAATTATCATAGATAATGTACTACTACAGAAAATAAGTTGAATAAAGAAAAATTTGATTGCAGTGTGTTCACAACTTTTTCAAATTCTAATTCAATCACCTTTGGAGCATTTCCTGGCAAATTTCTTTCCTCCTTTCCTCCCATTTACCTTCTTTTATTCCTTCATCTAAAAGGCTAACTATTGAGTGGAATAGTCAGAGTGAAATTAAACTGTACCAATATGAGGCACTTGCCAACACTTTAAAACCTTAAAAACACTACATCAAAATTAACTGAAATAACTGCAAGTACATTCCAGTTTTATTATTTATGACCAAAGGATATTTCAAAAGCAGAATTGTGTTGTTAATAAATGTGTATATTAAAAAAAAACATTTAGAAGCTTACCAAGAGGGCGTGAAGTATTTTTAAGACATGACTATTACTATAAGCTCAACCTTTTGTTGGCGGTGAGTGTGAGCTTGTCATTGTGTTCATCCCCCTCACGTCCACCTCATCCTCCTGTGTACCAAATGTCACTGCTCATTTCTAACTGCTCATTTGAAAGGTGTCAGCACCGGTCACTTTTATCTGTTGTTGTCACTGCTGAATGTGAGTGAGCAGCCAGGAGACGTTGAAGTCAAACCCTTTCACCTGAGGCTTCAATGCATTGCACGCATTTTGAGAAATATAAACAAAACCCCGGCCCACTGCACCATGTCTCAACACACACTGATGTACGAGTGTGTGCTGAGAGAATAGTGAGAATTTGTGTCCCTATTCTCCCTCCTGAGTTTATTCTGTCTCCCACTGGTTGGAGCTTGTCAGGTACATCCTGTCTGCTAGAGGGAGAACCAACACCTACTGAGTCTCCTTCTGCTGAACTACAAACTCCTGAAAAATGGAGGCGGGTGCTGAACACATCCAGACTACAAACCTATTTCTACCTACCGATTTCTCATCACCACTTAGGAGAAGAACAATGGACTTCCATGTGATCGCATTATACTGTGAGGCAAACCGGGCTTCTCCAAATGATGGCTTCCTTGGACACAATAGTATTTTTGATTTTTTTTTTAAGCTTATGTAACAAAACATAAGTCAAGACATAGCTATCGTCCATTATTTTTTCAAAATCTGAGAGTTCAATTTGGGTGAAGTAAGTTGTGCACACCAAGCACAACATGATAACATGTCAGGGGAGACTTAAGAGAGAAAAAGAATAAAAATCAATCAGGTTTACTAGATTAAAACAACTTGGAGTGCAAAATTTCATACCTTCACAGCTTTAAGGGCCTGAATGCCAGCTGGTACCAAATTTAACTGAGATTTTTCTGAACATCAGGAGAGAATACAATCCTTTCTCTAGCATAATTGTGATGAACTATGTCAAATAATCTTATCATTTGGTTCAGGGACCAATCAGGGAATGGTGAGCATTTTTTCTCCAATGTTAAAAAAAAACCCAAAAAACCTCTGCCATCTCCAAAACTCTTTGGATAGCTTATCCCACAAAGCATGTGTCATCATTAATCTGTATTTATATTTCTAGAGGGAGTAGAGGATTTCACAAGCATAAAATTGTGAGCTTATCACTGGTCATAGTGCAGTAGCACAGGAATTATAGCCGTATCTCAAGCTCCCATTTTTGATAAATCTATTTTATACAAATGCAGATGTCAGAAGAAATAGAAAGTCAATTTAATGTCAATGAGAATATCTAAACTGAGCACTCTGCTTTTATGAAACTTTATAAGTAAGAAGCAAGCAGAAAAACTAGAATACATCTGAAGCAGCGGTTTGCCAACAGAAAGAGGTGAAATATTGTGCTATTTCTCTACTGTTTGGGTATTTTAGTGTGCAGAGATGTTCAGAAAATGTGGATTCATATTGTTCCTATATTTAAATAATGCTTTTACATTTAGCTACACGGACTTGGCCGATGACCGGACCATGTTTAAGGTGGCAGAGTGGTCATTTCAGCCTCAGTACAACCCTAACCCTAACCCTAACCCTAACCTTATCATAAAAAATCTGGCATCAAGTCCTGCCTTTCTTCAATTCATGCATAAATACTTTCCTCAAACATAACCCTGGATAAGCGCTTGTAGCGGCTGGAGGGACAGCAGGCTGAGCAGTGATCTTACAGTCAGATCTGGTTTGATGGAACAGACAGCACAGCCCATCAGAGATGAGCAGCAATCCCTTTATCTCCCCTGGGGAGCATTAGATATGATCCAGAGTGTCAGCCATGATTGAGATTCATTTCATGACTGCCAAAGTACGCCGAGCCAACACTGACACTTATAGACGGGATTGCTCAATCTGGTCTCTTAACTTATGAACAAAACAAGATCACAACATTACAATAATATGGATCTCATATTTCTATATAGCATGTTTTCTTGTAATAAAGTCTGTGTGAAATAATTATGTTGTAATTCTTTTTGTAATATACTCATTGTTATCAAAACAGTGGTTATTTTAATTGTTTCAGATTGACTCCCATGCAAGGAGTAGAGCATAAAAACTTTCCAAATGACATAAATATTGCAGTCATGCAATATGTACAATATTAAAGAACAAATAAAGAAAAATGTATAAAATTGTATTTTGTTTTGTTTTGACGATAAATATCATCACACAGCAGTTCCCTTCCTACAACTCTGGACAAAAAATACAAATAAATATACCAACGGCTGTCAGAGGAAAAATCTCTCCTCTGTGCTAAAGGCTGCAAAAGTGAAACAGCATCTGCAGTGAAAAATTGATGAGAAGAGGAATTAAAGATTCAATAGGTCCATCTTCAGGCATCGTAAATATACGCCTACATCTAAATGGAATTATGTAATTATACCTGTTAAATGAAAGTGTTTCCCACCTTGTCATTTATCATTGACATCAGTAAAGAGTTCATGACTGCTACTTAAGCGGAAGGAACAGGAGAACTACTGCTTTCGCTGGCCAACCTAATGGACTATTTCTATTTGAAGCGCATCACTTAAAACCACAGACTACCACGATATTTTACAACACAACGAACACATCCAAATCACAAGAAGATTAAAATAATGTTCAGGGAGAAATGGCATTAAATGGAGTTGACATTAGCCATGTCTGCATGCACATATTTTTGTGCACATCTTGAAGAATCTCATTAGAAAAGCTATGGGAATTGCTCGATTTGTTACAGATCCTTCCTAAATTACGCTTGCTTTAGGTTATTTTTGCCAAACAGCTGGTGCACTAAATTGGATATGGAAATACCTTTGCTGCAGGTAATCCAGAGCTTAGGTAAAAATTAAAATTCCATAACATTTACTACAAAAACATTAACTACTACATGCTTTACGGTTTTGATGCTATATGATGCAACAGCCTGCTCCCCTGGTCAACACAACCAGGTGGGCATCACCACAGCCTGATAATGACGCAGGGAAACTCCTGTCTGGGGTCTTCCACTATGCCATGTGGAAGGATTGAAAAATAAAAATCAATACCATGTCATCTGATCCTGGCATAAGAGCATCCTTATATTAAACTTGAATTAACAGTTCTAGAATGGCAAAAATTTCCAACCTCAAGAATTCAAGAGGGAGCTAATGAGTGAACAAAAGTTAATAGCCATGTTCCATCCAGATCCCAAATATGTCACGAGTTTATTTTTGCAAAAAACAATTCCTCCATCGCCAATTACAGCTTACAAAATGAGTATCTGTCATTGGCAGGAGAATCCTTCAGCTGAGAATGCCAATATGCTAAAATCAAGTTTAACTTAACAACAATGCTGTAAAAAACATTTGGCTGTAATTACAGGCAGCATTTTGATACAAACACCCCCCATCTATGTCAGCAGAGCAACAGGGTTCCAGGCAGTGCAGGACTCCCAGAGAAGCTGCGGCAGCAGTCAGATAGAAAAAACAGGAGCTGGGTCACGGCAGCTCTACATGGGATCAGTTCTCCTCAGTTAGGCCTTATCTGAGTCATGGGTTCATATTATGACTTGGCAGGCCCCGCCAAATGACTCGACTGGTTTTTGGGACCAATACGGCAGGGAGCTGCCAGGTCTTATTTCGGTTCCACTGCATATTTCAGTAGGCATTCACGCAGAGGAGGAGCTGACCCATTTTTGCAGATTTCACCCACCAGTGTGCACAACAGTGGATGTCTGTACTTTTTGTTATGTACAGGATGAGGGATGGCATTGTCTGGCTGACATGTTTGGGTTTGGCTGAGATTTGTCTGGCCGCTACGGCAGGAAGCTCTCACCCTTATCGATCAAATGACGAGTCAATGCTTAGTCGGCCCTTGCAAGGATCCATATTTGCTAGGATGTTTTGTTCAGTTTCGACTATAAATCACCTGTATTTCCAGTGTTAAAACCATAAAAAACAGCTCTTTATGGACTAGTCAGCAGTGCAAGTGTTGTAAAAGCAGCATCCCCTCCTGCCCGGGATGGTAACCACTGAATCAATGAGCGAATGTAGTGAAAGGTTAAGGCCAATGTCCACCTTAACTAACAGTCAGAACATTGTCATCCGGCTGTTACTCTGGTTAAAACATTGACACCTCAGTTCAACCCAGCTTTGCAAGTGACTTTCCAGTTATTGTACTTGTGTGTTTTTTGGGTTGTGATCTCAATCCATAAAATCCAACAATCAAGCATTACTGTCCTTCATCTGTACATATTGGAAAATGGAGATCGGGCAAAGGGCAGGTTGCTATGTAATAAAAGAATAAAAAGCATGCTCATATTGCAACATGTCTTTCCTGTATGCTGTAGTAAAAAAGGCAAACAATTCTGTTGGTAATCATTGACTAATGCTGATAAGATTGGAATGTGTTATGGTTACACATTAATTAACACCTGTATCCATTCACTTGCCATGAGGAGGAAGCAGGTGGACTGAGCCACTTGCTCTAAAAAAAAAAAAAGTGCTACGTCTACACAGATGATTAGCAACTACAACTGAGAATGCAACAACTGATTATATTTTACGTTAATTTAATCAAATTTCTAAATTTTGTTCAGAAAACATTGAAAGTCATTCAATGTATGTGTTTAAAGGTGGTAAATTGATCAATTGAATAATACTTTGAGAGATTAATAATGATCAAAGGTATTTTTACTTTTTGAATATCTTTATAATTAACTGTTGTTCTTGTATGTGTGGGTTTCACATTATAGACAGCAAAACATTAATCTCGCATAGCATTCTTGTATAGTATAAAATGTGTACCTTTCCTAACAGTATCCTTAAGGGAATACCGATACCGGATGCATACTTTATGTTAGGCCTTTTTCCCCCACGTCTTTCAATACCCATCATTTTGATGAGGAAGTTGTGTTTCATTAAAATGCCAATGCTACTGCTCCTCATCTATATGATTGTTTACATATATTGCATACTGAACTGTATGATTATTTCCTTCAATATCTTTACTATCCAGATACCACCCCAGTTTAATTTAATATAGTATGTAGTAAAAAAAAAAAAAAAGCTGATATTGAATTGTTTTCATATTTTCTATCTTTGTGGTCATATATGTCAGTTTCTTTTTTGTAATGAAATACCATTTTACCAACATATGAAGTGTTTACCACACTGGCATATGATAGTATGGCAAATTGGTTCTTCAAGAAATATTCTTTGATTCATCCCAAAATATTTAAATGAGCAAACCCGTGATTCATCCTAAAATATTCAAATGATCAAACCCGTGACAAATCCTGTGATGTATTCAAAGTATGAGGACACTATAATGATCATAAAATAGGTTATTCAAGGTTTTTACAAAACAAGGAACAGAGTTTCCATACTGGTAGGCCAACATCCACTCTATTGTCCCATAAACCTGTTTAAATGTCAATGGCTGGACCAACCCCACTGACAGATTGTCATCTGTGTACCTGCAGTTACCACAGACTGTATAATATTAACTCAGACACATCACTGAAACCTGCAGGCTTAATAATTTATGTTAAATATCAATAAGAAGTAACCAAAACTAGGTTAATAAGTATGTTCTGAGTTCTCTTCGTGGAAAAATATAATGTTTGTGTTTGTAGTTTGCTATTGAGTCGTGACGATACTTGTACTTAGGAGTATAAACATTATTTAAAGATGAAGCAGTCAATATAAACGAGAGAACTCCTTCCATAACTCCGTGTTAACAAGTAAACAATAGCCAGTTAGTAAACGTATCCACGCACTGACAGGCTTCACTGGTTAGTAGCCAGGTTGTTGTGTTGTTAGTTAGCATTATAAATGCTGCTGATTAGCAACAGCTACCCCAGCCAGCAAATATAAGATAACAGACACATCTGCTTGCAGCTGGATAGACAGGAGTTGTAGTGGGTGAACAAATAATCGCTCAGATGTGTATCAGCTTACAGTCAGCTGTCTCACCTGATTTGTGATGATACTGGAGAGGGGCACCTTCAGACAGCCAAAACGCCGACAGGAAAATCCCACTGGCCAGCAACAAAACATATCCATGGCGGCTCTTCATCCTCCTAGCTTAGCTAACACAGTGTTAGCTAAATGGAATCGTCGTCCTAAACAATTACTGGCTGATTTGATGCTAAACAGCGTGTTTTAATCATTGATAATCGATTTATCGTCCGCGTAGGCTACATAAACAAGCATATTTTCAGTCTGTTTAACGTTAGCTACTTACTGTTAGCCAGCTAACTAGCTTCAGCTAGCA
This sequence comes from Hypoplectrus providencianus, assembly GCA_028566105.1. Lineage (NCBI taxonomy): Eukaryota > Metazoa > Chordata > Actinopteri > Perciformes > Serranidae > Hypoplectrus > Hypoplectrus providencianus. Next base: position 14,051,138 of record JAOWBC010000458.1, read on the forward strand.
TATCAATGCTAACAGTTTCAGCTGACGACAGCAAACACCGCTACGAAATACAGTGCTCCGTTGTCCATAGAGACAAAAGGAGCGATCACCTTTCACGACCTATCATATTTAGTGTGCATACCTTAGTGTTATTCAAATGAACAAAGCTAAAGCAAAATAATCAACAGCCTTGAATATCATGAAACACCTCCCATCCAAAGCGCCATGTTCCTGTTCAACGTCACATCACGGAATGAGGCGTAAATCCTTAAATGATTGACAAGTGAATGAGCCAATCACAACGAAGAATCCCTTTGCGTTAAAAACCAAGAGCAAATCAGCTTAGAGTTTTATTATCAGTCATGTAAATCCTTTGCTTTGTATCAAAGCTGAAGAAAGCTTTTTACATCCAGTCACTTGCCAACCATGTGAGGCACAGATTCTGAAAGAAGAGCTGTCGGTAATAAATGTTTATTTCTGGATTCACGCCCCACCATAAACGTCCAAGCAGCATTTAATGGGCTTAAAGGGTAATTTGGCAGGTGCACTGATGCTATTTAACGCACCATGATTTATTTGTTCAGTTTGTTCATTTTCTTTCGAGTGATTTATCAGGAATAGTGGTGGCTATCGGATGTATTGGAAACTCTATTGATAACCATATCAAAACAACAAAATCAAACTCCATTAATCACAATAGTTACAAACATAGTAAGGATGCTCTTCAATCGTCTACTGATACAAATTAAATACAGCCATACCTTTATACCATTTTTTTCCTGACATACTAGTCTGTAATTACTTCCTAAGTCAGATACGCTATAGTCGTTTAAAGATTGGCAAAATCTTTGTAGGAATATATCACCAGATGTAACTATTTCAATGCTCTCCGTATATTTTTTTAACGACAAAACCAAGCAACCAACAAAAATTAATAGTGTTTATTCAAGTGTTTACATTATTTTTAATGTTTTTATTTATTATTATTATTTTTACAAGAAAATTACCGATTTGACATTTGCTTAAAAAATATAATACATAGCTGATTGCCAATTACATCTCATAGACTGAAAGGCTGATTGATTTCTGATTAGTTTTATTACTGTCAATAATATCAACAGTAGGTATTGTAGCAGAATCAGACCAAAAAAGAAGTAGAAGATAAATATTTTATGGAAAAATGCATTAGTAAAAATACATGAATATTTATGTTGTTCAGATTGGGGTGTCATGATTTTTTACTCTTTTTTTCCCCTTATGTCTGCAACTTTGCACAACAATATGAGTGAGAAATTATCTGCTCTGATTAACTGATGAAGGAGGAGGAGGCTCTCTGTGGCGTGGGGGAAATCTCCCTGGGTTTGAGGACAAATACGTCAGGTTGCTTCTTGCACTCCAGATCACAAAGCTGCAAGAGAGTGTTGGTGGCTTAAACGCACAAGGACAGAGAAGCAGAGATCTGCACATCACAGGCTCGGAGAGTGCAAACCTCGCCCAAAGCACGGTGAGTAGCAAGCTTTTTCCGAAATTCACAGCTATGTTTGTGTGAAGGTAGCTCACAGTTCTGTGTGTTTTGGCTTTGAAGCATGTCATTTCTGATGCTTTAAAGGAAGGGGGGTATGGATAGATTGATACACTTATTGTTGTGCCTGCTCCTTGAGGTTGTCTCAACTATAAGTTTAATTTTTGAAACAAAACTTGGATTATCATGCAATCCTCATATCACTCCAATCATGTGATTAAATGTGTTTTCTCTCAGTTCAGAGAAATATATTTTGTTTTTTTGTTCTTTAGTTTATTTTTGTATCTCAAGACAACCCACAGAGAAATAATAAGGCTTAATCTATGCACAAGTTCTTCTGTGACAGACTGTTGTCTGACAGGAGATAACACCTGCACCACTTTCATTTACTGTCACTTTGCATTTCCTCTGTACGTGTGTGTTTGCACCCCTCAGGCAGCTACAGAGGACCATGGCATTTGCAGGGATGCTGAGCGACGAGGACATCAAGGCTGCAGTCCAAGCTTGTCAAGGTGAGTCAGACAGCACGCACACGTTGCATGCAGGGAGACACACACATAACAAGCATCCAGTCGTTAACACAAGAGCATATACTTTTAGGTAAGTGAATATAAAACCACTCACATTTTTCAGAGAAAGAAATAGGCATTGTTAAACCCACTCCCAGTCCCACTTGGGATACCTGTATGTGTTATGCACAGTGGGGACACAGAGCCTGCTGGTAACCAGGCAGCCATGTGGCAGGAGAGCAATCACCACCCAGATACCAAAGTGTTTATGTTAAGAATCCACACAGAGAATACCAAATCACACAAGCTATGCAGCCCCCACATCCCAAAGCACTTAATCATTTATCTGTGGAAATTATGTTTGCATGACAAGGCAGACACAGCTCAACCCCTCCGATGAAAAACAAATGTCAGCGCTTATATGCCCTATATTTTAGAGAAACCCCCTGTAGCCAATTTTTAGGCAAAATATAATTCAAACTTTATCCAAAATTTGTGCATGCATCAGAAAAGCATGTGGTTCTATTGAAATAAGATCTTAAATATAAATATTATTTTCCACTTTCAAAAATTCAGTTTTTAAACAACTTCAGTTCTGATCATAAAGAATATATATCAATTTATTCTCAGAATTTTAGCCCCTAAATGACACTGGTGTTTTGACAAAAAAAATGTAGCGATTCAATTATGTTATGTATATTAAATGTCACTGAGATCCATTTTCCAATTGAAATATCTTTATTAATACTTTATAGGGTGACAATGCCTCCCTTTAGCAAATTTACTGACCTAAATCTTTAAATCAATCAAACAAATCAATCATGCCTTTTTGTACATAATGTCAATAATGTTTTTTAATGGAAAACACACAAAAAACAGCAAATATGTTCTATATGCCAAATACTAGTTTTTTTTATATATAGTCCAGGTTATCTCAATGATTATCAAAAATAAATAATATCATTTTTATGAATTTCATCAAACAGAAGAATAAATCTCTAGTTTTGCCCCAAACATGAGAAAACATTTAAATCTGGTGGGAAATTTCATTAACTACATTTTTCAAGCCAGGGCTGTAGAATGAAAGCCTGAGATACCAGAAAGCGTGATTGTGTGCTGTAATGGGCATAGGGTCAAAGATGTGGTTTTAATGGGATTCAGTTTGGACATTTTTGTCCTGAGGGGTCTAAGTGTTTATATTTAGGCTGGTCGATTTATCATAGACTTAATAAAGGAACTAAGGTTGAACTTCAAAATTCAAAATAAAACAAGAAACTCCAACCCCTGCAGCCAAAATTCATGTCATATGCATTAACTAAGCCAAAATTATTGAAAAAAAAAAAAAAAAAGGCCAGGGATGGTTCACGAACAAGTGCTTTTAGCGTTTAGGTTTGCATTCAACCCATTGGCAATATTCAGTGTGTTAGGACTCTTTCAATGGTATAACAATATGATGCCTGTAATGGTATAAGACAGTGATGTGCTACAGGGTGTGTATTGGTAAATGTCATTGAAATGAAAGTCATCTGAGCGAATGAGTTAATGCGACATCTCTATTCAGCCCGTTTCCATTCTTGCTTTCTTGCCATTCTGTGATCGACCTCTCACTTCCACATCTGTCTGCCCCTTTTGCTCCCTTCGCCTCTCTCTGCCCGTGTAGCTCCAGGCACATTCGACTTCAAGTCATTCTTTGCACAAGTGGGACTGACCGGCTCATCTGAGGTAGAAGGGAAAAAAGTGTTTACAGTCCTGGACCAGGACAGGAGTGGATACATCGAGGAGGAGGAGCTCAAGTGAGGACCGTGTGTGTGTGTGTGCGTGTGTGTGTGTGTGGTTTCAGAGCTAGTGCACGGATACAGAAGGGTGTTTGAGTGAGTGTGTGCATGTGTGCCACATCTATGTTGTAACTCCCTTATGTGATTGCCCACAGGCAGAGGTCACTGTATGAATGGAGCCGCATTCTCACTGTGAATGAACTCAGTAATACATTAGGGGGGAGGGATGGTGAGTGAGTGATGGGGCGGGGGATTGAAGCTGCTGCAGAAAAAGGCCTGGAGGGGAAGAAAATGCCACCAGAAAAGATACAGTCTATGATGATATAAGTCTGAACTTATCTCTGATATGTTTCTGTGCACCCATTAGACGGTTCCTTCAGAATTTCTCTCCGGGGGCGAGGGAGCTGACTGTAGCTGAGACCAAGGCTCTGATGGCTGCAGGCGATAAGGATGGTGATGGCAAGATTGGGATGGAAGGTGGGTGCATGTAAAACATCAGCTGTCGGCAGAAGAGAAAAGGAGCACGGGAGCTGTCCATGACTTAGTGCTGAAATGGCAGTCTATAAAAAGCACATAGAGAAAACACTATAAAAGTATACACTAAATAATTTGTTGTTTGTTCAGTCATCGTGTTTAAGCATAATGTTGTATGACACTGACTTCCTGCCTGGAGAATACTGTTGTGCTTAATATGACTCTCTCACTGAATGTATTTTTCTCCCCCACAGAGTTCTGTGATATCCTGAAATAAAGAGAATAAACATCTCTGACGACGGCTGTCTTTCCCTATTTAAAGATAACGGGCTTCTTATGGAAATCCTGATTTTTCCAGATTGTTTGATGCAAAGACCAGAAACCTCGGATATTCTCTACCTGCCTGCTGCTCTCCCTGTTGATGTGATACAATGAGATGTTTGGTGGCCAGACTCCTAAAGCTGGATATTAGTTGTGTGTGTGTTTATTCAATCAGGTACCTGGAATAAGTTAATAAATGTGTTCAAGATGTGACATCACTGTGTGCTGCTCTTTTTTTTCTCTCTTTTTTTTTATTTGCATGTGATAGACAATGCTTTAAAGGGACAGTTCACCCCCAAATCAAAAATACATATTTCTACTTTACTTTGTTGTGACTTGAAGAGGATTGGAGGTATGTCTGCCTTGAAATTGAAATGCTATTGTCGTAAGGCTATAGATGACTGCATATGAGAAAAAAGATTGAAATTTCTGACAGAATTATTTTCCCCAAAGAAATGCAGTGTAAAAATAATAATACCGTTATGTAGTTTATCAATATGAAATTGCATGGTAAAATTTTACAAATAAGTGTCAACTGTTACAGTAAAAGTAAATTCACAATGATTATAATTTGTCTCTAGCAATGATTAACAAATGTTGTTCATGTCAACTAAGATATTAAAAGTATTATTTAATTATTTATAAGGATGTTATTAACAAGATACATGTTTCAACTGTAAAAAAAAGGGTATCAAAGAGAATGAATTTATAATACTAATTATGTTTAAGTAATATTAACATCACATACATTGATATATAGTGTAAACAAGCAATATTTGGATGCATTACTTACTTGTCATTGTAGTATTTGCCTGTTTTAGCTAAAGATTATTGCTGTATGAGCTAATGTTTCTAGTTAAAACTGCATTTATTATCCTGAGCTTAGACACAAAATATTCAGTATAAACTATGGCAAGTGCTGAC
>JAOWBC010000458.1:14075802-14090654 GCA_028566105.1 Hypoplectrus providencianus
GTGGGGGTACACAGCTGAAAGCGGGACGAGGTTGGGGAAGCCATTAGGTAACACAAGCCAGGGCGCACACAATGGAGCCGTGACCCCTGCGGGTCAAGAGAAGCGAGTGGTAAACAGGAAGGAAATGTGAGCCAACAGGTCGACGCTGACTGCTGGATGTGCTGCGGTGGGACGGGAGTACAAGATAATGTGACAAGTGGATTACCTGGATTCAAGGACGGCGGGAGGGATGGAGAGAGAGACTGCAGCTCTGTTTTTCTCATGGACAGCACAGCTTTGACAAGCCGATGATGTTGGGATGTAGAGGATAACAGCAGTGTGTTGGACTGCGAGATGAAAATATTACTGGGATCCCTGCTTTTTATAAAATGTATGTTAATGGAGCAAATGCTACGTCCTTTATTTAAGAGCCGTTTAATGCAGTTATCCAGTTCTAACGCCTTGAATTCATGCAGTCTGCCTTTGATGACCTGCTGTTTCATGCATACAAATCCAAATTCATGCAATTTGGAAAATGACAAAAAGTCCAAATCTCCCTAAGAAGCCATCTGCTCACACGGTTGACAAGAAATGGTGACAACATGTATTTAGGTATTATTGTTATTGATCAGAAAATTCAAATCCCACATTTGGTATAATACTGTTTCTCCCCCCAGGCTGGCTAAAAGATCAAAACTAGAGATAAAAGCTTTTATATTTGCTCCCTTTTATTCCTGCAACCATGCACTATAAGACAGCTAATGATCAGAGCTGATTACTATGGAGGAATTTAATACAATTGTGAAGAATCTTGATAATATTACTCCGAGTATACTTAAACTTTTATCTGGTAAATAATCTGACCATGACAAGGGACGTTTTGGATTCCATCAATTAAAAAAATAATAATAAATACAGTAGTACACACAGCCCCTAAAATGTAAGGGTGCAGCATCAGGTAAATGCAACTGAAGCAGGTTTCCCGTGGCTTAAACTGTGCCATGCAGTTAGTCTGGATGGGCGCTTTAGGATGGACACATAGGGCCTAGCCTGGTTGTCTGCTCGCCGCTTCAATAATTGATGCCCTCCCTTCATTGTCACCAAAAACTCATATCAAGAAAGGAGTGTCAGGCTCACCTTACTGATTAAGTCTGTGTGAAACTTTAATGTGCACCCCATCTTCAACTGATAACAAACCGAAGTGATCAAGCAAACACGGTAATGGGAAGTTGAACCGTTTGAACGTCCGCTGGCTGAGCATCCGCACCGTGTGCCATGACGAACACCGATCATATTTTGACTCATTCCCAGTGTTTCGGAGCCTGGAGGTATCTGAGATGTTGCTACCTGATAGTCTGAACAGGGAGGAACATCGTAAAAGATTTAACTGGCGTGTTAGGATGACTGAATGGGCTTTGTGAGCTCTGTGCAGGAACTCTATCCATAATGCAGGGGATGACAGCACTGCCTCTGTTCCCCAACAAGCATTAGTCCTGAGCCCCTACTTATGATGTCTGCGTGCAGCTTCCCCTCATTAATGAATGATAGGCCGCGCACATATCGATGGCCCCTCCTGATACACACCGAGCATTTGTGGAAGGCGATTTTGAGAAATCTATTTTAGCCCCGTATTGAGCCTATTGTTAACATATCCGCTAATTGAGGTGTTATTTATACACTCCGTCCATTCACCTGGCTAATGCAAGTTTGCGACTGAAGGCCACACCCTGCGTAAAGCCCTGAACAGCTGTTACATGCGCTGACTCATCCTCACTCTGAGTAATGGCTGTCGTGGAGAGGTAGACAGGTACTTTGCAGACTTTTCCAAATGAGAAGGCACCATCAGATAAAGATGGCGGGAGTCATCCCAGACTAACTTTGATGATCACGGAGGCAAACTGTCTGTTTAAGGAGAACGACTGGAGGATGTTTGTGTCCAGTTTGTCCAGTAAACACCTTACAGCATCCTTAAATGCCACACCAGCACGTACACACACACTAAAAATAGCTGTGTTACATTCATGTTCGACTCAAAAGCTGAGACGTTTACGACTATCGTAAAGGATCAACAACAAATATTACAACTATTGCTGATAATGTCATATTTTTCTTTTGCTCTCTCAATGGTAAGGTGTAATAAAACCTTGAATCTCCTTAAAGCTGTACAAATAAATGCCAAACCATCCACACAGAGACAAACCCAGTGATCAGTGTGTGTTTTGCCATCTTGTGACCCTGCCATTACTTCAGGGGCTCAATCATGTGACTCAACATCAGATCTACAATGAATTAACTCAGCTAACAGATGTAGACATAAAGTCATAAGATATAGACATTACTCCCTGTCTGAGAAATTAACGTTTTGTGTCCCAAAAAGATCACTCCTACTGAACAGGGCTGCTGGTGTTACAGGTTAACAAGTGACAGGTGTTTTAACAGTTATGTTGAGGTTACATGAAATGTGTGTGAGGACACACACAATTTGTAAGGCTGGTCAAACAGACGTCAGACTTTCACCCAGGAGAACGGAGGTTGTGTACAATATATAAACAAAAGTATACCACAAATAATAATGCTAAAAAAAAAAATAACTTTTTTGTTCAACTGTGGCCCATGTACAATGACATGTGTACTGTTTTCACTCCACTCCACTCTGATCTGTACTGTGAGGCGCAGAAAGCTAATTTGGGACATTTTGACAGATGCTCATATGTGTCATTATGGGTGGTCTTGATAAATTACCTGTTCTGTTATTAGAGAACTTTTTGCAAGTTATTTACTTCCAGTTCTTCAAGTTTACAGTGATATGAATGATCCCTTTGCTTCAAGCTGCTTCTATTAACTCAGTGCACGTTTACTATGCTTCTTAACTGTAATTTCCTGTCTTTAAATAGCTTTAGATACACCAGATATAATGTGTGAATCGGTGATCTTTAAAGGTCCTGTTGGTGATCTTTTTAACATTTATTTGCTGAGAGTCAAACAGTCCAATCATTCCTTTAGGGCACTGTAAGCAACTCTAAGCCCAGTATTCATTGCATTAGTTCACACACTGTTTATCCGTGTCAGTGACCCAGTAAGACTGTATCTGACAGCACCTACAAGGCCTATGTCACTCTCAACCCTACACCCATGTTACCTACAACCTAACAGACTGCATGTCCCTTGTTCTTACATGATTTAAAGAACTACGGTGAACTGTCAGGTTTCAGCTCCCTCCGTAGTCTCAGTTTCTATCTCAGGTCTTACTCCGGCTATCAGATCCGACTATTACCTCAGCAGAGCTGCCAGGTTGGCCCCGGCACCCCACCCCTACTCCTTCTCCCTCTCTTGCCAGACTTCAGCAAACAGTGAATTATTCAGGGTTAACAAGCTGTTGGAACTGTAAACTCAATTGTGCATTTTCATTAAACCTCTCTCGCTGAAGAGGACAGGATGTGGTTCAAGTGTGAAACAGTACAAAGCTGAGTCCTCTGACAGAGAGGTGACAGGGAAGAAGGAGACTGCAAGGGGACATGTCAAAGGAGAGCCCGGTCGGTATCAAGCAAAGTCACGGCCTCTTCAGTTGCTTCCTGGTGAAGGATTGTGTTGCCAGGTTTGATTGAAGCAAGGATCACTTGTGATTGAATAACACAGGCTAGACTGAACTAATTGATTTTGATCAGTGTAACAGGTTGACGGCTGTAGGGCTAAAGCAGTCCGATCCGAAAAACCTAGTTCATCTTTTTGGCCACGAGAGATCACAGAGATGTTAAAGACATATGAGACACAGGAAAACAGAGAGCAGAGAGGAGTGGTGGATTAAGTACTTTGATCTTTGACGTCAATAAAGGGTTAGGGTTAAAAAAGTACCACAAGTAAGAATGGGGTGTGTACACGGTAACCAACTAAAATAAAATCATATTTCAGCATATATAAATAAAGGCTAATTGAGGTGTTATTTATACAGTCCGTCTACTCACAATATTCCCTCTAAATTGCAGTGCAGTAGAAGTAAGGAAATGCAGAATACATGTATTAAGTTATTTGCTGGTTACTTCTAGTTTAGTTTATACCAGTAAAACCAACTCCTACCTGACTGCTGGCCTCCTGCACTCAGTTCACAGGGATGGCAGTGAGAAATTATACTATGGCGCCCTCTAGTGCACGTGAGGGAATGACTGCAGAGAAAAGTATGGTGGCGTGAACAAACCCAGATGAGTTCCCACCACAGTGTGAGTAATGTTAAAATTACCAAAATCTCTAGTGTCTACCTGCCCAGTTATATTTGTAATATCTGTGTAACAACAAACAACAATAGTATGGAAAAGCATTCAGCAGCTCTGGGGTTTTCTAGATGGATGGACATACATACATCTGCAGTAGAGGTGCAGCAGACCAACATTGCTGAGTGGAGTTTTAAAAAGTTGTGAAGGGCGAACAGCTATGTGTGAATACATTTAGATAACCACAATTTAAAACAACGATTCATTTTGTATATGTTTTACTTTAAAATGTAATTTAACACGTTACAAGGTCAATAATTTATTTCTAAATAAATAAATAAAATTAGGAACTCACCGCCACTGTTTCCTTTCACCGGATGTGACGTAACTGCGGCCTCTTTCCTGTGTGACCGGGAGCGTCGGTCGGTTGGTAGCCGCTGCTGCTGCCTGTCAACATCACTCAGCCCCAGAAAAGACATCTGTGTCCGGGATTTTTTGTTTTTTGTTTTAACAGTTTGTCTGTGACAGAGCAGTAACTGTCCTTCACCATGCCCATGTACCAGGTAAAACCAATCAGTGGTGGTCACATAAAGACTGATTTACCAACCTGCATGTACAAACTACCAAATATCCACGCGCAACAAGGGAACAGCTGCACATCTGAGCACGCGCTTCAGGTAACTGTTAACTGATTTCATTTCGACAAGGTTGATTATTTTCAACTGGTTAGTCACATTTTGACTTCGTTGTTTGCCGCAGTTCGTTTAGTTTCTCACGCAGACATATCTCGAGCGGTGGGTTAGCATTAGCTGTCTTTAGCCATGCTAGCTTGCCAAGTTAGCTTGTCAGAAGAAGCATTTCAGGCTGATGCAACAATTACTACACATCTCCACTGTCTATCCAAGTTAACACATTATTAGACGCTACGTATTTAGCATTGGTTGTAATTGCTGACTCTCTCGTTATTAATAATTATCAACAACGTGTACATGTCGTCCAGCTGTGCAGTGATGGGATGTGTCTTTTCGCTAACTACATTTATTTAAGCACTGTTCCTATTTAAATACACTTTTAATGGTATTTAAGTATTTCCATTTCATTCCATCTTATACTATAGAAATATATTGTCTGATGCCTTTGATGACTAATTATCGACATATGATACATTGTTATAGTTTAAACTATGTATCAGTATGAAGTTGTTTACATTTGCACAACTATGAATAATTACAACAATAAAAGGTTATTTACAAAATTGCGTAATAAACATGTATTAGTCTATCATAAGGGTGAACCAATACGTCAATCTGTCAATTTCATTTGAAAAAGGCCACTTTATATTTATTCCTTTTAATAAAATAATTACCATATTTGCATTTCAATGTCTGGAAGAGCTCAGTAATGACATTGGAAAAGCATTGTATTTGTGTTATGATGTTTATATAATGATTGTATTAAATGAGTATATGATTAGTTTATTGTATTGATTGCAGGCCCCTTTATAGAATTAAATCGAATCATGTTCAAAGAGACAATGCAATATTGTGACAGGACCACGATATATCTCTTGTGTATAAAATAACTTTTGCTTTTCATGCATGATTTCATTTGATGTAAATTTGCCAATGTTATCCTAATGACAGAGTAGGTTTACACCCAGGTTGTTAAGCTGTACCAGGATTGTGATCAATTGTTAAAGCTGTGAAGGCTCACATTGTCAAATTCCCATTTGCATCTTTAGCCAACTGAGCAATTATCCTCTGTCCTCTCAGAATGGTGAAGTGGACCCAGCAGTCAAAGCTCTGGAGGCCAGACAGGATGAGATAATGAGAAAACTGTATGAGCTGAAAGCAGCAGTTGATGGCCTGGCCAAGACAGTGACCACCCCAGATGCCGACCTGGACCTGACAGTCAGCAGCAGCCTCTCCTCCCAAAGCCCCAGCTCCACAACCTTTAAAGGTGCTGCAGACCTGGATACACTACTGGGCAAGGTGAGAAACTGGGAATAATATTAATGATCTCTGCAGACCATATCTGGACACAGCATTTATTTTTGATGGCAGAATTTGTCTTATATGTATTTAAAGCAAGCTTTTGCGACTTTCAACTGAAACATTTAGACTGTGTTTGTCTGTGGCATAAGTTAGGAGAGGTTTTGCTGATTACTCCCAACCATTGAAACACTCATCACAAGTTTTAAATACCATGCTAACCTGCACAACCTGCTCATATTGGAATTTGTCTTGAAGCACATATGAGGGTGTGGAATAATTACAGCCTGTTAGTGCAAGCACTGTGGGCCGAGTTAGAATAAACAGACATTGTAACAGCTTTTCTATTTTGGATGCTGCTCCTGTTTAACCCTCATTATCTTGTTTATGTCACAAGGACCTGGGTGCTCTCCGTGACATCGTCATAAACGCCAACCCGGCACAGCCCCCCCTCACCCTGCTCGTGCTCCACAGCGTGCTGTGTCAGCGCTATCGGGTGCTCTCCACCGTCCATGTCCACTCCTCAGTTACCGATGTGCCGCCACAGCTCCTGTCCTGCCTCGGCCCACGCCATGCAGACAGCTATGCGCGCCATAAGTTCCAGCTGGGTTTCACCCTCATATGGAAAGATGGTATGCTCATTGCAGGGTTCCTATGTGTCCAGCAAATGTATATATTATTTTATTATTTAATTGAAAATGATAATAAAGATTCAAAAATGATAATTTATTCCAATATTGTGAATCGCATCGAAATAATGGCGGAATCATGCAGACCTGTTTCTAACCATTCCATGCTTCCCATTCTTGTTGTCAATAATTGACATATTTACATTATCTGAATGTGGTTAATGTTTGTGTACTTGTGCTATAAATGTTTACCCTCTGCCCAATTCACAGTACCTAAACTGCAGATGAAGTTCAGTGTCCAGAACATGTGTCCTATTGAGGGTGAGGCCAGTGTGGCACGGTTCCTCTTCAAGCTGCTGTCCCCCTACCCCAGTGACCCCGCTGTAGCCACACTGGTGGACAGCTGGGTGGACACAGCTTTCTTCCAGCTGGCAGAAGGCAGTGCCAAGGAACGCGCCGCTGTCCTACGGGCCCTTAATTCTGCTCTCGGCCGCAACCCATGGCTGGCCGGGCCAGAGTTTTCCCTGGCCGACATTGCCTGCTATTGCTGCGTGCTGCAAAGTGGCTCTGCCTCCTCTACTCCCACTAACGTCCAGCGCTGGATCAAGTCCTGTGAGAACCTGGGTCACTTCAACCCTGCCAAGCTGTTTCTGCAATGACGGGCCATCCTGGGAGCAGACACCGGAGGGGTGTCGAATCTGAGCAAAGTGAGAGAAGGGCATTAGAATAATAAAATATCCGAGCCATGTCTGAAACATCCTCTAATGCTTCTCCCCATTCTGTAATATATCACTGACCTGACTCAGTAGAAGCAATATGGTGAGTGTTGAAGAGTATTTGTCTCTGCCATGCTGCTCTTGTAAAAACAAAAAGATTCTATGGTTATTTTTGCAAGGGAGGAAGCATAAGAGGATGGCAAAGACAAGGGCTTGGTGATAGATTAAATCAGAGGTACTGACAGAAGTTAACACTGTACACCTTTCACCCACTTTGTGCCTAACATGATCCTGGTCTAAACGTATGTGGTAATGTGTGGTGATGGGTATTACTCTGGGTTTTCAAAAGTAGTACTTTGCACCATTTGTTATTTCTGAAATCATTAAAACTTCCACTTTGGATCAAACTTTGAACTGTGACCAAGGGTTTGTTTCATTTCATTGCTTGATCACTGTAAAACACCTTAAAAATCATTGAACAAATGGCATTTACAGAAGTGCACCAACAGGTGGCAGGATTGTCATTTTTAAATTGCCGACGTTTTTCAATAACGACATTCACCTGCTGATCCTAGCACACAGCCCTGCCCGACTCTGTGAGAAACTTGCAAGGTAAGTAAGTGCAAGTTATTGTTTTATTAAAGCACAGACCAAGGTTTGGAAATTAATATGGGCTGATTGAAATTTTACTGAAAATGTTCAGTGTTGTTCTTTTTAAACCAAGCCAGATTTTTAAGAGTAGAGAGCCTAACCAGTAAAGCCTCCATGATGATTTATCAGCTGATGCTCAGTAACCGCAATAATGACAGTATCTGTATATGTCAGTTCATAATTGACAAGAAATGTTATGAGACTGTCATAATTCAGTTTCCCCACTAGAGATAGGTGACAAGTTTATGTAACATATTCAGCAGGGACCCTACAATTAAAAGAAAGCCAAAGAATCCCAAATTCTCTGTCACCTGAACTCACTTCATTATTGGGCGTGTTCTGCAGCTGCTCTGAACAAATACTCACAGGTTCGTGCAATGCGCATACAAAGGGGACATAGCACTTGATAACGTTGCATCTGAACTGATCCTCCTGCTTAAATAAGCTGCACAGAGAGTTATGGATCACAGTAACAAGAAAAACATGCTGCAAAATGTGAGCAGATGCAGTGAGTCGTTCTGGCAGTTTTTGGTAAACTAGGATATACTTAATCTTTCTCTGGGATTCTACATAGTATGGAGGTATAGTTATTGATATGCATCCAGTCATTCTGTACCCAGACCTTTAAAAAATCCTGCTAAGGGCTTCTTAAAACAAAAATATTGAACTTATACATTGCCAATCTACACTGTAGATGAATACCGAAGTCATCAAAACTATGAAGGTTACATATGGACTTATTTTGTAAAAACAAGTTTTAAACAGACCCGATTGTTTTATATTTTATATTCTTTGAAGTAGTCACTTTGAGTTTTCATGGCAGCTATAGACACTTCTCTCTGTGAAATGCTCCAATCTTATCTTTTTTATTTAAAAGTTTTAATATTTCAATTGTATTTACGAGATTGCATTTTATTCTTTAGTGAAAGCCAGGCCTTGATATATATGGTACTGTTTGCATGGAAATTAAGATCCATATGGATTTTGCTTGATGATTGCTTTCTGTAGAGGCTCGAGTGCACCTTTAGCTACTTGTGGATGTGTGTGTAGGAGGACATATCCATAGGAAAGAGGAGATCATTCCTGTCCTCTGTCCGTTTCCTTGCGGTACACTTTATTGAGCAATACAATGGAACTGGACTAAAACAGACAACAGGTTTTTACAAAACTGCACTTCCCTGTTTCACTTAAGTATTTTTCTTTCCTTTTTTAACCTGTTTAATAGTTCATCTAAAATCCAAGCTCTGTTTTGAGCTGGTATCTGTCAGTTTAATTGTATTTCCACAGCAGTCCTTCATCCACACATTCACCATGTTCTTTTCTCTGCGACCAGTTGTTCAGGCTGCTTTCTCTCCTGATCAGCTGACCCTTTGTTGAATAGATTCCCAATACCCCATCTCTCAAAGCAGAATAGACTTTGGAGCAATGGGGGCAGCTTCACAGCACTCCAGTCTTTTTTTTTATTTTTTATCTCAGCCTTAAATCTCTCCGGCTTTTGCAAGTCAAAGAAAGACAGATAACTGGAATATATACATACAGATTTATACATGCAATGATGTTGAAAAAGCATATCTCAGGGCGCTTCAGGCTCTCTCGGGATTGGCATATTCAGAAGTGTCATGTTTTTTGACAGCTCTGGTCCACACAGAGTGTGTACGAGTGTGTGTTTGTATGCTCTGACAGCCTCCTGTTGGTCTCCAGGCAGCTGTCTGACGAGAAGAAAGCTTTAACTGACATCTGGGCGCGTGGCAGGGAATACACTTGGGACTCTGCAGCACTGGAATTTTTGTGTGCTCTGTGTCTTGCTCACACAAAAGGGGACTGCTATGAAACCGTGATCGGTATTTGCTGATGCACTTAGGGCTGCATGCAAATGAGGCAGGCGATCCTAACCCGTCACTAATCCAATAACTTTTGTTTTCCAGCCGCTTTTCATTTTTAAAAAAAGGCACAGGCAAAAGAGGCTGTTTCCTTGTCTCTTTATATATGATATAAAACATACAGACAGGAGATGCATTCTCATTGAGCACCTGTAGAAAAAACAAACAGCAAACAAACAAGCTGAACCGAAAGACAAAATCACTTCAGTTGAACCCTGTGGCTACTTCAAATCACAACAATAGCACAGATAGAAAGATGTATTCATCAGTATGTTCAGTCCTTGAATGTCATTGTCTTTGATTGTCAATTAGATATTTTTTAATCAGGCCATTCAGGAGTGCTAGATATATGCTAGGCCTATTGAAGCAGATAAGAGCAGGATATTAGAAAACACATCTGGGCTAAATTGTCTGAAATGAGATATTACTCAGGGTTTTTTCTGTCATGATTTTTTAGCACAATATGGTTTGATTCTGCATCAATTAGAAGGCTGTGAGAAAGAGGGAGACCAGTGATGTGTTCACTCTGTGACCAAAGTACACACATTGCTGTTGTATCTCAAAAGCTGAATCCGTTCAAAGTAGTCGTCAGTCAGAAAGTTTCTCTGTGAGGTGACCAGGTTGCCCTTCTGACTGAAGAGACGCTGGACCGGGGCCGTGGATGGCAGCGTGGTGTTGTATTTTAGGAAAAGCTGCTTCACTCTGGGGAAGTCCTGAAGGCACTCTAGGATCTTCCCCGTTCCTTCCACATAGTTGCGGATCTCCTCCATCACTCCCCGCTGCTGGATCTGAATGGTGGGCTTCACAGAACCGTAGCTGAAGAAGTCGTCTTCGGACTCAATGGTTGATAAATTCCGGCTGGTGTTCGCTTCAGTTTCGTTGCCTGGATCGATCTGGGATGCCTCTGTAGCCAGCAGGGCGCACATCTCCTCCCTGTCCGAGGCCGCCATCCACCACAGACGAAACTGAGGAGTCGTGGCTGTTGCAATCTTGGCTTCTGTGCTGGAAAACAGCTCCTGAAACCGCAAGTCAATAGCCACCACGATGGCGTTGATGACCTCGCTTAAGTAATTTGCTGCATCTTTCTGCTCATTTAACTTATTCTTCAGACTGAGGACGGTCGGGATGACCAGACCCAGGTAACACTTCTGCTCTGCTTGGAAAAGTTCAAGTGCAAAAGCGAGCGGGTGGAAGACGGTCACGTATTCCTTAAGGAAGGCCATCTCTTCTGGCTGCATGCGTGGGACCTCCAGGCGGGCGCACAGCTCCGTCTGCTCCTGCTCGCTGAGAGTGACGATCTTCTGCACAGCACAGTACTCCACATTCCAGCGTATAACAGAGGGCACAAAAAGCGCCATCTTCCCGATCTCCTCTGCCGCTTCCATGCCCACCTGGAGATGGTGGCATTTGCTCCAAAGGGCGTACACCTTCGCCATGGCGCTGTAATGCAGCTGGCACATCGGCCCCTGCGACACAGCCTGCCAAAAGTCCTCAGTGACAATCTGCTCCAGGATGTGCGATGCACAGCGTTGTACAGTGGGCAAAAACAGGAGCATGTCCTGCTCCGGTTCACCCTCGAGGACGGTGCTCACATTCTCATAGAACCCGATGTCGTCGTCACTTTCTTGGCTGTCCAATGCGAACTCTTTGAACACGCTGATGAAGGGGCTGCCGTTGTCAGTGACCGTGGTCTGAACTTTACTTTCTATATTGTACGCCACATGGATGTCGTGTATTCGTCCAGCGATGGTGTCGTGCGTGATTCTGCCCTGCAGCCTCGCGAACCCCAAAGCAGCAGATTTCCTCTCCAGAGACTGTGTGTCAATCCAGTGACAGGTCATCCCAAAGAAGCTCCTGCTGTTGGCTGTCCAGATGTCAGCTGTGGTGCACACGTACTGGATGCTGCTGAGTTTGGTCATCAGCTCTTCCCGCATCCTGGAGAAACCCTGGTCCACCTTTGTAAACAAGGTCACCCTGTCCATGGACTTCAACCCATCAGTTAAGCCAGAAATCAACTTTCTGAAGCCGGGTTGCTCCAGCACGTAAAACGAATGACAATCCTCCACAATGAAGCTGAAAATCAGCTCATCGATCTTTGCTTGGGTCATGCATTTGGAGATGATTTCGGCTTTAAGTTTTTTGAGTTGGCAGTGCCTGCTTTCACCATTGTGCTCTTCCTTCCTCCTCCCTCTCTTGACATCAGGCCTGGCTTCACAACCCAAGTGTGTTCTCTGCAAGATGAAACGCAACAAGGGCTCATGTTAGTTGTACAAGGTGTGCCATCTGTATGTGTGGAGTTTCCTTCAGTTTATAGGCTTCATGTGCAATGGAAAAACAAACAGAAAAACTCTTTTAAATGGTTGTTTTTGTCAGTGAAGTTTAGCATAAAAGAGCCTCCAGCGCCACGTTGGTAATCAACATGCAGCTACAATGTAACGTTATAAATCACGAGGGCAGCTATTAATTCATTTGCTTTTCAAACATTAACCTGACTGCCACTGGAAGTCATAGCAGGGAGATTACTTTGTGCAACTTACGTCTAAATGCTTCTTTAGGTTTGATGTTGAGTTTTTCGACGTGGAGAGCAGATTGACCCTCGGCAGACATAGATTACACTGGACGATGATATTTTTTCCTTGATCTGCCTTGTACGTGAAATGGTGGCGATAACGCCAAGTATATATGGCCGATTTGGACTCGCCGCTGCTTTCATGGTGGTCAACATCCATTTCGGACGTTATCTCTGCTGTTATCGACGTCTTGAAATATAATAAAAGATGTAATCCGATTTAGTAATCGTGATTACACGTAAAGTAACGATGGCGGCAGAGAAATCCTCATGAAAAGGGGCAGGCCTTTGTTCAGATGCTGCCCGGAAAACGAGCAAGGAGTGGACGCTGGCGTCACAGTTTACTGGAGCACACGCGCATTGACAGTCCGTGAAATCCATTGAGAGAATAAGCGCTGTGAAACAATGCGCATGCGCGTTAAGGACACGTGAGCCATTACGGTGACGTCACGGTCCTCTCCTTGGGATTTTTTACTCACACTCATGTCTGTACTTCAGCAGCGTTTCTTTTCCTCCAGTCCTGCTGACAGTTAGCGCCACCCTCAGGGCTGCGGAAGTAGAAAAGTCACAACGTTTTAATTGATAGACAGCATGAAAAACAGTCATAAACAGGAGTTAGAATTCACAGAAAGGAGAGGGCCAATCAAATCAACATCAACTTTCAGCATTTTTTTTTCTCTATTACTGTACTGTTAGAATAATACTAACAAAAACAATAATATTCACTCATAGGATTATCCTTCATCACATGAGAATATTACATCTGACAGTTCACCTTCAGTGTGTATTTGTATATTTATATATATCCTAATATCCAATAAGAACAGTGTTCCTCTGATTGTTAACTACTAACTGGTACAGTACTTGGCATTCACTCTGCAGAAGGCTGTAAGAGTTGTACAGTACAATGATGAGGTGCAAGGAGGCCACCAGACTCCATTGACGAAACAAAATACATTGCGTTTTACAGAACATTGGACCTGCTAGTCTACGGCTGCCCTGATAATTTTGTTAGTGTGTGTTATTGTTGGTATTTCAAAGAGTTAATTCTGAATCGCTAAAGCTTAGCTTCTGTGCTGGTACCCCTGCATGCTTAGGGTTAGACTTGGAGTGTGCCATAGTGATCTATTCAAGGTAATCCACTGACATACTCAAAAAATATACTCAGGTATGATGTGGTAACTCATTGCCTACAGGGCACTCACTTATAATAGACTTTACAAAGAAGTAGCAAACATTGAGTGTCTTGTAGTTAAATGTTTGAATAAAAAAATATTTGCATATATATTGTGTTTTTTGGGGAGAGGGAAAGGGAGTAGATGTAATATGAAGAATTTTAAACAAGGTAATTGGATTTCATTGGAGCAAAACCATATCTGACACAGATTGTTGTTCCCCAAATTAAGTATTTTCATATGTTATAGAAGGGATCCTTAGATTACAAGTCCTTGTGGTTCTGGCAGCATGCAGGAACTTGTTTCTAAAAAAAGAGCTACCTCAGAGGAATTAAAGCCAGAGAGACAGATCCTCTGAGAAATAGTACCCTGAAAGTATAAACAGATCCACACCTGTACTAGAATACTTTGCCATGTCTTGTTGTATTTGTTGTTTTAGTTGTATTATGGTATTATTATGCCTTTCTCGCATCTCAGGTGTCCTCACATGGTTTAGTTAATTGAAAGGTATTCTTTCAACGAATGTTGCAAATTCACACTAATTTAACAAACAAAAGAAAAGTCCAATCCTTATTCAAAGATGAATTAACAGGCCTGCAGGCCAGATTTCTGCAGGAACCAGGCTGGCAGTGCCACCAAGAGATCTTTTCTCTGAAGCCAGAGGCACCTTGCCAGGCGCAGCCCTCCAAAAGAGTGTTTCCCGGCTATTTTTGAAAACCTTCCATCTGGCTCGTAGATGCATTAAACATGTCTTTAATCTGGTGCTCACATGGCATGAATAACGTTTTCCTTTTCATATTTAATCAACCAATTTGTTAGCTGTGTAATCAAAGTCACAAGGGAGGAGTTTGTGTGTCTGAGATATGGAGATGTATTCACATGATTCATTTATTTTTTCTTTAAAAATTTAAATACCACATCTTTTAGAGAGACACGTGCTATTCACACCTTACCCTGCGCTGCTGAGCAACAAGTGTCTGCCTATCTATCTATCTATCTATCTATCTATCTATCTATCTATCTATCTATCTATCTATCTATCTATCTATCTATCTAT
>JAOWBC010000458.1:14126428-14145580 GCA_028566105.1 Hypoplectrus providencianus
TTTCAAATTTGCTTTGACTTTTTGGAAACAGGGTACTGTAATTCAATAAGTCCAAGACACTTTTTCACCACCCCCGTTTTCAGGATTGTTTTTTTTTTTCAATTTTGGTCTGTGACTAAAGGCTGAAATAAATAATTAAGTCTTGTAATACGATAATACTGTTTCCATAGCTGTGTGTGCTTCATCAGTGCATGTGCAGCTTTCTAATGGGCTCTATTGAGAGACTTCACAGTCGCATTGATTGGTATTGCAGACACAGAAACATCATGAGCCACCAGCTCTTGTTTCATCTCCCTCTATCTATCTCAACCTGTTCTCTCTCTCTCCGTCTTCCTCTGCAGCCAAAAACTGTTCCTACTTCAAACACTTTACCTCGGGGGAAGAAGCTGAAGTTTTTGAAGTGAAGACCCAAAAAGGTGGGTGCCTCTTTGCTGCCACCTAAACTACATGTCACGACTAATCATGTTCTTTCTCCACACACTGCCTGTGTGTGGAGAAAGGTGCATAGTAACTCAGGGAACTTTCCTTTATAGATTCACATTTTAGACACTACAACTGGTCTCGTACAGATTCCACTCTTGCACAACTCAATGTGTTTTGCAGGAAATGTTCAGCCTGGTTTCTTCTTTTTATATAACGAGGAAATGTTTGAACACAAACTCATTTACACGCTCACCACCCTTATATAAGATAAGAAAGAAATCAGTTCCAGTATCCTCTGATTCTCATCTCCCCATCCTTGCTGCTTTGCTATTTTCAAAGTAACCGTATTTCCAGGAAAGCGCTCCTCCATTAGCTGTATGTTGGCGAGCCGACCCTTTCAGCTTCTGACTACACACAGAAGAACACACAGGGAAGCGTGAAGGAACACAGCTAGACTCTCATAAAGGCAGGCAATTACAGATCATTGTCGAAGCTTTGGTTATGTTGCGGTATACAGAACCCTGGTGAAATCATGGAAGACATATAGAGTTTAGTGTAAGGCACAGATGAACATCGTTCAACAGACATTTCTTTATACTGTATTTACATATTTTTGTACAGCATGGTGTGAAGACAGGAATGAGAAGTTGTTAGCAGATTTTACACAGAAATTTGAAAGAAAGACTCAGTACTAGTTTTCATAGGGGAACATGCAATTCTAAAGGCAGTGATCTCATTCAAATGAAATAGCTTCTATGGGGACTAACAGATACCCAATTCCAAGACTGTTTAGGGTAATCGTTCTGCAGAAATACTCAAGCAAAACAGGCCTAAATAAACACTGTATGCAAAAAAAACCCTCAATAACTGCATACGTTTTTCCCTTTGATGCATGTTATTAGCATAAAGTGGGCATGTCTGGAAAGTAGAGTTTCGTACCCACAGATCCCATTATATTACAGATAGATTGAGGTCATTTTATGACTTCATTGATTGTACGAGATGACAGAAAGACCTGCTGCATGCTGGACTCCATAATGGACCACCCGCTTATGAGACTGGCGTCTCCACACACCCCTCTTCGATAAATTTAGTCTAAATGTAAAGCATTATGAACCCCCCCTCCCAAGAATATACAATAAAAATGGCTTCTTATTTCCTGTGAATCCAAAATCTTCACTTCATTAAACCACATTCAAACGGCTCAACATGCCATCAAGGACATTAATATCAGCCAATAGCTAGTTAGGGGGGGCAGAGGGCAGATTTAGCTTATTTTACTGGTGCACTAGAGCCACAACTACTTCAAGGTGACAGTTTTTAAGGGAAGGTTAGGCTTGATTTATAATGCGGATAAAATACAGAAAGTAAAAGACTCAGTTTGGACACCCTGAAAGTCTGTAGATGGAACAGAACACCCAGTGCAAAAATGCACAAGCACCAACAGGCACATGTAAAATGCTGAAAGAGCCTCTGACACACGCATACTCACACAGACCGACAGCCCTCAAACAGACAGACGACCTACACTGGAGAGACTAAGTGTAGGGTTATTTTACACTTGGTGCTACTCCACAGCCGGGGTGCTGAAATGGAATAGGATGCTCCAAGGATCATTTCTATCACAGTTGGAGTGTAAGAGAGACAGAAAGACTAGATTATCTTTATCCTACCAACAGACGTGAGGGGAGGCGGGCGGGAAGCGAGAGAGATGTTCTAATCATCTTGTTATAAGCCTGCAGCATCTTATCTGTCATGCAAATGGCATTATTGCCAGTTTGGATAAATGACTGATATTTTTAAAGTGAGGCTAATTTAAAGGCTAATTATCTGTGTCATAACTCGCCTGAGTGCAATATTGAAACAATTATTGTGTAAAGGAGACGGCAGCCTCCCCTTCTGCTCCTTCCCACACTCTCAGTTTTTAATCGCTACCACTCTGCTGTCTTTCTTCCCTCCATCTTTCACTCCCTCTTGTCTCCTCTCTGTTTTTCCTTCTATGCATTCTCATTCTCTGGCCTTTTAAATTCTCACTTATTTCCTGTAATATTTCATTTTTCCATCTCTTTTTAGAGTATAATATCTCAGCAGCAGCCATAGCCATCTTCAGTCTGTTCTTCATGATTCTGGGAACCCTCTGTGTCATCTTCTCTTTCGGGAAGGGACGGGACTATCTGCTCCGGCCTGCTGGGATGTTCTTCGCCTTCGCAGGTCAGACGTGGAAGATAGAGTGAATCACAGATCAGGCTTTGTCTGGTACTCTTGTCTCTTGTGTTGCAGCTCAACTTTAAGTGAGGCGTGTTGGTGTTACCGTGCACACCTTTTCTTTTAGTGATGAATACTTGAGCAGCTAATTAAACACAGTTGATTTTTCACTCACAATGAGGCAAGTGCTGATAGAGTTGATACAGCTTTTGGGCTACAATATTAAAGGTTTTAAAGGTATAATACTGTGTCCTAAATTATAACAACGTTTTCTGATAATTTTCAAAAATAGATAAATCTGTCATATCTGTTTCTGTTTTATTTGGTTACCTGTCACAGCATCGGAATGCATCGGATTTCTAACTGAGACAGTTGTAAATATTTTTTTTTTTTGGTATAAGCTACAGGTTTAGGATTAACTGTTTAGGTTTTAGTTCGTTTATAACTGAATAAAGGATTGTAGTCATTGGATCTCTGGAATTTAAGTTAACAGAGGAGCTCCTGTGTAGGCCAAACACTATATTTTATTGTGAAAACAATTTTTTAGTATTTCTATCAGTTGTAATCACAGGGTCTTTTTATATTGAAAAGAAGACCTCCTGAATGATCCTAGTCTACGTCACTTTTGCTATTTTTTTGACTGAAAGCAGTGTATTTATCCAATCTTGTAATGTAAATGTGCTGCACAATTGCCATGCAGCTGCTTTAACTAACAGCCAAACATTCTTTCTGGGGTTTTTTTGCATCCAGGCCTCTGCATCATCATCTCTGTCGAAGTGATGCGCCAATCCGTCAAGCGCATGATTGACAGTGATGAGACCATCTGGATTGAATATTATTACTCCTGGTCCTTTACCTGTGCCTGTGCCTCCTTCACCTTGCTCATCCTCAGCGGAGGTGCCCTGCTCCTCATCTCCATGCCCCACATGCCACGTAACCCCTGGGAGACCTGCATGGACGCTGAGCCTGACACCTTAGATTAGATACAGGTGATGTAATGTCTGAAAGCCTGGTTACAATGACAAGAAAATAAAAGTGGTTTAGCTGTTTTAGCCTTTTAACTACAGATCCTGTGCATACAACATATTAAAGAAGTGAAAAAAGCGCCACTGATTTGCTGAATGCTATATAGAATTCTTGATTTTGGCATTTTTGTAATTTCCATTTTGAGTTTTTGGAGTCAGGAGTGACTCAGAAGTGACATATTTGGGGGGGCAGTCATTTGGAAAAGGTTTACTAAGGAAATAGATAGATAGAGTGAGATATTTGATTAGGTTTCTTTCTGCGGCTAGTGAAGTCGCCCCCTGCTGGTCATCATAAAGAATGCAGGTTTTAAAGCACTTCTGCATTACCTTCACTCAGATTCACTTCAGATTTGGAGGCTACATCCCCCCTTATTTTATAATATTCAGTCTGTGAGCTAACCCACATATTTATGTGTTTTTACACCTTCTATGTCAGTTGATATTGGTTTATGTTAGTAAAATATAATTACCTTGAATAGAATTATAACAGACAGCCTGTCACAGCAGAAACAAAAGTGTTAAAAGCATCTTCACAGGTTGAAGCAGTTTGAGGGAGGAATTGTTTTTAAAATGTGTCCTTGTTAGTGTGTTCAAAAGCTGAGAAATTATTAACATCCAAGACTTAAGAGTCCTCTGCTTAGTCACACCTTTGTTTAAGAAAGTATTTAACAAACTGACATCATCGTTTTCAAGTTGTGCTTATTAACTTGTTGTTTTGTTGTGTGTTGCATAGAGCAGACCTATCTTATAAATGCAATGTTCCACTGTAGCGGCGTCTCAAGTTTAAGATGTTTGCAATTCCACAATAATTTGAACACACACGCCAATCTGGCCTTGCTTGTAGCTGCAAATACTAAAGTAAAGAGAAGATAAAGCTGTAGACCTATGGTAGGCCTATGGTATACTTGAAACAATTTGTTGTAAATGAAGTAAACATGTTCCCATTTAAGGCTTTAGACCTGGATCAGAGTAGTGCCGCACATTTTATAATACAGAGAATGCCAAAGAGTTGGACAACAGTGTTAAATATATAATTTAAAATTGCTTGTGGTCAGTAAGCTAAACATGTTTTTATTCTTACTATGACTTTATAAATCATTGAGACATTTTATTTTAACAAAATAAAGCCTAAAGTTTGAGACTAAAATTGTACTAAACCAGACCAGATATATGCAGTGACCCATTGCACAGTAACAATTTTCTTTTAAGTGAAGTAGTGTGTCATTAAAACAGGCCACTGTCACTGCAGCCTCGACTTTTCCCCAAAGACTCTCTACACTCACTCTGTCATTGATTGTCTCGAGAGGAACCACTTGTCTGATACCCCCCTTGAAGACCTCAGTCGTTCATTCCAGGTCAATGTTCAAGGAGTGAGGTGACTTAAATCCAGGACCTCCAGTCCATACTATAGCCTAATCTATTGTATTTTCTGATCCTTGGGCTAAGCTTTATACTGTGTGTTAGCAAATGTACTCAGCTTATAGTGTGCATTTACAAAAACACCAGACCTGTACAAGAACAATTTAGTATGTATTTGAGCATTTGCTAAACCCCTACCCTGATCAGCAGTATTCCAGTCATAGCTGAGGAACAGTTTATTGTAAAAATGGTGGTTTAACCAACACCAAAACCATAAGAACCATAGCGTAAGGAACAGATTTAGAAGTGCAGTAATCTGCTCAAATGTAGAGTACAGTGTAAAGCTGTTGTATCTCAGCGTACGCTTTTATTAGCATCTCTTTCTCATCTAATTCTTGGGTTTACAACATTTTAAAAGAAGATATTTGAATCACTTAAAACATCTCCCATCACTTGATACTCTCTCTTTCATTGTTTTTGTCTCTCCTCACCTGAAGACACTGGGAAGCTAACGTTAGCTCAATTAGCTAGCCTGCTACAGATGCTACAAGAAGCTACACCGTTTGTTTTTCGTTCATTTCGTTCAAACTTTTTTGGTAGCTGGCGAAATAAGATGCCTTTTTTTTTTAATACAAAATCAAGGACTAGCAATGCAAAAATAACTCATTATTTCAAGTTAAATCTTGTTTTCATTTAAAACTGCGTAAAGCTTGACAGGTACAGCACTAAGGGGTATGGCTTAGCAAATGGTCAATTAAAGCTTTTCCACAAAACTGTGGGTTATGAAGCATAACTTTACATTAAATATATTAAACACAGAATTTCTTTCAAATTTAGAAAAAACAGAAGCTTGTGTAATTTTCTTATTTGCAATGTTGTGGTAAATTGTGTTGCCTTTAATTTTGAGCCATGTATGAAGCTACTATAATAAGAATAAGTATGACACAGATTGTAATTATATTACTTCTATTTTGTTGCTGCCAGATGAAAAACAAATGAAATTCAGACATTTTTCTTCTTTTTTTTTTTTTTTTTTTTTTAAAGTGTCTTTTCAATTATTTTCATGTTTAAATCATGCATGACCTTTTTGACTCCTGTAAAGTCAATTAAAAAAAAAAAACCCACACAAATCAGATTTCACCTATGAGCAATAATCTTTATTTGGCTCCATTTCCTGAATAGATTTCACACAAGAGCTGTTTATTGTTGGCAAAACAGCCATCTACTGCTAATATGTTATTTTGAGTCACTGTGGCCCTGAAGTCATTCAGCTGGTGCAGGTGCAATGACATTAAAGTTCCCTAAATGACACTGTTTCACAGGGGAACACAAGAAGAAATGATTACATTGAGCTCTGAGGGCCTTCGGTGGGGAACATTTCCATTTTTCTTACTGAAATAACAAATGTTACATGACCATTGCATTTTGTTTTTTTTCTCTTGTATTATTTGATTGATTATGTACAGCTGAAAAATGAGATATGTTTAATACAATAATGAACCTGTAGGAGTTTAGTATAAACAGTACACCTACATTTATTTTAGATTTGTTTCGATGATGTAAATGTCCATGATTGCCTTTTTTTCTCAAAAGAACAATGTACCACTGAAAATGTCCATAATGCTGTTTAATGTAAGTTTTTTCTTATGGGTTTGTGGTCTTAAACCAATATGTTTTGATGCATAATCATGTTAATTCCCCTCTGCTTCCATTATGTTATAGTTCTTTTATAACATATAGAATACAGAAGTTTTACTGTCTTTCCTTCTTGTTTTTTCTATGTGCGAGTACCTGAGAGATAAATGGATGTACTTTTGTTCAGGAAATAAAAATGGCATTTCAAGTCTTTTCCTTACTGAGAATTCAGACATTCTTGTGTCGTTGCATTCACAGAGTCACTTTGGTTGAGGAACCTCTCAACAAGAAAATGTGGTTGAATTGAAAGACAAACCTATTGGAATTACCCCCGAGACCCTTAAACGCTGCAGGTCATGGCTTTTCAATAGAGGATGTAATAGATGCACAAAGCTTCCTAAATGATTCATGAGACCTTTACCTTAGAGCAATGAGAGCGGCATGGCCAGAGCGGACTCTGGCTCCTCTCTGACGCCTACATTGGTTTTGATCCCGGTAATTCCCTCTTGGTTTGGTTGTATATTGTTTGCTCAAACACAATTCCTGTTTCCATGCATGTGGGAAACAATGTGTTTAATACTTTGCCAATAAAAATAACACATACAAAAATGTCGTGCTTATGGATCACACATTTTTGTGCCTTTTGTTAAACTGGGCACCATCCAGGGCTGCAGCACATGTAAATATCAAGCTGGTGAAATGTTAATTAGCACATTTTATCACGGATAGAGGAAGTGTGCTGCAAACTATGGCTGTAATTATCAAGGCAACTGCAGACAAATGCTATGTATAGAGTATAAATATGTCAATTAAAACAAACACATAACATACCACTTAGAAGTATATAGATCAGAAGAATCAAGACTTATAAAAATAAAAAACTAAGACTCAAAATAAATTAGCAGTTGACCAAAAATTATCTCTCATTTTGAACATAGCCAAAGGCTTCTGGACATGTGAACATAGGTGGTTGTATGTGTCGCCCTTTGTGAGGAAAGCTTGCAGCAGCAGTTATGTGCACCTCTGAGTCACTGCCGTGAATGTAACGCCGTCAGTCCCTTTCATGACCTCTGACTGAGAGCTGTCAAAGCTGTTACTATTCTCTACACACAGCAGGACAGTACAAGCATTCTCCATTCAGCTGTGTCCCTCAGAGCGAGCACGAGCCGGCGCAAAAAGGCTCAAAATCACCAGGTTAAATTTCTCGCATGTCAGGTGGAAAGAAAAGAAAAAGAACTTGGAATCAAACCGACATGACGGGTACAATGTGATGACAGCAACAGAGGGATGCATAAACACCCTGAAAAGGTACAAATGGACAAAAGCTGGACATGAACAACAAGAGCAAAGCGAATTCTCTAAAGTGCTGGGAAACTCAGTGGCACCAAGGAAACAATGAAAAGGAAAACACAGGACAACTCTTCTACACAGATGTATAACATTCAATATTTTACCATTTTCCAGATAAAAATTGCAGCTCAAATTGCAGCTGCCATATTTGCAGTACAATTCCAAAGCTTGTCTTTGTGAGAACAAAGGCCCTCAAACCCATACGACCATTGAGGCAATCTGTTCCTACCCTCTACTACCACCCATAGTCTTACCTTATTTAATTTGTCCTCAAATTGAACATAACAGTTGCCATGATAAACACATGGTTTATGTTGGGAAACACTCACAGTTTTGTTAGAGTTTGGCAGCAAACTACCTGGTTCAGATCGCAGAAGATCAGGGTCTGGATAAAAATCATGATGTTACCTTTTCCCATCCATCCATCCCCTCCTGGACCTCACTCGGTCTTTGTCAATCTTTATACCACCTCACCTGGCTTCCTTCTTTGCTCCTGTCATAATTATTACATTAGAGGTCACATAACAATAATCATATATATATATATATAGGGTCATTCTCAGACCCCCCCTCTGAATACTTTATATCTTTTACCTTCATACAGCATTTGTATTTCCTGCTGCTGCTAATATTACTGACAGATTTTTCATAGTTTTGATTCTGTTACCTTCTGTGGTTAAAAAAGATCTCACTGAATAAAAAGTGTTTGCCAAGATAGTTTGATTTGCACTTCGGAACTAAGCTCTTCACCTCAGGGAGACAAAGACACTGACACTCAAGTTCTCCTGAAGTACTCCTCTCTCACCAACTTCCACACTTCTCTTTCTCCTCGATGACTGTATTTCTGTTCCCTTCAGTCATACCTGCCTCTCATTTTCTCTGACACTCTGCCAGTTTCTATCCGTCCTCGTCACCATGTCGATCTGTTTCTGTATCTCTCTCTGCTGCCCACACTCTTTACTTTGCATCCCCTTTGCGTTCCTCTCTCTTAAACTAGATTTTTCTTTTTGTCCTTGTCACTTATCTTTGTTTTCGGATCTCTTTATCTATATCCGCTTCATCTTTTATCTCTCTGTTTCTCTTTATTGCCTGGCAGCAGATTAAGCTCCCCTTTTCTCCTCTTTGTTTCTTTCTATATTCACCCTGTTCCTTTTTTTCAACATTCTCCTCTTTTCTCCTCCTTCCCTCTCCGATGCTTTCCTTTGCAGGCAGTGACAGTGGGTTCCTCTCCACCTTCTTTTTATCAGCTTTTTTTTTCTCACCCCCCTCGTCTCCGCTCCTCTCCCGTCCTCTCTCTATCTTTCTGCTCCAGTGCTCTCCCAAGCAGGCACTCTGCTGTCTAATGACTTGGATCGGTAGTGACTGTTGAGAGGAGATAGACCTGTAATAAGGCAATCCAACCCCAGCACAGGAGTGCAACGTGCTACCAATGCTTCATCTGTACATACTATACGCTGCATACTGCACTCCTGGCCTGGAGGCAGAGGAGCTGACGGAGCATGGACGTGGAGATGAAACGTCCGCTGGCCTGCTAGTGCTTGACTAAATCGCATACGGTTACTGGAAAAGGAAGAGATGGAAAAAATGGTACATTCTTAGCAATGACGGGAGGGCACAGTATTTCACCAATTCAACATTCTATTGATGGGGGAAATAAATAAAGAAGTGTTTAATTTCCTCTGCCAAAGAGGCTATGTTTTCAGCTCAGTTTGTCTGTTTTGCCTGACTTTTATGAAACTTATTCAAATAATGCGGTTGGACCAAGGAAAATACATATTAGCAGACAGGGCTGTGCTGATCATCCATAGATGACAAGAAACTGTTGGTGAGGTTTTGGTCCTGATGGACCTCAGCCTCCTGCCAGAGGGGAGTGACTCAAAAAGTTTGTGTACAGGGTGGGAAGGGTCAGCCAGAATCTCTTCAGCCCAACTCAGCATCTTGGAGGTGTACAGGTCCTGGAGGGACGGCAGATTGCAGCCAATCACCCTCCCAAAAGAGCGACTGATATGCTGCAGTCTGCCCTTTTCATTGGCAGTTGCTGCAGCATACCAGATGGTGATGGAGGAGGTGAGCATGGACCCACTGGGCCTCATTGACCAATATATTCTTAATTTTTTAAAAAATGTGTTCTTAAGAAATGCAAAAGTGTCAGATTCATGAAGGAGTTCCTAAGCTCCACAAGTGGTCTTACTACAGTGGCTGGTTCATTCCCAGCCTGAGGTTTTTACGGCATGTCATCCATGCCAACGCTTCCATGCCATCCATCCAACTTATGACTAAATCTTTTAAAAACTATTGCTTTTTAAATCCCCCAAAAATATGTAGTCTCTGCCCCATTTATGTCCCAGGGTCCAAAGTGACTGGTGACCAAGGATCAGAGCATCTTTGAGTGGTGTCCTCTCTGTGGAAACGATGGACCCCCGTCTTCATTAGGAATGTCCCCTTCCAGTTCACATTGTCAGTAGGCGGGCAGGTGGGCAGTGTGGGAAGCACAGGAACACGAGGCAATCTGAAGCGGATCGAACACAGGAGATAGCTAATTACAGGAGTTAACATCACAGGGGCAAACAACAAACAATACACAGGAGCCAAGAACACACACTGATGAAACAATCTGGCGTTGATGAGGAGGAGATCCAGTCTTTATACCAGCGGCGTGATGAGGAGATGAGAATCACCTGTGGTGGTCAGACAGGGACTGAACAAACAGCAGATAGGGAGAAGAAGAGAGGGCTGCCATGAACTGAGTCGTGACACAGTTGATGGAAATGTCCTTCATTTGTTCAACAGTTCAAAATATTGCTCCACATTTGCTTTGACTTTAATTGATATAGAGCTAACGTGGATTTCAAAGAGACATTTCTCCTTAAGAACAGTTGATTTAGGTCCAATGATAGCAGCACAGAAGCAGTAAATCCTCTGTTGTGCTTTTTTGGTGAGAGGTCCTGAGGGTGAGTATTGTCCATGAACTTCAAGAGCTTGAGTCACTGGTGACTGGAGGTGCAGCTGTTGGTGCAAAGGGAAAACACAGCCGAGTTCCACCTGAATGTGATATCATAAGCCTTAGAGTTGAGAGGGTTTGAGTTGGTGTAAAATATACATTTCAAACACAAGAAGGTGTACAGGGACACACTAATGCTCACCACAACACACACAAGAAAATGAACTCACACACACACAAATATGCAAACACATGCTGTAGTCCTGCTGCCATGGGCAACAAGAGTAGTCAAAACTCCCACTGTTTTTTTGTGAATTATTAATCCAAGTCTGTTTTCACAATCAATAGGGAGGAGAGGTGGAAGAAAAGGTCAGGCGGTAATTGCCCAAAACACACAGACACACACACACGCACAGGAAACAATTGTTAAGAATGATGAGCATGGAGGCGTTATTCAGTCCAGCCCTTGTGGAATAATAGATTTGAGCGCTGCCATAATGTTTTTTTCATTATGTAAGAGAAAAGCAGAGACAGGAAGAGAGGGAAAGAATAGTACTCACACCGACAAAACCGGCAGTGGCTAATCACGGATGAAGACGTCAGCCTATTTTGGAAAACATGTTTGTTCGGTGCAAACAGCAATAGTGCGACAGTCCTTTCTTTGTTTTCCCTTGTCTAAGTTTTCTTTGTCTTTAATTTCGTTGTTGTACCTGTTGTCATTTACTTTCTTCAGAAGAAAATGAAGCAATATCAGGGAAGAAGTGGGCAATAACAGGAGCCTGATATTAGTTTGCTTATGAACCTTCTGAAGTTGTGACTGAGCAAACAGAGATTTAAAAAGAAATTACATCATCATTTGGTTCATCTTTTGTATTTTGAGATTTCTATTAACGTCACGCTAGTTACCTAACTTCAACTGGAGAACATGTGAGTAAGAATAAAAAAATTCCATGTCATAACTCACATGCACATAAGCCACAATGTGTCAAATCTGAACTTGTGGACGACCAAATTTTGAAGCCTTTTTTGAAGTTTTCAGTATTTGGGTCAACACAACCTTTTTTTTTTTTAAGTCAGAAATGACCAAATTTGGACACTTTGAGAGTGGAACAAGGGCACTTATCAGCTAACAGTAGTGCGAGTTGAGAAGCTTGGTCACAAAAGTGCATCTGTAATTCAAAAGGAACAGCCATCTCCAAACACTCAACATTTTCAGGTACCAAAAATGTTACAATTTACTTCTTGTAAATTGATGTGAAAGATGAAAAAAAAGTAATGGAAAAAGGTCATGGATTTTTAAGTTTACACACTGCCTAGGTTAAGGGTTGCTACACCTTAAGCATCCCCTAATTTATGATGTAATTTATGCTAAATGACACCATCATTTACAAAACTAACTTTATGCTCTATTGAATAAGAGTTAAAGCTAACTGAGACTAAGAATTCATGAGGAAAATGTTTATGTTCTGAGGTAATGATTCAAGTGAAAAGGAGGGGGATTTTCTCATAGATTTCTATTCTCCTCTTTTTGCAACTGGTAGAGTCGCCCCCTGCTGGCCATAATCCAATCTTAATGGTGCTTTAGCTTCACTTTACAGACACATAGGTTCTCGTAGGTAGACACAGCATTTTGATCATCGGGCTCAGCTGTTGTCAACTGCCATTTATACTCACAGAAGTAAGTCAAAAAACCAGCTATATTCATGGAACCCTATCAGGTTAGATTACAGGAAAAAAGGCATAAGGACGTGCAGTGCCTGGCTGCTCGTGTGCTGACTGAACTTTTGAATGACGCTCGCAGAACGACCATTTTTCTCACTTGCTCAGTAAAAGCTCTCCTCTCCATCATGCCTGCCTGTGACTCATTCATGGGCAACGTGGGAGTAAAGCACATAAGTACAGCCAAAACTTTTCTCAATCTTAATTTTAATTTTTCTCATTACACAGTATAAGCTTGCTTTTTATGTGCTTCGTGGTCACCATGGTGACAGAAGGAGAAGGCGGCCGAATGAGGGAGAAGGAGGGAGAAGGAGATCTCACCCTTGTGTTGGGTGGAGAAAAGGGGGCACTGTAGGTTTAATGACGGCTACTGTTTCGCTTAAGAGGTCTGAATTGTTAGACTTGTTGGTTGAAGCGACATTTGCATGTTTTAGTGAACAGACGGAGAGAGTAGGAGAGACTTTTCGCCGCACACACAGAACTAAACTCTAACGCAGAGGTTTGTTTCCCTGTGCCTTCAGCTGATCAGATCTGTGTGTGTGACTGGATCTGACACTGCCAGTCGCTTAATACGCCGCACTGATTCAGCTTGACATGCTCCCCCCTCACGTCCATCAGCCGTCCCACAGCCTCTTCTGGTCTCCCAGGTCGTCCAGGCCGTGGCAGCCATGACTAAAGGGCATTTCCTCCATAACATGCGTAGCTGTTTCATTGCTGACAAAAGTTGTCTGGTATCCAATAAAGAAAATGTGAATGGGATTAGAGCTGGCTCACTATTCCATCATGTTGCTTTATCCTGTGAGGTTGTCCACCCACACATGATCAGTCCTGTTTTGGCACTGGTTTTATTTTTACTTTGTCTTGATTTGCATCAAGTTTGTGCGTCACAGCTATGAGTGTTGTATGTGTCTGCCTGCCTCTTCAAGGTGCTTTTTTCTGCTTTCTGTCTACGCACTCGCTTTGTTTTTTCCCTTTAACTCTCATTAGATTTCAACTTGCTTACCTTCAAAGGACATGGCAATGACATCTTGTGTTTGAATATTGCATGTCCAAAGAAAGTATTTTGTATTTTTTCCATTCACATGATCATGACATTCAACCTAAACTCGAGTGGTATTTGCATTTTGTTCTGCTTTTACTTTTGCTCAGCCTACTTCTGTGGTAAATGTACTTTTAACTTTACTATATTTACAATATCTGACTGTTGACAGATACTATAAGAAATACAACTTGATGCCCTTGCCCTTTTCTTATTGACTTACATTCAGAGCAGATTCCTTACTTTTTTCACTATCAGAATTTGATTCATTCAGTCCAATAACATTTAGAGCAGTGATCCAGAAGAAGCTAGCTCAGCCGGAGCAAACCGTATGGGCTCCATAGGAAGATCATCTGGGTAATTTAATCTATGATAGTTGAACTCATTGTTACGTCTGTCACTGAGTAACTTTCATAGGAATAAATGGAAGCTCCAAATCTAAAACTGTATCAAGTTCTCTGTATGCATCTATGATATAAGTGCTTTCTGGTCATCTAGCTTGAAAACAATACAATGCAGTCTGTGCAACCGCATGCTGAGTTGCTCTTTGAAGGCCTCTGTGAAGTGACTCAGAGGCTTTGCAGACCTTGCGTGCATAGTTGGCGTAACTGCATCTGAACCACACCCATCATGCTGATTGGAAGAAGCATGAAACACATTATTGACTTGCCACAAACCTCAGTCAGAATTTTAGACGGTAGATGAGTCTGCAACAGAAGATGTAAGCTCCTGGAGACCAGAATCAGTGCAAATGACCAGTAAAAATGTCCAGGAATCTTCACATAAGGTCAAATAATTCAATGCCGTTGCATGGCAACAGTTGGCATCAGCTGTTTTTTCTATTTACCTCTGGGACTTTAGGTGAAGGGTTAAAAGTGTTGTACTGCGTTGCGCAGCACTCGAACCTTGCTCTTTATTCTGTTTGCATGAAACTGAACAAAGTGTTAAAGTGCACCTAAAGATACAAACTGAGACAGAGGCAGACATAAACTGTCACAAACACACACATCTGATACATTGACACACTGAGTCCAACAATCCACAAAGTGAAATTGAAGTGTTGTTCCTGCGCTGGAAGAGGTCAAGCTGACACGCTGGGACAGATGAGATTGTTTCGCCTTCTGTTATGTTTTATTATTAGTGGACACCTCTTTATCGAAGTCCTTTGAAAGGTGATGTGTGGAGACATGGAAGAAGAAAAAAAATGTCCTGCGTTATCATTCAGGCCATTATGTTTGCTGGATGGGATTAAACAAATGATGAGTATGTCCACGAAGACAAGCACGTCAAAGACAGTGTGTCCGGGCAGCTGTGTGTGTATGTGCATGCTGATTTCCTCACATGTCCAAGTACGTGTTTCCAAATGTAACATGCGTGCGTGATCATCGGTGTGTACACAGAGTGTTTAATTGGAAAAGGAGGAGCACAGTGAGAGACCGCCATCCAATCACAGGGGTTACTCTGAGAAGCGAGGCACCTACATTATTAATCCTCTGCATTTAGGGCTGAAACAGGAGAGTGAGTCTGGCTATGAAAGACAACAGACCGTTAAACAGTGAGGAGACGGCTGCAGTGGACCGCAGTGTCCCTGCCTGCCTGCCATCTCAACTCCATACGTGCAAATATAATTACAGGATTAATTTGAAAAGCATAGGGTGGATTAAATGTCTGGATGAAACACGTGCTTATTTTAAAATCTGCTGCTTGTAACACTTGTGAATATGTGAGTTTCTGGGGGTTTCTTTGTAAATCACTGACACTTCAAAGTACCTGGGACATGTAGGCCTAAAAGTAAAAAGTAATAGAGGCGCATTGGTCCCTTATACCTTAACGGAGCAAAGACGTAAAGTGAAGATGGAAGAGGTGGGACAAAGTAAACTGTTTAAAATGAAGGCGAGACACCACGTGCAAAATCAATGTTCTTTGATGCACGGGTCAATTTTGCAAGTTTTATTCCATAATGAAAATTTTTCACACAAATAATAAAATTGTTGGGGTGGTTTCATGGTCATGGTATTAGTTGACTTATAACTATTCATTCACCTGTAGAGTCTTGAAAAATATTTGGAATTATCACTGGATATCACATTTTAAATGCAGTTTCCTCAAAACTATTTTATTTTCAATCTGGGCCAGAGATCTCAAATTGAATAACTTATTTGTAATTGCACTTTACTTGAGGATTTGAAGTTTACGCCACTCTTACTGCTAGTCAGCATACTTCAGGGGTTAATATTTTACTTTTAAGATCATCATATTTACATTGTCTGAGTGTTTTAGCTCTTTTTTTTTAGGTTAAGCTTTGACAAGAACAAAAGACAGAAAAGACTATAGACTTACATTCATCTTCAGAAAAAAAATAATAATAAAAAAAAAAGAATAAAAAGAGATATCAAAAATTCTCTCTGTAGAATCCTTTGATTCGAATAACAAAATGAACCTGGCTTCATCCTTTGTTCATATTTGTTCTGTCATAGTGAATCAGTACGTTAACATCAGCGAGGACAAAGGGTCACACCTGAACTTTAAACCTCACCTGAATTCAGTTAATAAGACGTGGTAGTTGTCTGAGCCGAGCCTGAACAGCTGGGGGCAAGCTGTTAACATCAGTATTACAGGAGGAAGGAACTCATCAATTCATGGTGTGTCTTTGTTCCCACTCCACAGGTAAGGAAGGAGAAGGGTGAGGTGTGTGCTTGTGTGTGTCTAACTTTCATCATGGTCTAGACAGCACCTTAGAGACCCTCAGATGAACTCATTAGCCTCCATCTGAAGGATCATTAACTCACTTTTCCCATCTCTTTCTTTCTCACAGCCTTACTTCTTTGAACTATTCTCATTCTTCCCTTTTTGTCCTCCATGCCATCCACAGATCTTCCTCTTTTCTTTCTGCTTCTCCTGCCATTATTATTTACCTTTGCTGCCCTTTAAAAAAACAAGCATTGAACTCATAGTGATTTATTGCATTTATTTAATTCTTCTGTCTGTATTGTGTTTGTGTGTCTGGGTGCAGGCGTGGCCTCCTTCCCGGTTCACTCTCCACTCAGCTGCCCCTGATCACCTCATCAGCTCCTCCCTGTAGATACACCTGACTCTGATCTAATCATCAGCTGCAGTTTAAGGCTGGTTAAAGGATCTGGAGAACCACGTCATATCAGCAAGCAGAGAGAAGTTTGGTAACTTTAACAGCTGTGGCGGAGGCACAAAAACAAGAAAATGAGACAGAGACAGAGGCAGAAAGACAAGATAGATTTTCATCAAACCATGAGGTGAATTCTAACTTCAAACTGCACTTACTGTGCCAAGTAAGTCATCACTTATTCAGCAGAATATGGCACGCTGCACTATTTCTTTTTCTTCTCCTACGTCGATGAAACGTCTTTTCCAATTCAAGAGGTGGAGTGAAGTTTTTCACGGTAATGAGAACATTGTGCTGAATTCTTTTCTGTTCTATACATCTTGATGTTATAAGAAAGTAACATGGATGAAGACAAATGATTTATGAAGCAAAGTTTTATAATGTTTTACACAAAATGCAAATTAGGGATATATCCATCAACTGTTTAGAGCAAATAAAGAAAGAAGCATGAACATACGGTGATCAGAAGATGGCAGTGTAATGTATGGCTGTAGGGTGATACATGTGTAAACAGTAGGAAAAAAAGTAGAGACAGAAACAACTAAAACAAGGCGACTAATCATATGACTGGCCGTCCACAAGAGACGTTTTCAGGACTTTGATTCAATTAGGCAAAATATAATTATAAGTAAAAACCAATTTAGAAAAAGTGCTTCCATCTTTTGTTAAGCACTAACTATTCATCAAAAAGACAAATAAAAAAAAAATACTTCAGGTGAGCATGGTACCTTTATTAACTTTGTGCATTTGATGAAATTTGGGTGTTTCCAACAAGCTTTTCTCATTCAAATCTTTAAAATATGCATTAAAATTAGTTGATGCAAACACAAGGGAAAGACAAACAAACTGTCAAAATCAGAGACAGATTAACTTTCTGCGCTCATGCCAAACAACACAGAGAATCTTAAAACTGACAACTTTTTAACCATCTCTCGCTCTGCACTGATTGGCTGATGTATAGCAACCAGTGTCTCCATAGTGACATGGAGGCAGCAGCTTGGCTGTAAGCAGGGGGATGATCAGCCGCCTGAAAATGCACTGCGGCCACTGTGCCCGAGCAAAAATATCTATGTATGCAGAAAACTGAAATTTTGGCACACACAACCCATCATATGCACCCACACACACACACACACACACACACAGGTAAAACTACACATATGTGCATATATCTCAAAGCACTCCCCTCCCTTTCAGCCTCACACCCTAATAGCTGTGATATTGAGCAGTTGTTGTTTAATCTTGGAGAAGAAATGCAAGCTGAGCCCCTAGATGAAAAAAGATGCCACATCTCGCACAGCAATATCTCTGCACTGGCAATAAGTTCAGATTTCATTATACATTATGCAAGAGACAATCTTCTGCTCTAAATGAAATGTGCACGACACCTAGATGGCTGTCTGACCCACGAGATTGGGAAATGGGAAGTCTGAAATTACCTGGATAAAAAGGCACATTATGGGCGCCTCGTTTGTGCGATCGCTGCATTTTTTTTCCTTTGGTAATGCTGGTCCTGAAGCAGCACCACTCCCTACATGTTTGGGTTTTAGACCAGTGATAGGGAAAGCTGAGAAGTGGATTGGATGTCAGTGTATCCATGGAAACAGTCTTGACAACGAAGCGTCAATCTCTGCTCTAAAAGGTTGCATCTGCATGATTGATAAGGGTGAGTGCACATGTGGCAAAGGAAGATTTGAGAGCGATGTGTTGGTAGAATCTCCTTTGCTTCTGTTTGTAAATGATCCACATTTGGACACGATGATGGGTAAGGCCACTCGATGCTGAAATCTGTTGTTTCGTTTCTTTTTCTGTCAAGATATTTGTTTTTTTCATTTTTGACTGTTAATATGTGCCGTAATACTCCTTCTCACAGTCCACTTCCTGCATTTATGTTTGATCAACAAAACTACTTCAAAGAAAACTTTTCAACTCTGGGGAAATGATCCAGCAGATATCAGTGCAAAAAAGATGATGTACTTTTGGTTAGACACCATTTGATCTCTTCATTTATTCATTTATGATTGTTAAAGGAAAAAACAAACATAAACATGACAAAAGGAAATCAGACACTTTGACCTGGGTAATTAGGAAAACCTAATAAAAGTAAAAAAAAAACTTCCCGCTGCCTGATTTTGGTGTGTGAGTGCTTCTGCCTCAAAGGGGTCGCAGGTTCAAATCCACCTAAAGGCCCTTCTATGTGGGGTCAGGCCCGTGTCTGTGTGGGTTCTCCCTGGGGCTTCGATTTTCTCCCAGTCTTAAACATAAATGACCCATAGGAGTGAATGAGATTGTGAATGGTTGCCTTGCTCTGTGTATC
>JAOWBC010000458.1:14153926-14164379 GCA_028566105.1 Hypoplectrus providencianus
GTGTGTGTGTGTGTGTGTGTGTGTGTGTGTGTGTGTGTCTCTGTCTGTCTGTCAGTGTGCTTACATATAACTGATTGTTGCTTTCCGGAGATGCGCTGCATAGTGAACAACTCATTTGACCAATATAAGGTGTAAAGACTCAGGGCAGGATCTGTGTGTTCTCACAGCCACTCTACCACATTTAACGGTCACATTGTCTCTGTTGTAGAGTAAATACACTGTACCAGAGTGACAGCTCCAGAATATGGGAAAAAACTTATTGGTCTCACCGGTTCAACTGACATTTAGCAGGTCTGTCTCCTTGTGTGTATGTGGGAAACTGAAAAAAAAAACAATTTTCAGTTTTTGAGTTTAACATGTTGATCCAGTCAGTCAATGTCAAAAACTAATCAGTTCATATGGGTAAAGTTTTGCTTAAAAGAAATGGTATAGACATGGTATGGTAAACAGTTTTTGTGCTGTATATGAAGGCTGAATAAAAAATATAAAAACTGCCCCAAATAGCCGAGTCTACAAAGGGATAGTACAAAAATTAATTGTCACGTCAATTTGTAATTGTGATGGATCTTTTTGTATGTTAGGACTGAAAAATCTTAGAATTTAAACAAGATGAAAAATGAAAAATATTCATGTATTCCTGCACAATGGCTTGTCTCATCAAACTAAAGCCTTCAATGCATGACAGACACACACTTGTTTTGATTGAGGTGACATCATCCAGTCAGCGTAAGGTCAGTCCCTGGAGGTTTCCATATGTTTGTTTGTGTCCCTGCATACTGAGATGCCCCACAGCACGTCTGGGGCCCGGACCCAAGATCTTGTTTACGTCCCCGGAGTGCAGACTCTGTACTCTGGCTAACGAGAAGCCTGTTCCTTTCGTTGCTCCCCGAGGAGCTCGTAGCTCAGCCAGACAGTGACCTGGATCACACACACCAGATGGAGAGAAGCATGCTCACCAAGACGATCTGCCAGACGTCAATAGATAAGCCAGGGAGAGAGAGAGAGAAAGGGGGAGAGAGAGTATGCATGTGTGTGGAGAAGGTGATTGATTGCTTTGGGTAACCGTCTGAGTCAGCATGATTTTGTTTTGGCCTCTAGGATTGTTTATTGATGATTCTCTAAATCATCTGTATGCAGGGTTAGTTAACTCCCCACTGGGTCGGATACAGTAAACAGACACGGAGAAAGTTTGAGGATACGTTGTGGTAATTATTCACTGTAGAAACTCCAGCGCTGGCACTACTAAAGGGTGCTTGTACAGGCATAATAATTAACTTTAAGACTGACCCTCACTGCCATCTCGCTGACGTAGTAATGACTGACGGTGATGTGGAGGTGAGCTGGATGGGTTGAACAATCGGTGGACTTTTATCCAGTAAATGAGGTGTGTGTCCCATGTGAAAAAAAAAATTAAACATTTCTTTTTGTGACTGAGCTTTTTCATCTCACCCTCGTGACTACTAACTACTACTTTTCGACAAGCACTCATATGTGTGGATGGTATTGACAAGCTGTCTATTCTGGAGTTAAGGTTGTACATTGAGATAAGACGTTGCAATTTAAATAAAGATTTGTAACAGGTAGACACCTAGCCTGGCTTTGTCCAAAGATAACAAAATATGCCTATAACTCAAAAGTAAACACGTCCATATCAGGATCAGTAACTTCCTGGAGTCTCCCCTGGTTGAAAAAAAAATTCTATATGGTCACTTGCTTTCCATCTTACAGTAAGACATCATTTTCTGATTTTCCATATTGTTTTGTACTAATTTAAACAATATATAATGTATCGGCTGTTCGCTTTAGATGTGCTAGCAATGCTAGTCCACTGCACTAGATTCCACACAGGGATATATTACTGCACCACATCATTGTCTAACAATACAGTGTACTCAGAATTCCTTAAACAGATCTCACATACAGCTATGGAAGATTCACTGTGACATAAATTTTCCGTATACACTGAGCACAGCTCTCACCACCTCATCAATTACGATGCAGTTTCTTCTGCAATTAATTAGCTAGATAAAGAATGGAGATTTTTTTTTCTGCACCTGAGCAGCAGTGGAATTACACTCACTGTGTGCTTGATCAGCTCCTGAGTAATGAGCTTTGGAGGATAAGTTGAGAGGACAAGGACATCAGCTTTGCTCTGTCAGAGGAAAGGGGAAGTGTCTGCTTGCCATCATTGTTTTAATGAAGCTGCCTAAATCAGCCCCTTTCGACATAAAAAACTAAGCTTGATTACATATTCAGTCTGTGCTAGTGGTTAAACTACATCATATTGGCCTTGGATCTTTATTAAAAACCTTGAAAGACTAAAGAATCCTTGCGATGCTGCCTCTCAGTAATCTAGGAGAACAGAACCATCACAGTTCATTCAGTGCATAAAGTCAACTGATATAAGCTCCGTGATGAACCATATGCCACTTCAACTTTTGCAATTTTGCAGGGTTGATTTACTCTTTCAATCAAAGAAAGAGAAAGCATGTGAAGAAACCCCTGGATGGCTTCTCTGCCACCTCTTTGCTATTTCCTGCTGAACTTTGCTTTTTGTTTTCTTGTCAAATATTGCATTGGTTTGCCTTTCCTCCCAGTTTACATCTTTAACAGATTCTATACAGCTTTGTTATGTCTCATCCCTCTTTGTTACTGATAGCTATCATTCACTTTGGGTATTTATCTGCATACCATTACTTAAATTGCTTCCATTTGCTCGACTTGTATGTTCTACAGCTTCCAGCCTGCTGGCTAATAGGACGGCACTGAATGAGTCCCCGCTGTGTGGATAATTGAAACCCTGGTGGTTTTTTCAAGGTTGCGCCCACAAACCTCGTCTGAGATTATGGCTTCTCTATTATAGCTAATTTTCTGCACTTCTCCAGCTGAGAACCTCTCCTTCTGTGTCCTGTGTCATTTTGTAACACTGGCATTACATTGTGATCGGCAGGACTCATCTTGCTGGGAACAATGGGGGATTGCAAGCAGTCAATGCAATATGGTGTGTATACACTGCACACTTTCTGAGCATTGAAAAATCATGGTATATAGCCACAAAGATGCTATGCAGCAAAGCAAGAGCTGAAAATCTATGTGTGTCTGCTCACATTGTAACCTCCAGACTTTTCAGATTCTAAAGGTCTTTCAGGCACACAACTCAAAAGAGCACTACAGATTGAAAGGGTGGTAACTTGGCCACCTTGCTTTGGTTCAGAGCTTAATACATTCTACTGAATAAAATCGAGCACTTTAGTTTGGTTGTGGACATCAGCAAGTTTCAGTATGGTCTGTGGATTGAGATTGGCATTACAGCTGTCGCAATCTTGCTTTACGTTAATTGCCTTCTTTGTTTTTTAAAAACCAGGAGATTTAACAAACTGTTCCTTGGAGTGTCTTTTAGCACAATGGAACACTGAAGAAGACATTTTTAATGATCAAAATGCAAAAATAAACTTAAATGAACTAAAAACATGCTGAGAGAGTTTGTATTTAAACGTACAGTTAATCCTAACCCTAACGACAGCTCACCATGTAGCGACCTGTCAATCAAAGTTAGCCACGCCCCATATCATACTCTGCCTATCATCTAGTTTCTTCTTATTTCCTTATTGTTA
This sequence comes from Hypoplectrus providencianus, assembly GCA_028566105.1. Taxonomy (NCBI): domain Eukaryota; kingdom Metazoa; phylum Chordata; class Actinopteri; order Perciformes; family Serranidae; genus Hypoplectrus; species Hypoplectrus providencianus. The sequence continues at coordinate 14,157,541 of JAOWBC010000458.1, forward strand.
CAGTCTATGGTTACTTCTTAATTGCACCATTACTAACACAATCAAACATCATATTGTATTCAAAAAGACTTGCTTACCTGAGAACATAATCACCATGGCCTGAGACAGATGTGTGTGACATTTATTTTTTGCCAGCTGCTTGTGCTTTTCACCTACCCACAAGAACTACAAAGGGCACAAGATGCTCCCTAGTTTCTAAGCAGGTTTCCCGAATCTCTAGTTATCTTTTATAATCATATGCAACATCTTTTAAACAGACTTACATATAGTAGACCAAAGGTATGTCTGAAATACCCATAGGGAAATATCGGTCTATGGATCATTGAGGATGCTGGAAGCCTCAGTTTCAAATGTAGATAAGTCTGCCAGAGTAAAGTTTCCGAGGCAATTTACTGAGAAGGCGTGGGGAGGCTACACACTGAAACAAACAAGCTGGCAGGAACAGCTCGACTGCAGTGGCCACATATCAACGTTAATGATGTGGAAAACATCTCGGGTCAACCGTTTTCTATTTATAGAAGGGGGCAACGGACTAAATTAAGAGCCGTTGTGCAGGAACAGTTGGTCAGGTGACTGGAGCTTGTGGGAAACGATGACTTGTGGACAGGTGAAGGGGGAGAAACAGTCCTTGCCTTGTCCCACCATTACACAAACAAAACATTTAAACGTGATTTATTTTAGTTCGGTATGACGCAGCCTTTTATATTGACTGGAACACAGCAGTACATTCATTAATTTAAAAGCGCACGGTCGATAAAGGTGAGCTTGGAGAAATTGTGCATGGTGATTAATTTGTGTAATATGCCAGAGCTAAATGAAAAAAAACAAAAAAACAACTGTGTCGTACATACAGAGCATAGCAAGTCAATAAAAGAGCTTAAGAAACACAATTGAGCCACATAAGACACACAGGGAGGAACAAACTCAGATAGGGGGGCACTTGAAACTGACAAATTATCCAGAGCTTAAAGGGGACTATTTGGACCAAGCTGCTCTACTACTTGTTTCTTCTCCTTTTTTTGTTTTTAAATATCTACACCTGTAGCTGGTCAACAAATTAGAGAGGGAGACCTAGACAGAGAAAAATGGTGAGGAACACACAAGATGATGCTATCCATCCATCCATCCATCCATCCATCCTGTGGTGCATTCAGTTGCATAGTCTACAGTTCTACGATTACACCATGTCATTTCGCAACCCTTTTTTTTTTTTTTTCTGACGTGAATGCTCAGAAAACCTCTACACTTTAGTTTCAACCAGTGCTAAAAAAAAAAATGGAAGTTTGCATTCAAGTGCACCAGAGTCTGGGTTGAATTGGGGTGGAAATTTGAGAAACATCACCAGACAAAGTATGGACAGATGTAGGCCTAGTCTATGATGAAGTAAAGTTCCTGTTCAAAATATGGACAAACAATTACATAAACCTTTGATGTGGCTTCACAAAAAAAACAAAATCTTCAGATTATTAAGTGACAGATTGCGGGCTAATGGATTCAATCCCAAAGATGATCAGTGCCACATAATTTTGGAAAAGCTCTCCAAACAATACACCTATGACTTCCACTGGAAAAGCGTCCGCTCTTTCCCTCACATACTCTGTCCAGTAGAGAATGGGCATCGTCAACAGCGGGACATCTGTTTACAAGGCTTGGTGAGCTTGATAAAACACAGTGTGAAAGCGGGCCAAATTAAAAATTAAAAAAGCACCAATGTTGCAATTTCCCTTCTGAATTGCATAGAGTTCTCCAGACTTTATATGTAAAAGTGACTTTAGTTTATTGAAGCAACTGAGAGTCAGATCCCGGGGCAATAAAACTTAAAGTAAATGAATAAATGTTAGAAACACGACTGTACTGCAATGCACAAAAAACAGCAAACATGAACCTGGGATACATGCACTTGAAAATGAAGCTAAATCTAGAATCACGGCAGTAACTCTGCCTTCAGCCGTGTCACACCATTGGTTGACATCTGTTGTGCCCTGTTCCCGCTGCCTCTGGCTGTGTGTTTGAAACTCCACACATTGCAGCACTGAGCTTCAAACAGAGGTCCTGTGGGGTTAGAGGAAGCAGTGACACGTTTTTAATGGTCCCCTGCACGCACATTCACACCGCAGCCATACACACATTGTACCGACTTTTCCTAAGAACCTGGGTACACCACTTTAATTCCAGGAAAAGGCAGCCACGAAGATACATTATTTATTTTGCAGAATCTAGTGGAATTTGCACCGGCAGATTGCTGCTGAAATCAAGGCAATGTCGAGGACAGCTTAACTATGATCAAGTCTATAGTGTGTCAGCCCTTATATCCAAGTCACGACAAGATTCTATGACTCCGAAATAACCTGAAACAGTGACCATGGACCAGACAAAAATATAGAACAGATGCAGCACCCTCAGACCTCTTTGGTGAGAGTTTAAGCTTACAAATGTAGCAGTTTTGCTATGGTTAAACAGCTGACCTTTACAGGATAGATTAATTCAACCACTTTTCCAACCTTGGTTTGTTGAGAGCTGGAGCCAATCCCAGTTGGCATGCAATACCAGCTGGGATTGGCTGATGATATGATTGATAGTAGGCACAGTAAATGTGTAGCTGGATTCAGAAAGCTGTTAGCTTAAAAGAGAGGGAACACAGTCTCTGCTTACGGTGACACCAAGCCTAGTGATAACCTCCCGTAATAGTAATTTATTAATTATTTCATTTGGATTGAGTAGAAAAGAACTTGGTTTCAGACTTGGACACTGGGGACTCGGATGTTCAAACAGTGCCAACACCAGTTATGTTTGCATCAACAAATTTCTTTACACATTTCAAAGATTCACATGAGAAAAGTTTTGGTTTGAAGGTGCTTTTTTTCCCAACAAAATAGTTACATTGCTAAACAGGACATTGAAACAAATGGTCAGAATAAGGTTTGGTTTAGCATGTATGTGTGTGTATGTAACATGTATCTCACATGACTTATCAGCTGTTTCTGCTGAAAACTCAAAATAAGAAATAACTGTTTTCTGTTTCTGCTTTGCCATCTTCTCTCCATTTCCTCTCATGAGGGGCCAAAGTTGTCCAATTAGAAACCTCTTTTTTGTGAGGTTTTTCCCTCCCACGCAATCTATTCTTCTTCTACTGTATACTGAGAGATTAGCTTTAGGCAATAAATTACACTGACATCTTCTGGCCAAACTATGTGTATGCAGCTTTGGTTATTTGCTTAACCAGTTCATTAAAATACCCCTAATTGCCATTTTCTTTAATGAGACATTTCCAAATTCTGCTCTGACTTTAATGGAAACACAGCTGTTGAAAACAAATCTTTTCAGCATGATGTTAAATCCATACCTGATCACCTGCTTGTGTAACAATAGGCCTGCAGCTTGGAAACTTGAGCATGTCAAACTTCCTTTGGCTCCAATATCAATGATTTCAGACATGAGTCAAATGTGATTTGAATGTCCGGTGAGTACAGCACTGGTGTGAAACATGCATAAATGTATTTGTTCCCACCTGTTTAATGGGAAGCTATTATCATTCACCTTCAGAACAGGAAACTGATAATCAGCTCTCCATCCCTCCATTTCTCCCTGTACCCCATCTCCTCTCTTCCGGTCCTCCTAAACCTTACTTACTGTCAACATCCTGTCTAAACAAAGAGGAACAATGGCTCCTGAGAATAGAAGCTGTGCTGACACATTGCAAATGTGCAAGTAGAGTTATGGGACAGGTGGTAGGAGAGATGCAGTGTGAGAGGGGGAGCAGCTGGGCATGCCAAACTATAATGTGATCACGATGTGTCAGGAAGCATTGTGCACTTCGATTAGTGATGGATTGTTTACGTGATCAGACTCATTATAATGTAATGGGCAGTGATGAGGATCAGTCATTTGCTTTTTGTCTAAATTACACCGATTCCTCTGAGATCTATGCTTCAGTGCATCCATCTTACATGTCACTCAGCCCTCAAGTTTGTGTTAAAACAGATTGTTTTTTTAATTACTACAATTTTATATATTTTGCTGAGTACCGCCCCCATGTTCCCAGGGCCCATCTTGAACCAGTTCCTGAAAGGACCACCTCTCAGACCAGCAACTGCTTATGTCAGGGGCCTGGGAAAGGGTTATTGTGACCAGCAATACTAAATAAAACATGTTTCATCAGTTTAATTTGATTTGTTAACTGCAATGTGATCAATCGGAGTTTTTGTTAGTGGGCTAGCAATAGCTTAAAACAAAGACTAACATGAACATCTTACATTTAGTGTAAAAATCTAATTGGCATCTATAGTCATTCAAGTTGTACCAGTTGTGTTTGGATGTCAGTGTAGGTTTGCAAAGCCAGGAGCAAGATTTGTGAAGGAACCCTGTTGTCCGCCTTGGTTGCTATTATAGAGACTACAGATGACATTACATAATGACGTGGCTCTCTAACCTGTGGAAAAGCAAACGCGTTCTTAGAGGGTTTGCAGGTTGAATGAACTGCGAACCAGCACTACAGCTAGGTTGGCGCTGTTCAATAAAGGCTAAATGACTGTTGAGGATTTTAAACAAATGCTAATGTTTCCTTTTGCAGCACAGAGCAGGGGATTCGACCAATTCTGAGCTGTGTAATTATAATCAGATCTTTGAAAGGTTTTGCCTTCAAAGGGCAATGAGGAGGCACCCTGCTCCACCACCGATCAACGAATCATTTCCCAACCTGGTCATTACCAGAGCACAATTACAGTGAAACGTTCAACCTGCTGCCTCTGCAGACACTGTGGCAAATCTGCAGGGTGTCAAAGGGCTGAAAGGAAATGCAGCCCATTGGAAGTTTAATGCATTGACCATGACACACACCCACACAAATGTATTTTCATCCCCTTTTACAGTACGTGATAGTATGCATGGATACACAGTTTCCAGACTGAAATAGCAGGTACAAGTGCTCCTGGTTGCTATAGGAACATCAACACCTCATAAATGATGAGAAATCTCTTTAATGAGAAAGTGTCCGTCTATATGTGTGCAGCTAGCACACATCTCTCAATGTGTGAGCGTGTGTGTATGAATGCAATCGATCCCCTGAGTTTGCAACTATTTATAACATTAAGTGTCATCTTGCCTGAAGTTATTTTAATTTGAATATTCACACACCTTTAATGAGTTTTAATGCATTTTGAAAAACCTAAAAATCTGGTGAACAGCTGTTGTAAATAGGGCAGTGACTATGTAGATGGAGAGTTCAGTACTTCACCGTGACAAAGGAATGTCATCCAAAGCACCAGATGGTCTGAATATGATGCATTTATGCGTGTACCATGATTTTGTTAGTCTGGTTTGTGCGTCTTTGTGTTGTTGCCTTTTCTCTTTCACAAGCTGTCAGAAGTCCATGTCAAAATCAGCGGCAAATAAACACTCACACAAGGACAGCATGTCCAATAAATGGATCTGGACCCATTTCTTTCTATTAACCACAAAGAGTAAGAGTTGGAAAGTTACTCGCTGAGCTTTTGCTTTAAACTACCCACTCAGAGGGAAATAAGAACACTCATCTTGAGGAACATGAGGCGATTATGCCATTCTTCACATTGTATCTCGTCTTACTTTTGTACTTCCACACACACATTTTGTCACAATATTTTTTTCTTGTGTATTTGTTCCTGCCCAGTTTCTCTGACTCAACATTCCTGGGCACTAGTTAGTGCCATGGGTGCAGGTGGCCAGCAGCATGGATCCTCGACTCTCTCCCTCTGGCGTCTGTTGCTCTTGCAAACCTCGTCCTCTGTTCTGCAAACTGCAATTTAATTCCAGTGATTTGACTTTTTCAAGAGCTTCTTTCAGCCCTATTTTGTTGTTAAATCTTTCCCATAAAAATAATTACTTACATTTCTAAATCTCCTTCTAAGTAACCCAAGGACGCTTCACAAGAGACATAACCCTAAAAACTAATCATTGCAAATGATCTTGGCCTCTCTGTTCACAAATCGCTGTATTTTCTTTTCTAATTAAACCAGCACTTGTTGACCTTGTGTTCACAATCTTACAAGCTGAAGTTTAAGTGTGCCACACATTCACACACACACACATGCACAGTTTGATAGCTATTGTAGGCACAGAAGTCATGGTCATGCTCTCACTGTAACATAGCACTGGCTGGCCGCCTGTAAAGGTCATGTGAGTGAGCCTGGTTGTGTGTTTGTGTTGTAAAACCTCCTGCAGCTGTTGTGACGTATGTCTTACAACTGAACATATCTGTAGTCACGTCTTGGATGTGTTTCTCAATCTCTTAACATTTGTCTGTCTGCAGTTTTCCTGACTTAATAAACATCGATTGAAGAGTTTTATCATCATGGAGAGACTTAATGTGAATGGAAAAATTGTCCTAGAAAACCAGTTGGATTTCTAATTGGCTTGGCTTGCAAGCCCCTGTCAGAATGCTGCTTCAAGATATTTATTCCTTTGTGATGTTTCACCTTCAGTCTTAATGCACACGAGGTGTAATAGGGGGACCAAGTGATTCTGACCCTGAAACGCCTTCGGAGGAAGTAACATATGTGTGAAAATAGCAAGACTGTTGGAGGATGGGATAAATGTGAACAGGCGGAACCAGCAAGACAGAAAATATGAGGCATGCGCTATTTGTGTGATCAACCCAATTGGGTAATAAGAAAGGAAGTGGACCGTATCATCAAAACATCCCTCTCACTTGAGTCTGACACTAATTGAATGAATATGTTGAACAGATTTGCTTTAAAATACAGAATCTCTCCAACTACATAACGCGATAAAGGCCTGCAATGTTGAATGGAGGCCAATTATTACCCTGCTGCAGAATCATGATTGTCCCAAGGCTAAATGCT
>JAOWBC010000458.1:14193956-14219652 GCA_028566105.1 Hypoplectrus providencianus
TATATTATAAGCAGCATTTTCATTTTTTTGATTTGTAGTTTTAATGTTGTTAAGCAGGGCTAATTTAACCATTTAATTACTGGTATGTGGTTTATTGACTGAAATGTAATAAATCATCAAATGTAATCTCACATTTAGATGTTAAATCTTGACCTAAAAAAGTAAGTAAAGCCCGAAGCTAAATGTAGTGGAGTGAAAAGTACAGTATTTGCCCCTTACATGTGGTGGAGTATAAGATTTAGGTTAGATAAATAGAAACACTCCAGTAAAGAAAACATACGTCAAAAATGTTCTTAATCCCAGTATGTGTAACGTATAACTAATGTACTTGGTTACATTGCGCCACTGCTCCGTCCCTACAGACATGACCATGGAGGAGGTCAGAGAGTACGAGCGTGCCACTCAAGAAGCCACCAACCTGAAGATTGGCACCTTCCCTCCTGCTATTTCAATCTCAGAGACCCCGCTGCCGTCCAACACCCGCAGCGGCCCCAACAGCGCCCCCTCCACCCCGCTCTCCACAGACGCCCCAGACTTCCTGTCAGTGCCAAAGGAGCGCCCCAGGAAGAAGTCCGCCCCGGAGACCTTGACCCTGCCTGATCCGGGCCGCAGGGATTCCCTCTTCAAACTGCCCAGCTTCTTCTCCTGGAACTCCAGTCCGCAGCCGGAATGAGAGCGGGGCGGCGCCACCGGTGAACGCCTTCGACCCGCGGATCAGTGGAGGATGCCTGCCTGCCCAGCACATCCCACAATGCCCCCCCTGTGCCAGCTGAAGTGAAGCAGACCTTTCACTGTCCTGGTGATCCCAGCCCCCTCAGCAGACTCGCCGGTGTTACAGCACAAAGCCAGCAGACTGCCTTCACAGGTGCAGACAGACCTGATCTCCACAGTAAAAGCCCTGAGGTGTAAAGGTACACAGCGTCCCACTGAGAGTCAGCTGGAGGCTCCTCATTCTCCTCAACAGCACCATGCATCAGCCTGATTAGCCCGATTGAGTGTAGCAAACATTCCTGAAAAAGTTTTATCCCACAGATGATCACCCTCCTTTTAGCTGCACATACATGTACAGAATTCGTTTTTCCTGCTTTAAGCATCGGAGTCTCTGGCTTTGTTACCTGGAGCTTGTGGTTTGACGTATCTGTTTATATAGTTGGGACTTTTCGACAGATTCTTGTTGGCCACTGTATCAGTTGCGTATTATGGTTTTCACAGTCAGGTGTAAGGTGGTTGTGTATTCTTGTATATACTGTATGAACTGTATTATTTATCCAGTAAAATGTTAGTACTTAAAGGAAATCATATCCAGTGATGCTGCTGCTATGAAATTGCTTGTGTATTTTAAAGAACAGGACTCTCCATCTTCTTTCGGTGTTTATTATAGTGAGTTCTCTCATGTTGTCTGTAAATGACTTATGTAATGCATGATTTTAACTGCAGAGGCTGCTTTTAAATATTAAATGTTCTCTATGTTTTCCTCGTCATATATTTGATGTTTTTAACAGAGTTTTTATTGACTGGTCATGTTGTTTATCTGCTTTATTCAACTGTATTCATTTTTTTGTCATACTGTTGTTGGATTTTGTATTCAGTAAATTAAATTAAAATAAGGTCCTGATACATCAATAAATGTCTGAGAGGTGTTAATATCATTTATTGTCATGGGAAGAAACAAAATTACTCAAACCAACTAAGCTTGTTATCTAAAACAGCTCAGATGCTTAAAGTATTTATTAGAATTTAAGATCTGAAAGTGCTCATGGGATAAATATAAAATATTTAATAAGTTGTTTTGAGTTCTAGGACTACTTTTAAAGGCCCTAACGAGACTGCGATCTTGACAAGATTTAAGTGTATTTTACCTGACATAACTACTTTATTCTGATCCTAAATACATGCAATAATCAAATGTTATTACATTAAAATGAAACTAACATTAAAGGAGCACTGTGTAGCCTTAAATCACCCCTTCCTTTCCAAGCCTGCAGCAGAACCTACGATATCAATAAAGCATGCAAACCACTCACACTTTAGAAAAGCTTTTATTAAAAAATATAATGACCTGAAATTGTTGTACAGACACACGCACAACCACAGCTGCTTTAAGAGTTTAACCAAGCAGGACAAACCAACTGTGAACTCTTAATCAGCAGTGCATTCAGCATATACTCAGCAAGATGCTGTTTTTTCCATTATAGTGCATAAGAAAATAAATATTACACAAATACTTGAAAAATGTTTTTTTTAGCACATGACCACACAATCAAAGCAATTTAGCTAAATACTCCTATTTCAGTTTAATGACTAAATGTCAAGAAAATGCGAGTCATCAATGGCAAAGTTATGAATAAAAGCTTAAAATGTGCAAAGTTCAGTTTGACCATCAAATGTTAAAGTGATATTTATCTTTTAAAAGCATTCATTCCTCTAAAAAAACCTAAAAACAAGTTGAATTCATTAATGGAAAGAATTGTTTGGACAAACACAAGGTGTAATAACACACACAATGAGGTTTTCTCAACTTGATATGTAAACATGATAAAAACCACCACCGAACATTGTTCCAGTATATATAAGTAGGTAAAGCAGGTAAAAAAAAAGGCAGGAGTCTGTTTATGGTGTGCGTGATTGTGCCGGTGCTATTCTTCCCTTCACTATCTTTCCTCAACGTCTTTGGTGAGGTCATTTGTTCTCCGTCTCTCTTTGAGGTTACGCATGGCATTGAGGAAAAATTCATACCAGAAAAAGGTGAAGCCTGTGGAGAACGCAGCCTTCACAAGGCTGGGCGAGAGGCCCTTAAAGAAGCCACGGACGCCTTCCTCTCTAGCAATCTGAACCATGCAGTCCAGCAGGCCTCTGTAACTCCGCACCTGCAGCAGAAACAGGACATTACACTCAAACATTAAACTGGGATCATGCGCTCAGAACGTGTGAAACATGTTGTAGAAGAGCAAACCTGTCCAAAATGAACCCTGGCTGCCTCGAAGCCCCCCACCTGCAGCCTCTTCTTAAAGAGGTCAAAGGGGTATGTGATTGTTTTGCTGATCATTCCGGCTCCACTGCCACACACCAAACTGTTCAGATTCCCTGAAGGGCGACAAAAAGCTTAATATTAAAGCCAGGGGGATATGGGATTATTGAGACTGGTGCCTTTAATGATTTATGAGGAATATATATATATATTTTTTTTAAAGTAGATTGTGTATCAATTTAACACGAATCTGCAAAACCCAGACAGCTACTTTCTCAAACATAAAACTTTATTATAGCATTTAACATCATTAATATACATAATCATTAATAACAGTAATATAATTATTCAAACGATCAACTATCAAACCACATTTTCTGCATTATAAATTGTGTAAAAAATATTTTCAGAACAGCACATATCAGACAGCATAGACAAGAATTTGCCTGTGATAATAACGACAGATAAAATCAGTATAGATATATTATTACATATCATCACTGACCTCCTGAGTTTGCAGTTTTGGGTGGTGGACTCAGCAGTTTTTTAAAAACATTGTAGAAGAAGAACTGCAGCCCAGCGTAAGGAAACACTGCCATCAGCGTCGGAGACAGGCCGCGGTAAAATGTCAGCGCGCCCTCTGAGTGGCACATTGTGGACACAGCATGACGCAGGTTCCTGTACACCTGAGGAGACATGACAAAGGGTTTTAAAGGTTCAATACTGGCCAGAGTAAACAAACATTTAGTCAGTAACTCCCTGCACTAACTGGTTCATGAATGAAGAACAATTCATTTAAAGGAACAGTGCATGAGATTAAGGGATTAATTAACAGCAATGCAATATATGCCAACAAAATTATGCTACTTACAGATTTCTAGAGATGTCTAACAAAATAAAATACAACAAAGCTTCATGTTTTAAAATGTATCATGTATTTGTACCTTTGGAATCTTATACAATCTCAATAATTCAAGCAGTTTTTAGCACTGCTTGGAAAAAAGGAAAACAGAAGAATCAAGAGTTTACGGATTTCCAGCACCCTGAGGATGCAGTTTTAGGCCCCTTTTTGAAGAAGCTAAATTCACAATGTATACATTTCTGTCTGAACCAAGGCTTATAGTTCTTCCAATGAAATCAACTCATCAAATGCATAAAAAACTAGAAGAAAACCATGACTGTGAGTTCATGTATGAATGTCTTGCCTGCTAGCTAATGCTTAGTACCTTGGTTTCTCCCTGAGCTGCAAAGCGTGTCCGCAGGGTGTCCAGCGGCTGGCAGACCACTGTAGCTGAGCAGGCAGCCAAACCGCCACACATGAAGTGAACTCCTGCGGTCTGGCTGTCATACAGCGTCGACTTGTGGACCATCTCCGTCAGAAACTCGAAAGAGGCAAACTGCAACACACAAATGCAAAATTACGTAAATCCTGTAATTGCAGGTGATTGTGTTATGAAGAAGGTTTTTAAAAAGTTTTCAGGCTTTACCTGGACGGCCCCGAAGCAGATGGAGAGCAGCTGTGCAGGGACGTGACCCTTCCAGAAAGCAGAGAGTCCCTCCTCTGAAAAAATGCATCGGGATGCCTGAAATAATCCATGATACTTCCCCTCAGGACTCAGTGAAGACACACGCTCAATCTGCAGCTATGGGGAAAGAAAAACTGATAAATATACAGGAAGCCAGAATTTCTTACATCTTGTAATGGAAAAATACTCAACAATCCTTTTGTATAATGATTTGATTTGCTCGCTCACTCCTACCAACACCTGGTTGTGCACAGTTAGTTCTCTGACACAAAATTACCTGGAATCGGATTTTCAGGACATCAAGGGGGCTGATGAGGGCACGGGTGACCATCCCAGCAGCTGACCCGGCCAGAGCTGCCTCCTCTGGGGAGAGCGCTGCACCCTGAACCCCGGGGTCATAGCCCACCATGTCTCCACAGTCTCTGACTCCTGCCAACACCCGAAAACCTATTCAGAAAGATGTATACACCGCAGTGTCAAAGTACTCCAGTATATTGAAAGATCCTGCATTTTAATTCTTAAGGGGTTTTTATTATTATGTTTTTGGAATATTAATACTATAAGTAAGTAAAGAGATAATTTAAATAAACTATACGACAACGATAATAACACATTTATTCACTCGTGTTATTATTATTTTTTTTAGAAACTGCAAAAATGTGTAGCTAGTTTTCCTCGATTAACTTTTAAAATATGGTCGTCACCCTAATAGTCAATATATTTCTAAAAATAAATAAATAAACAAAAGTACCAAAAAAATAATTAAACTGCCAGGGCTACAACGTAATAAATTCTAAAAGTAATATCAGAAGCACGCTATGAGGAGCTCATAAAGTCACGTCATGTAGAGGACATGCAGTGGGACCTTGGGGCTAGCTAATCTAACACCAGAAGAGCAGGTGCTGACTTTATGCTGAGGCATATAGTTACAGCTGTAGCAGATAGACACTTACCCTAATTATTGTAAATGTCCTTCATAAACACAACCAGAGGGACTAGACTATAACGCTGTACTTCCCAACGTTAATAGGACTAGGAACAGTTTGTACTGCACGCTGTAAATTGCTAGCATTACTTCCGGGGCATATAAAGGGACTCCACCTTTCAAAGCAGAAATATTGCTACAAGATGGTTCACTGACTTCACCACGCGATGAATGAAATCCTTAGACCTATTCACTACAACCATCAAACCTATGGAGTGTTTGTAAATAGTGTACTGGTATTTAAAATTCACACGAGAGCATGAGTAAAGTACGCACAGTATTTAGTAACACTTGCACGCATGAAATGCATTTTCGTTTTCATGCACAAATAAACTAAACAATAAAAATTAGTGGGTATATCATAGACTGTATGAATTCATTTGTCCTATCCATCCCATTAGCGTCAAGGCAATATAATAGCACTTCCATTGAAATCATTAAAGTTTAAGTTTCAAATTGAGCAGAATTGTAGGCTATTGTTGTCAGTACCTCCAAGAATAAGGTTGCAACGGTTGATGTAGATGTAAATGGTCCTTCTTTCTTGAATAGTTCCGTTATTCTTGTCGCAGTGATGAAGGGCAGTGAATTATCTTGCCTTGGCACTTCCGCTCTGAACCTCTGCGTCGAGATACGTCTGCTTACATCTATCAGAGTGGAATGAGCAGCTTAGATGTAAAGGCGTAACTTTCAGGTATTTTTTTCGCATATTAACGTTGTTTTTCGAAATGTAAGTAACGTCAACTGATCTGGCTTTTGTGCTAAACTCGATTTTTAATTAACGCCAACCCGTTTCTTTCTTTTGGCGGGCGTTTGCATCGTAAATGTAGGTAAAACTTGACGCTAACGTTAGTTAACGTTTGGTTCTTGCAATTAAGTTGAAACAAGAAAGCTAGGTCAGCGCTTTCTGTATTAGTTAATGATATTGCCACTACGGAGTCATTAGTGTTTTTATAAAACCAAAGCAAACGGTGTTAACTCTGCATTTACTCGAAGCTGGCAACCCGGTGATAAACCTAAATAACGTTACACAAGTTTAACGTTAGCTAACGTGAGGTGTCCCACATTTAGCTTAAATTACTTGTGATGGAATATGTGTGGTTTGAACCATGTGGCATTTATATTCAACATTTGAAGTGAATACTGTGGTTGTATTGAATCTGTTGATTTTTGGTGACCTGTTGGTCGACCCGAATTTGCCCATATAATCCCTACTATGATCCCCCAGTGAATGAGCTGTGGGCAGCAGCCAGTTTGATGACAGTACAGGATTTTGCTGTTATTGTTGTCACACAAACTGTTCTGCGGACTCTGTCAATGTGTGTGATAAGCTTGCATTTCTTTTGAAAACACCAGTCATATTTTGTCCCGTCTAAAGTAAGTTTTAAAAAAGTATTTTTTTATCCATACAGTGGGACATCTCTCAGGTGTAATTTGGATGCTACCATCTATAATGGAAAACACTGCTGAAGACTACAGGATCCAGTCATTTGACCTGGAAACACAGATTTTGCTGAAAACAGCCTTGAAAGGTGAGCATATTAGCGTCCTCTTATAGACTTACAGGAATTGCAGCAGTTTCGAATAGATATTTACAAAATCCTTTCCTGCATTGGCATGTTGCTGAAACACAAAAAAGGTAACCACTCAGCATCCACTGTGTGAATGATGAGCTTTTTGTAAATGCAGTTTTTGTTTTTATTTCAGATCCTAGTTCAGTGAACCTGGACAAGGTATCCAATATCATTGTGGATCAGTCCCTAAAGGACCAGTTGTTCAGCAAAGAAGCTGGACGGATCTGCTACACCATTGTGCAGGTACACACTGTTTGCAGATTGATGTGGCATTTAACAGTAGTTGTTGTTGTACCGATCAACACTGTATGCCACTGAGACAGGGATTTAAGAAACCAGAGCAGGACTTAAACTTTTGATGAGTCCAAACTGAATTCTTAATCCCTTTACCTTATTAATGCCTAACTGGTAGTTTACATTCAAGCAACAGGAGGCTGTTAATCCAGCTTATGTACACCGCTGTGTTTCCTGACTTTTTTTACACCTTCACTTGGTCATCCTGTCCAGGCTGAGGCCAAGCAGAACAACGGAAACGTGTTCAGGAGGAACTTGTTGAACCGGCTTCAGCAGGAGTTCAAGAACCGCGAGGAGACAAGGGGGCGCTCGCTGCAGGAGTGGGTGTGCTATGTCACTTTCATCTGCAACGTCTTTGACTACCTCAAAGTAAGTGACTGTTGTTAAGTCACATTTCATCATGTTATCTTACCTTCTTAATCTTGGATACAGAGCAGTAATGGTAATCAAAGCATTGATTACATCTTGTGTTTAATGTAGTGCCTTTATTAACTGCACACCTTAAACATCTTCCTCAAAAGTTTGGAAAACTGAACCTGGAAGGTGTTGTTCCAGTTCACTCTCAGTGACTCAGGTTTCATCCTTTATAATGGCCATTGTCGTTTTTCACAGGTCAAATCTTTCAAATCTTCGGTGACAATCAGTGCTCATTTTTCCCTGCATGAAAGGGAAATGTAATCAGGGACTTACACTAACTTCAACAACAGTGAGCTGCCTTAAGTTGTCTGTATTTGCCCTGACATTAAGGTGAACAACATGCCGATGGTGGCCCTGGTCCATCCTGTGTATGACTGCCTGATCAGGCTGGCCCAACCTGATGCTCTGCTGAATGAGGAGGAGGTGAGCAAGGATATGTAATTATCTCATCTGTGTTATTATTATTTTATTTGTTTAAATATTTATTTGGTGAAAAAAGTTTTACTGCAAGCACTTGTAGTTTTTCATCCAACACTTCAATAATATAATAACAATATTTAGTTACTACTCATGTCAAGATCTGACATGAAAACAAACTCAATTTCAATTGATAAGGCCTTTAAAAAAAGATAAAAGGAAAAAAAATCTTATGAAAACATCATAAAATCTGTCGTTCTGCATATGTTTATGTCTCGTGCCAAAAATACCCAAATTTGAAGATGGCATACATATAAATAAATTAAATCTGATGAAGGCCTCCCCTCCTGCAGGTGGACTGTTTGGTGCTGCAGCTGCATCGCATCGGAGAGCAGCTGGAGAAGGTGAACAGCCCGCGGATGGATGAGCTGTTCTTCATGCTGCGGGACGGCTTCCTGCTCCAGGAGGGCCTCTCCTCCATGGCCCGCCTGCTGCTGCTGGAGATCCTGGAGTTCAGGGCCGGTGGCTGGCTGCTCAGCAGCACTGCCCACAAGTACTACTACAGCGAACTTGCCGACTAGGATTATTGCAAGACAAGGGTGCTGAGCAGATGTTTCTGCAGGTGTGTTACCCGACCTTAAGGCACCTTGGATACCTCTCAATGATGACAGACGGACAGCGACGTCCTCGAGGGACGGTCGATGGAAGGTTTTGAGACGCCGGCGGTTCATAAACTGTACAAAGACTTTTTGATTTTGCTGGATTGTTCCTGCGTTTGATAATATCACTGAGACGTGATGCCGTGGATGTGGAATGTGCAATAGTTCACAAGGTGTTGAAGTTAAGTTAACGAGGTTTAGCCACATTCAGGTGCACTTTGTTTTAAAGTTTGATCACAGCTAACGAAGCTGAAGATATTTTTATGGTTCTTTTTTATTGATCTTGCAGGCATTCCTGTTTTGAGAAAACATTTCAAAGTCCAACTTATTTTTTCACCAAATCCAAAGGACTTGGAACAAACATTCCAGTCAAATGCAAGCTGATTTGGTCTTTGCTTTACTTTTTATTTTTGTGTGACCAAATTTAATTGAAAATCAATATTTTGATTATTACATCTGAGTGGAATATTTCTAGTCTAGAACTGAAATTTTACAAATGATGTAGTTGGAAGGAATTTTCTGCCTAATTTGTCCTGTAGGATTCCTGTGTTACTGTTGTTGTTACATGAGGTTGTTTTGTTAGATGAAGCGTTGTCTTAATTCAGGGACCTTCTTTTGTGTTACAGCTCAACTGGTAGATAACAGAACAACAGATTAGTTACAGTTAATACTATTTTCAACAGTTTTCTTAATGATTAATCAATCAGATAATCAGACTTGTGTTAATATACCAACAGCATCATCCAATACTTCCTGAGAAAGTCTCAGCTCTTTAGTTGTTGTAGAGTTAGAGCTCCAACGGTGTGAGTTTGGGCATAATAAATAAAATTCGTAGTTGAGTTGCTGGAGAACAGTGGTGAAGTACTCAGACCATTTACTGAAAAATAGTAGCACTAATACAAACTTTAATCCTGGATTCAAATATTTATGTATAGGCACCAAAATAATATTAATATACACTCATCATGCATAGTGAACCATATAAGATTTTAATTGTTGATGTATTAATGAGTGCATCATTTGCATTTCTATATAAATGTGCAGCTGAAAGGCAGGGCTAACTTTATTTACTTCATATACTGCAGAGTAGTTTGTGAATTTCCCCTCTGGGGTTCATCTAGTTGTATCTTAATCAAACACAATTTATTGTTGACTGTATTTTATCAGAAATATCAATTTAAAAAAAAAAGGTCTTTGAGTAAATGTGCTGGGTTCTCCTTCACCACAGCTGGAGCAGCAGGAATGTGTCCACCCATCACTCATCAGTTATGAGTTTTATTTATCCTCTGACTTCAGCACCACCAGCACCAATTATATGCCAAACTTAAGCATGTAGCTGAGATCACAAACCCTTGTTACCTTTGCTGATACTCAGTGATGACTTTCCAGTCTTCAACCAAAGCTGTGCCTTTTGATTCAGACAGACACAAGCAAAGGAGACAAAGTCATATGCTTCAAAATGTTACATCTCTTTGTAAAGCTCTACCTGTATTTATATGTAAATAGGCTTAATATAAAATTGGCAGACAAATCAACCTTTGATTGATTCAGAGGAAAAACAACATTCAGTGTTAGCCATGTTCAGGACTTCTTTAGTATCATACTTCCAACATTTTAATTTCTAGTTGAAGATTTTTGTATAAGCTTTAGTGTTCTTCACCAACTCCAGATAAAGTAAAAAAAAAATATATATACCTGAGGAAAAATAAGCTTAATGAGGTATTAAACTGATCCTTCAACTAAATTTAAATGCTGTAGACACTAAAGGTCCCTAAGTGACAGGACTCTTTACTGTGACTGCAGTATCTGTTTATATATTTTATTACAAGGTTGCAACATTTTTACATCACTCAATTCCATTTTTATGGTTGGGTTGTACATTTATTGCAGATGAATTGTAATAAATCTTGAACGTTTTTCCTTAACTGTGTGTCTGCTGTGTGTTAATTAACGATAAATGAGCAGAACTCTATACCGTACACAATTTATCGATACAAAAAGGGAGAGATGTCTGTGTTATTTCAGTATTTTACAGTTTGTCCTTCCACTCAAAGAGTTCTTACAGTTGCAGTTTAAGCAACAAAAAGATCTTCCCCATGTCCATTCAGTCTGTGAAAGACTTTTCAGTCCTGAGGTCTTTCTTTCTTTCTTTACCACCAGCGGAAGTGAGCGTACGCCCTGTTGGCTTCGGCCATCTTGTGCAGCTCTTGCCTCTTCTTTATAACGTTTCCTTCCTTCATAGATGCTGCCAGCAGTTCCTGTGACAGTTTTTCATACATGTGCGTGCGTCTGTGCTTGTTATCCCTGCACTCCGTAATCATCCATTTCATAGCGAGGAAGCAGCGCCGGTCATCCGTAAGAGGGATGGGGACCTGGGTGGGAGAACAAGGGTTACTATAGTTAAGAAATAACTGAAATTAGCAGTGAAAAAAGTTAAGTAAAATAATTGAACTGTCTGTAAATTAAAGATCTGTTTTTTCCATTCACTCTTAAATAGTCAGCAACACAACATAGTTGAACAAAAATAGCCAAAATAACCCATTCTCATATTTGATGTCATGCCTTCTTTCAGCCGATCTTTTATAGCTGCTACAAAAATCAAGGCTTTCTTTATCAAATACTTTTAAAACTAACAAAAACAAGTCAAGTTTTGAAAAGTAAATGTAAAAATCAAGTGAATTTCATCCCAGTTTAACTACAACTAAACTGAAAACAAAACCCAAATCGGCTCAAATAAAACATGAATGGAAATCTAAAAGCCATGACCATTGTATGATATGTTTGTTCATTGTTGGCACAAGACCAGCAAATGTTTCTGAGGTTTTATCAGTGAAAGGTGAGCACTGATGCGTCTCACCTGGTAGTTCTTTCCACCCTTCTTTACAGTTGCCAGCCCAACGATGGGCTTGCAGTTGTCCAGAGCCTGGTGAAAAATGGCGTAGGGGTTACACTCGATCTCTTCCTTCTTCCCTTCTGGTGCTTTGTGGTACTTCTCCACCTGTTTCCTCTTTATGCTTTCCAGCGTCTGAAAACAGAGGGATGAATGGTGGTAATTCATGAACTATTAGACCGACAGCAAACTGTGAACAGTGTTTGTTTTCTCACCTGATCCACGATCCCTCTGGCTAAAACCTTGTCTCCATGTTTCATTAGCATGTTGATGAATTTACTGAAAAGAAAAGACAAAAATCAACTAATGTGATACTCACAGGTTGGGCTAAAGCACCCTTCAGGGAGATGGGGTGTCTGTGTGTTTGTACCTGATTACTGGGTCGTGGAAGACGGAGCTGCTGACCCCGCTGGTCGCGGCCTTGATGGGTCGGACCCCCTTGAGCTTCTGCTGCTCCACCTCCTCAGCACTCAGCTCTGTCTCTGGGGTGTTGTAGGCCTCCTTCCTGACCTCTGGCTCCAGGTAGTACGGGTTGTATCTGCTCCACCTCACCAGGAACACTCTGAAGACAAAGGACACAAAAAAATTATCTGCAGTAATTCAGCATATTTCATAAAGTGCAGGAGATTAACTGGCTGTGAATGGTCTGATTTCACCATTTTCTGTTATTTTCTTTATTGTTTGTTTGTTTTACATCATCGTTATTTTTAACTTATTTCAGGTAGAAACTTTGATGAGCATGTTTACATTTTTCATTTTTCATAAACCAAATAAATCAATTAATTGTTTCAGAAATATTCAGTTGCAGTCACAAGACAGTGCAATTTTGACCTTAAGATTCAACTGCGTCATCAAATGCAATTTCAAATAAAAGTTTTTGATTAATAATGGACTACTAAAGTCACACAAGCACACAAGAATATTTGACAGTCAAAAAAAAAATGTCGCACTTTACTATTTGTGACTACCTTTATAATCTATTTATATGGATTCTAATTAGAATTTAATATCTTAAACATTAACTTTAAATAACTAAAGATTAAGATTAAGATGTTTTAATATTAAACAATCGACGATGAAAAATTGTGTCGTCTATTGGGAAAGGCATAATTATAGACACTTCTTGTGTGTGGATTAAGAATCAATGATGGATTTATCTTTGGGGGGGAAAGAAAACTATTGACATGAAAAAAACAAAACAAAAAACAATAATAAAGATGACAGTTTATGCATCCCAACAGATATATTCACATTGAGCTAACGTTGGGAACTGTACAACTGTATATTCACATAGTTTTTATCCTGAACTGCAGGAAAAATGCGCTCACTATAATTATATTAAACAGACCGCTAACAGCACCATTCAATAGTTTGTATGTTAATAAAATGTAAATTACCTTGGTGTCCAAGGTTTTAACAATCCTGACAGGGAAGCAGCCATCTTGAAAATGTGAGCGTCAGGTAGGACCCCGGGACAGTACTCCCTAAAAGACGCCTTACAAATATTTACATATTTTTTTAAGCGTTTTATTCGTCAATTTTCAATTAGATAAAATGCCGTATCATCATTATAATTTACTAGAAGTTGCGGTGTATTTTTCTTCTTCAAAATAATTTCGATCAATGATTTTGGACTCTCGCGCACACGCCAGTGACATCACGCGATGTTTTTAGTGCTATGGCGTACCAGGAAGGGGAGTCGCTTGAATCCTGGCTCAGTGAGTGATTAATCCCGTTTTTATGAATTAAATACTGTGTGTAATTAGCTGGATACACGGCTCCGGATGTCAGGGCAGCACATGTGTCAGTACAGGAGGTTGTTAGCGCGCCGCTGCAGGAGCTAGCAGAGCTAACAGGGCTAACAGAGAGTCCTGTGGCAGTCAGCTGTCTGCATCATTAGCAGGATGGGTGGAGAGCTTTATCAAACACTGTTTAGCTCACATTTAAACCACTGACAGCTCAGGGATGGTCCTGCTGCAGATAGTTACTCCTCAGTCCAGGTTAATACTTGCAGCTGTGATTGGACAGGAAACAGATTGGTCTGGAGGATGAATGAGCTGCACTGCTAATACAATGAACATCAGTAATTACAAAGAGGAACAGTGATGACAATTGCTGCATTGTTTTGCTGATCACAAGACACAGAGAGAGAAAGAGCTCAGAACAAAGCCAGTACATTTATTTTGGTCTTGTCCACATACAATACATATGTGAAGCAGATTGTAATTAGTAAAATCTACCCTAACTTTATATTTTATATTACATATAAATGTATTGTTTGGATTCACCGAATATGCAAATGATTTGCTCACAATTCTATTTGATTAATGTCCTTAATATTTTGGCCAAATTATATATCCATAAAACCCAATTTAGAAACAAAAAGCCACATTTTACAGAGCTAATGAGCCATAGCAAACAGTACAGCTCGTTTATTTCTGAATATGATTTTTTTTTAAAAGCTGTGAAAACTTAAAACATCCATAAGCTTTACAATGCTTTTATTTAACTTTTCTTAACTATTGTTGTATTGTCCTTGCTTCACATCCTTTAGTCCCCCTGCTGTGCATGTAATTGTACAATTATTCTATATACACAAGGTTTAATAT
Source organism: Hypoplectrus providencianus (assembly GCA_028566105.1). Classification (NCBI taxonomy): domain Eukaryota; kingdom Metazoa; phylum Chordata; class Actinopteri; order Perciformes; family Serranidae; genus Hypoplectrus; species Hypoplectrus providencianus. The sequence continues at coordinate 14,208,293 of JAOWBC010000458.1, forward strand.
TGGACCACAACTTTTGCATCCCTCATAATTATATATCGTCCTTTATCGTACATTTTTTTTACAGCGTAATGTCTGCATCATCAAAGGGGAGGGAAACATAATGAACTATATTGGGTTTTTTTTGTCTAGTTTGTGACAGTTGCATTTGTCTGTTGTGTTTATTGTTGTACCAATGTTTATGCTGTAAATTGTAAAAGATTCTTTAATCTCAATGAGTCCTACACCTTGTTGAATAAGGGATAACAGAATAAACATAACAGTTACTGTAATTTAGTGTAAATATCTTCCTCAAACAGACAAAGCCACCCATCCGACAAACAGACAGGAGGACTGGGAGTACATTATAGGCTTCTGTGATCAGATCAACAAGGAACTAGAAGGGTACGTCTGTGAGATATCTGCTCACCCGTTTTTTTTAAAACCTCAGAAAAATTTCTCAAGTGGAATTTCTCGTTCAGTCCTCAGATTGCTGTGACTCTGCTTGTCCACAAAATCCACTCACCACAAGAATGGGAGGCTCTTCAAGCTCTGACAGTAAGAAATAACTCACCTTAACAAGTACAATTCTTGTTTTCAACAATCACACTCAATCATAACAATTTTGTGTCCAGGTATTGGAGGCATGTATGAAGAACTGTGGGAGAAGGTTTCATAATGAAGTCGGAAAGTACAGATTTTTAAATGAGCTGATTAAAGTTGTGTCCCCAAAGGTAAGCAGTCTCCAAATTGGGTTTTGTTTAAAGCATGCTGAGTGAAGGACTGCTTTTCAACCAGCTCTTGATCTGCAGTACATGGGTGACAGTGCAGCTGAGAAGGTGAAGATGAAGATCGTGGAGATGCTGTACAGCTGGACAGTGGCGTTTCCAAATGAACCCAAGATCAGCGAAGCCTACCAGACGCTGAGGAGACAGGGTGCGTTGAGCTCAGTCAGAAGGGTTGAATAACAACAATGCATGTGAAAAGAAGCCTCATTCTCCTCACTGTCCTCACCAGGTCTCGTGACACATGACCCAGAGTTACCGCTGGACAGGACTCTGATCCCCTCTCCTCCGACTCGACCCAAACACCCAGTGTTTGACAACGAGGACATGGGCAAGGTGGGAGACTAAAGGCAAATCTGTTCAGTTATGAAATAATTAATGATTTAGAATTAAATAAAGAAAGTCTAGGATATGAAGCAAAGAAAACTCATTGAAATAATACATTTTTGGCTCTTGATGAAATACATTCCCAAGAAATTAAGATCAGCATAGAATGACAGAGTGTCCATATTTTAGAAAATGATGCAGTTCTGTTTGTGTATTTAGCTGCTTGCTGAGCTTCTCCGCAGTAAAAATCCAGAAGACCTTCAGGAAGCCAACAGATTAATCAAAAACATGGTGAAAGAGGTAAGAACTGCTGTATGATATGAAGAATATTTAACACTGACAATACTTGCTACTGTAAGGATACATGAAATCAACTTTTATGGCGCAAAAGTAGTTTCTGGCATTGTGATACTATTATATATACAATAGTGTAATCGCAGGACTTGATTTTTTTTTTTTTCATTTCATTACAATACCTTGAAAGAATTTTAACACCTTAAAAAACCTTCCTCTTGCATATATCGACACTGCGTTAAAATAATTTCTTTCAGGTTTTCCAGAAAACATTAATACTGAACTAGATATTCAATGTATGATTTTTAGGTGACAACACTACTGTAGAGTTTCCCCCCACATGACTTGAGAATATTTAAGCATAGTGCACTGTGTGTTGTTGCCTATGTCAGGACGAGGCGCGGGTGCAGAAGGTAACTAAGCGTATAAACACTCTGGAGGAGGTGAACATTAATGTGAAGCTGCTGACGGAGATGCTGTCCCACTACAATAAGGACAGCTCCACTGACTCCGACAAGGACATCATCAAGGTGTGTGAGTCTGTGCACACATACGCACACAAACACACAAACTAACAAGATCAATCAATCAATCAACGTTATATTTATAGCAGCAGCATCACACAGGTTAGTGCAGTTCAAAGTGTTTTTCCAATGACTGACAGGCAGAAGACAAGAGACCAGAAAAAAAAACTATTCTTTTCTTTTTCTCTCATATTTGGAAAGAAGAAGAAAGGGAATTATTAAAATGACTTATTATTCCCCTTTATTTATTTCTATTAAAGTACCAGCTTCAATATATCTTTTATTTTTCTCATTATTATTTTCTTATTATTATATTACTTATTTATTTTGTTGTGATGCAGATTCATATTTTTTAATACATTTAAATTAACTTATTTACTCACTATTTGTTCTTTTTTTTCCTTTGTTGTTTTTGCCTTGATTCAAAAATACTGGTATTAGTTTTATACATGATGCCTATGCTAATATGTTTTTTTTTACTCTTGTGTGGATGAAGTGAGTCACTGCAAAAAAAGTAACTTTTGAAAAAGGAGCATGGGGTTTTGAGGTTTATCATAGAAAAAATGTAACAACCCTATTAAGTTATTTTTACATTTCCATTGTGGTGTTTAAGCTGATAAACTGACCTTCTGTGGATTCCAACAACACCAGCTGCTGTCAGAGCTACTTTAAACTTCACAGCGCCTCCTTTGTGTTTCCTCTCAGGAACTGTACGAGCGCTGTGACAAGCTGAGGCGTTCTGCTTTCAAAATGGCCACTGAGACGGAGGACAATGACACCAGTTTAGGTCTGATTGTTGTGTTTCTTGTTAATCTAATGGAGCCCCGTCCTCACATTTTAATCTTCTCATGGTGTGTAATGTGGGACCTGCTGCTCCTCAGGCGACATCCTGCAGGCCAGTGATGACCTCTCCAGAGTCATCAACTCCTATAAGAAGATTGTTGAAGGGCAGCCCATCAACGGTGACAGCGAGGAGCCTCGATCTACAGCTGGTCACAGCGAGAGTGGTGAGAGACATTTTATAGTTATGACTGTAAACATCCAACCATGATTGCTATATGGTCCAGATATCCTGCTACTGTGTGATAAATCAGCTGCTGTGATCAATCTCTACTCAACAGACACCACAGACACACTGATCGACCTCGCCGGCCTCGACACGCCCAGCCCTCCTCAGCCTGCCCCCCCTTCCTTCCAGTCCTTAAACCTTGTCTCCACCAATCCCGCGGCTGCCCCGATCCCGGTCCTGCCTCCTCCTCCCAAACGCCTGGCCGGCTCGCACGGCAGTCAGAGCAGCAGCCCGAGTCACGCCCCTCTCGACAAGGCCTCCACTGCACTCTCACTCCTCGACGATGAGCTGCTGTCTCTAGGTAGTATAGGTGTTATGTTCCCACTGTGACAAGTAGACTTGATGGAAAAATGTGACATTATGGGTGATACGCTTGTCTTCTGGTTTGTGAGAAAACTGAAAAGAAAATCTTCAAATAAAAAACTGTTTTACTAACAAAAAATGTTCTGTCTTTCGCCTGAACCTTCATTCAGGACTGAACGACCCACCTGCCACCCTGAACAGCCAATCAAAACCCAAGTTGAACGAACTGTCCAATCAGTGGACTTCCTTACAGGTACATCCAATATAGTTTGTGAGCATCTAGAAGCACATGTCAGTGTGTAGTGGGAAAGAGTAAATGTTCTCCCATCTCCTCTCCTCTGCAGGCTCCTGCTTCAGGTGTGGATATGTTTGGAGGATTAGCTGGTCCAGGTCCAGCTGTGCCTCCAGCAGAACCAGCTGCTGCCACCAACAGCCTGCAGAACCTGCAAGACCTGGCCATGATGGGCTTCTCGGATCACAAGAGGTACAGACTCATCTACAGAGTATATTTTCAAAGAGTCATACTGTTTGTTGTCATTTTGACAGATTTGAGGATTTATTTTGTGTACAAAGTTTGCTGTGGTCATGTTCTACATTACTGCATGTGGTCTCATAGGGATCTGTCAAATGTGATTTCAGTCTGTCCATCCAGATGACGGCCAGAGGAAGCAGCTTTGGGATGCCTGCAGCAGCACCGCCCCTCATCCCTGCGCAGGGCTCTCCCTCTTCACCTTCTTTCCTCCAGGGGACGCTGCCCGGCTCTCCTGCCCTGAGTCATACCAAGGCCCAGAGCCTGGGCTCGGCCCCGGGCAGCCCCCTGTTCCGCTCTCTGTCCCCCTGCCACCCTCCGCTCCAGGGCAGCCCAGCCAGAGGCACAGACATCTCCCTGAGCAATGTGCACGTCCCTCTGGAGGCCATCAGACCGAGTGAGGACAGGAGGGAGGGAGGATGGACAAATGATCATGTCACACATGTCTTCCTGTGTCTGACTGGCTGTGTGTGTCTGTCCGTCCTCAGGTAAAGTGCTGCCTGTGACGGCGTATGATAAGGATGGTGTCCGCTTGCTGCTCAACTTCGCCTCTGACTGCCCCCCCGGCAGGCCTGATGTGTTGGTAATGGTGGTGTCGATGCTCAATACAGCGCCCCTGCTAGTTCACAACGTGGTACTGCAAGCTGCTGTGCCCAAGGTAGAGACATAAGCCTCTGTTCTTTCATATGGTTGTTGTATTTGCAACGTTTCATGGTAAGCCACAGCTGATATGAGGCTCCAAGGTCAAATTGTTATTTTGCTCTGTCTATGTACATCCACTTAGTAACTTTTAAGGCTTGTATGTATGACAAATTACATATTTCCAACGTATGAGCATAAATCTGTTAAACATAAGATTAAAATTTAGTGACATTCTTTGTGAAGAGCTCTGTTTTACAGATCTGTTGAATAAATCAATTTGTAAGGTATTTGTATACTAAGCATTTCATTGGTGGAGGAGAGCCAAAATTATCTAAAAGGTTTTAAAGGTCTTTGCTGAATGTTTAGCTGTTTTGGACGATGTAAAATAAGCTTCAAGAGATTTACTATCAGGGCTAGGTTTGACAAACAGATCCTAACGGCCTGTCAGCAACAAGAACAAGCACCTCCAGCTAATATAATGTTACCTGTGCACAGTAGCCCTGAATGTTTAAAATTCAGCTGCAGTTGCAACGCTCCTATTGGACCAATTTTCTTTGGAATTATTTTCCAAATTGGTGACATAAACAAAAAAACACATGAAAATAGGGTATGGGTTAAAGTTATCATCCATTTAAACACAGAGATAGACTTGAAAAATGTGAATTCATCCCTTAATAAAGACTTAAAATAACTGTGCTGACTCCTTTCCTCCTCCACCAGTCAATGAAGGTGAAGCTGCAGCCTCCATCAGGAACAGAACTGGCTCCGTTTAACCCTATACTACCTCCAGCCTCCATTACTCAGATCATGTTGCTGGCCAACCCAACAAAGGTCAGTGACACAGAAACATGTCAGAGTTGCACCCAGCAGATGACGCTGCCAATTGTGCTAAAAGCGCCTTGTGTGCGTGTTCACAGGACAAAGTGCGCCTGCGCTACAAGCTGGCATTCACGCTCGGAGACCAAATGCGCAACGAGGTTGGAGAGGTGGACCAGTTCCCCCCGCCAGAGACGTGGGGTCACCTATAGAAAGTGTGCACACCTGCCAGCACCTAGCAGGGAGAGACCGGTTCATGCTCCATGACGGGGTGAGTGTGTGCAGTCACATCCATCCCAGAGAGAGGAGGGAAAGGTGGGGGAATCCAGCTGCACTCTTCCTTTCGGCTTCACATTCCTTATAGTTGTTTCTTTTTGTTTTTTGTCTCTATGGCAGTGAGACACTAACAGCAGACACTCAAGTTGTATTTATACAGTGCTTGTATACTTTTCTGCAGATAGCTAACAAACTAAAGATATACACTGGCAAGTAAGACAGCTGTGGTGTTTACAGGACGCTGGTATGAAGATAAATATTTAAACTGATTTTCCCCTGAGGATGATTATAACAGATTTGAATGTACTGTAAGTGATCAATGCATTAGCGCTCGGCTGCTGACTCACAGGACAGACTGCAGCCTGACTAAAGAGACTAACAGAGCCTAAGATACAACGGTTGTGCTTTTATTTATTCATTCCTCTGGTTGGCACTTTGTTAACCCACATGAAATATACTTGAATATATAGAGAAATTTTAAAATACAAGATAGCAGATTTCTTAGGGAAAGTTCTGCATTTTTCTTAACCTGGAACCTTCTATTTTCACATGTTGTTGTGTCTAAATGAGTAATGTGGAAACAATTTTTTTTTTTTTAAATTGGCCCAGTACTGAAGCTGTGAAACAGGCTGCAATGGAATCACTCAGGACAATCATGCACTGTCTATGTATGTCCAACGAGTAAAATTTTTTTCATGACAGTTGGCTGAAGAAAAGGGAGCTCGTCTCTGCTAAACTCAAGATTAAAAGTGGTTTCTTTGTGGAGAAACTCAGATTTACAGATTTGATTAAATCAACTTAACTCAACGATTAGTTGACAAAATCAAGCATTATTCAGTTAACATCTTAAGTTGAGGGCAGTCCACTTGCCTAAAAAGGTTTTATTTATTTTTTTAACTTAATTTTTTATGCACTTTCGTTAACCATAGCAAAATGTATACATTTTCATGCTATTATTATCTCTTTTCCTGCTGTGTAGTTTATGTGGATTACAATAGTAATTACTTTAAAGCCCTAAAATAAAAATTAATAGTATAAACCCACTCCAAAATAGATTTAAAGGCAATAAAGCACTTGAATGGTTAAATACATTTAATCATATATTTGTATACACAGGTCTACTTAAATACAAAATATTAAATACAAAATATGTAAATGGTAATTTCCACTACAGGGGAAAACAAGCAATGAGTTTTCTGTCTCATGAAAATTGATTTTTAGACTTTTAGACAGGGATTAGTTATGATAGAGGTCCCATACTTTTTTGAACCGTTGTGTTGAATGTGCTACGGTCTGGTTTTAACCATCTTTCAAGTAGTTCTGTTAGAAATGACTTTAAAAAAAAAACACTTTTTGCCCCCTTTCTAAAAGTTTTCAATGTCATGCCAAAATATTAAGCTGATTTTGAAAATGTTTAAGAGGCTCGAAGAGATTTCATAACAGACATAAGAAGTAAAGGTTCTTTTCATGTCTGTTATGTCTGTTATGTCCGTATCATTCTCTTCAATATGCTGTCAGACACACAGACTCATAAAAACCTGTCCCTGACCATTGCAGAAACAGGCACAAAATAACCATCGCCCGTACACAATGGCACCGAATGAATACCTCTCAGCCCTTTTCACAGCTGCGGCCCCATCACAGAACACTGGACCTGAGTTATTGTCCCCATCAGTCGCTTAGACACAAAAACATATGAAATGAGGGTCCAGGTTGGAAGCAAAGAGGACTACTGAACGGATCATTTCAGCCATGAAGACTTTTAAAGACATGGTTAAGTAACCTGTGTTTATCAATTATACTAGTAAATGTTTTAGATTAGTGGACCAACAATATTTAATTTTGAGCTGTGAAGGAAACCAACTGCACTTAATGGTTAATTTCAAATTCCATATATGTTGTTGTGACTTGAGTCGTCTGGGTCCAACTCAGTTTTATTTCATGTGATTACTTAACTTTTGGAGAGAGAAATGTGATGTCAGCCTTTCAGTCATGATTTTAGCACTAAGTATCTGTATTTTTGTTCTTATTTAAAAGATCTCTACTCTTCTGCCGGTGTCAGTATTGGGAGTATTCATTTTTTTCTGTTGTTATAGTATTTCAGTGCATCACTGAACCTAGAAAATGTGAACTGCAAAACCTGAAATTTGACCTGTTAGCTGGAAAGGGAAATGTGTCACCAGGCCAGCAGATTCATGTCAGCAGAGGGGAGAGCGGGACTGTGCTACGAGTAAATCAGTCCTCCTCATCCTCCTGAAGGTCCCTTCTCTGGTAGTCCTCGACTCGTCATATGGGATGTACAGAAGAAGTGTGTGTGTGTGTGTATAATGTACATAGTATGTATTGTACCTATCGTTTGTTGTATGACAAGTTATGTGAACATGTGATGTGCAGATTTGGGGAGAGTGTTAAGTCTGTACATACTGTATGATGTGCCATTTGTTCGCTAAAAATAAATATTTCTTTCAATGTAAGTGTAATGTTCTGAAGTTATTACAAGTCGGATTTCACAATAACGTACATCATGAAAAGTGATTTATTATCAAAGAGCACATTTTGATTACATGAACTTTATATACAGTACAAAAAAATGCAAAAGAAGAGCTGTCCTTTAAATGTCGCCAGTTATGTTTCCACAGTTCCCTCTTTGACTATTGCCATGGCCAGATTCCTGGCCAGAGCGAGTCTCAGGAGCTCCACTTTGGTCTGCTCGATGTCTTCATCCTGAAATGACGGAAACACATTTACATGAGAGAATTGTACAGTAGCAGTCAAAAGTTTGGACACATCTAGTCATCTAATAGTTTGTCTTTATTGTTATATTTTTTTACATTGAAGATTATTAAAAAATCTGAACTATGTTGGAACAAATATGTAATTATACAGTAAACTAAAAAGTGTTAAACAAGCCACAAGAAGTTTTATATTTTCTTCAAAGTAGCCAGATTTTGCTTTGATGGTCTCAAAAACAGTACAAAATTTTAAAAAAAAATCCACAAATTAGGTCTTGATAAGGTGGCTACCTGAAACATATTCTGGTTCGATAAAACTTTTTTTGCTTTCATAGTTGTTGAAAATAATAAATAGATACAAACCACTGAATGAGTGTGTCCAGACTTTTAACTAATCCTGTGTGTCTTTAAAGCTGGTTAGGCAGTTTTTTTAATCATTATTATTGAGCAAAAATTGCACAATGGCCTTACAATATATTGTTACTAAAGAGTTCCAAGAGAAAGCTATTTCATGTTACACTTTGGCAAATATCCGTAAAAATCTCCATAGATGGAGAAAATATGCCAAATTTCCTTGTGTTTAACTAAAAATCCAGAAATATTGCCTGCTGCATCACAACCAGAGCAGCAGCTGGGCAGGATGAATGCTGCCGTGTGAAGTTAGCGTACCTGCATGGGCCGCTCTGTGCCGGGAGCTGTGCTGCTCAGTGAAGAAGTGAGCTCCTCTAAACAGAACATCAGCTCATGTGTTTGGTCCGCTGAGAAGATCACCTAAACATACAAACAGTTAACTTTTAGTTAGTATGAGCCAATAGAGTATGTATATTAATTGGAGCAGGGCAGTCAAAATGGGTTCCTAACTATTTCCCTATCATTTTTTTCACATTATGTACATATTGTGCCTGTGACTCACCTCTTTCTGCTCCAGCAGCGGCAGGGCGTCAGTCAGCAGAGTCATCCAGAAGCTCCGGGGGGCGATCTTAGCCGTCATGAGGGAGAGGAGCAGCTTAGCCGCCTCGCTGAAGCGTTTCTCTCCGTACAGCTTGTGGAATTCACGGTATTTCCCTAAGGAAACAAAAGAAAGAAACATTTACAGACTGCGACACTGGCTCATGCCAACACTTCCTGATTGCTACTGCTCACATCGCACAAAATGCAGTTTGATAACTTTGTCTCGTGTTTTGGAATTAAATTTCACAAACTTATTTACAACTAATGTAATTTTACTGTGAACAGTTTCTTGTCTGAGACTTTGTTTTTTTTCAGCAAGGAACAATCGAGAAAACACTTTGAGGCATAAACTCTTTGATTTCTAAAAAAAATATAGAGATCTATTTACAAACTAAATTAAATAGAGTTTACAATGTCCGATTTAAAGAAACCCCATTCTTGAAATGTACTGCACTTGTAACCAAAGGTTTTATAAATCTATTTTCACACACATTTTTCCAATGTATCACGCAGTCACATGCTGCTGCATTAAGCAGGTCATGTCTTCTTTTTTTAAGCTGTGTGCACACATGTCTATGTGTCTGAGTCTCATGTGACTTTCTAAAAGAGACTGCATGGGAAGCTGTCCAGGAGACAATCTGCCCGGGCTGAATGTCCACTCGCTTGATGTGTGAATTCAACTTGTGAGTCACAAGTTCAGCCGCGCCACTAATGCTGTAGTGTGTTTGTGCTCTTTGCTCATACCGAGGAAAGTGAGCCTGTCGCTGAGCAGCATTGCTGGGCCCAAGTTGTCTATCAGGTCCAAATCAGAGAAGGTCCCTCTGGCACAGTAATCCTGCAGAAACCTGACACATGCAAACAAACGCTGTGCTTCAAAAACACTTGGAAAAACAGAACTTCCCAACAAAGTGCTTTCACAGGGAGCAGGGTGCAATTTATCAGAAACCTCAAACCACAAGAAATTATTTACACATCTTTGGTTATGCCGAGATAGAATACAAGATATCATCCTATTCATGGTGGGAACTGACAAGGTAAAGCAGCCGGAACAAGGATGAGCTTTTTGTTGTGAAATTAAATGCTGCATAATAGTTGCATTTTGGTATCTTGTTTCTATAATTATTGGAAGATAAACTGATGATTACAAATAGAACTGTTCAGTCTCCCGTAGTTGAGAAATCTTTTCAGTGGAAAGTATCTTCTTCGGGTCCCTGAACAGCCTTGGGCAGTGTTCAGAAAGAAGAGAATGTGTGATTTTAAGGGCACTAACCTCTCTGAAATGAGGGTGGCAAAGGCAGCATCTTTGGCCCTGATGCTCCAGGAGAGAGCAGAGCCCAGTCTGTTGTTCCTCAGGGCCCGCATGGCCATGATCTTACAGATGCTCCGCACTGGACATGGACGAGAAATTAAACAACAGAGAAAAACCACACTTATATTCATATCTGTGTTTGTGTAAGATAGGTTGATACTGGACTGACAAAGTGCTACCTTGCTCTGACATTTGCCTCTGCTCACAGATCCTGAGCACTTTCAGGGCTTTGCGCTCCATGTCTAAAGGAACACGCTCAATCTGCAGCTCCAGGTAGACACGGCCAAACTTTGGGCAGTGGTCAAAGTAGTCCACCGCCAGCTGCCACAGACTGAACACAGACACACAAACGAAATCCGTTAAGATGAGGCACATGTAGAGGCAAGATGAAATGTCATGATGCTGCCGTACTGTGTTTTAAAATCATCACTCGCAGATCAAAAAGCCATGCAAAGTTCATGCTTTGTGAAAACTAAACACATTTACACATCATAAGGATTATAAGCATATTTAGATAACTGCACCTGTGATGAGTGAAGAGACCTGAAGCGTATTCTAACAGGAGAAACTCTCTCAGGTTGGAGCCAAAGCTAAACAAACACACACACAGAAGAATATCAGGGTAAATTATTGATGAATGAAGTGTGAACTCTTGTAATCTCAAGATTAAAAGTGTATGAAAGCAAAGCAAAGTCCTTACTGTAGATTGTGGGACTGGAGGAGTTTGCAGTGATCCAACAGATCGGTCAGATGGGCCACAAACCACCAGTTGTTGAGAGCAATGCTGAAGAGAAATGAGGAAAGAGTTTACGGTTTGCAGGCATGAA
>JAOWBC010000458.1:14241258-14253420 GCA_028566105.1 Hypoplectrus providencianus
ACTCATTATCACTTTTAATTTATTAGCGATGACGTCTTTACACTTCAGCGTCACGCAGCGTCATCTTCAGATCGTGCGTCATGCAACATAATGTCGCTGCTGGCTTCCGGTTCTGCGTCTGAATAAGCGCTCTTGTATTTACCTTGTTGCTGCGCGGTGATATATGTTATTATGTGCTGTGATCGGTTAAAGCTGATGTTACAGTGAGCAGAACTATCGATAATTTATTACTCTTCAGTCACCTGATGGTTTGTGTGAGTTGTGTTTGTGTTGTAGTTGTGTGTTGGGTCTGTGCAGGTCTGCAAGTAGCTCGAGGACTTTGTTCATCCTGGATTAAAAGGAAGTTGTTCTGTGTAATGAGTAATCAGATGTAATAAGGCCATGTGTTTGATGCATGCATTGATACTTTTTATGTGGGTGTTATCTTTCAAATCTGCTATGAGTTTTGTATTCAGTCTGCAGTTTTCTTTCCGTCATTTCTGTACCTCAAAACTTTGTAAAAAAAAAGAAATATGTTCTTTATTCCACACTGCTATTGTTCATTTTGTCATTTGTTTTATACATATTTTTGACCAAATAGAATGCAGCATATTACATCTGAGATAAGGTTTTAATAATGCAGGTACCAGAGCTGGAAATGTCAGATAACATAGCTATAGGTAAGATTTCAATAGATAAAACAGCTCTCAGTTGGAGCAGAGCTGCTGTTGAGCTGTTGAACACAAAGCAGAGATCAGACTGCAGCCACAAGAGGTCTCTGCAGCTCTCTGTGGCCGGTTGTGGGTCCTGGTCTTATAGAGATTATCTTATTATGAACAAGAAGCAGGTTGCCACAGTTTGACAAGTGGGATTTAAAAAAGGTTAAAGGCTGCGGGCACAGCTGAATGCCTGAAGAGATGTGGGCTAACTCAACACGTGGCCCCACCCATCCACAAAGTTTATACTAGAAACAAATTGTCCCTGCACTCCCCACACACCACACACACACACACACACACACACACACACACACACACACACACACACACACACAAGATATATTACCATATGCTAACACACAAAAAAGGAGCATTTTATCTTATCTATGTATTTTTAAGGACGATTATCATTTTTTTGTCTTATTTAAATTAGGATTTTGAATGCAGGACTTTAACTTACACTTCTTTAAATGAGCCACAACCCCCTTTTCAGCAAAGACTGTTAATTTGCTACTAATCATATTGTTAAGGTACATAATTTCTTATATAAACTCTATTTGAAATAAACCCAATTACTTAAATAGTGTCACTATTTCTTATGTCGCTTTTGTTGTTTTTTTGTTTAGTTAATGAAAGATCTGAATGTCTCCAGATGGGAAGGAGGTAAATAAACAGGGAAATACTGTTTGGAATTTAATCTGACCTTTCTAGTTTGATTTTAAATGATAGAATCACACATCATATAGTTTATGTACACAGCATATATGACTCACCAATCAAAGAAAAAAAATCTAAATATAAAAATATTAACATTATTTTACATTTAATTTCAATTGAACAATATATATTCAAAGTGTTTTAAATCATACTTTAATTTTTAATTTGATTATGTTTTATACTGTTATCAGATAACTGTTTGCTTAAAATGAATAAACTTATTTCTTCCTTTTATAAAAGTGTCATTTTTACTATTTTTTTTTTTTTAACGTCTTTTGGAATAGACAGAAGTATTTTAGTTTATCTTTTTTGTCATTGTTAATGATTTATAGGTGCATTTCGAGTTGAAACCCACGATTACAGTAATTTTAACATAATCGGGTTCAGAAGAGGTTAATAAATCGCCGTATCAGTATTTGAACCTATGTAAAAGCATTCATACTGCTGCTGATGGATGACAGTTAGCCCCCTACGCGCATGCTCGCTTTGTGTTGCGCAACAGGCCTGTTTAATTTTAGCATTAATGAGCTGTCCAAATAATTCATTTGCCTCAGGTAGTTTTCCCTTAACCAACAGGCCTACAACAAACAGGATTCAAACGGGCTTTTATCCCACCTCTGAGCTTTGATAGGTGAAAGCCCCCGCAGTTACAGTAAACCACTCCCGCTCCTGGACTGGGCGTGCGTCAGGAGCGCAGGTGTGATTGTATCCATTTCCCAACAGACTGCCTGTTCGCGCTGGGAATTAAGACGGGATTAAGTTCAGGAAGGAGTGAATTTACCTGCGCTCAGGTGCGTTTGGAAAGCTGACCGTCCAGGAGAGACAGAGACAGAGAGAGAGAGAGAAATAGAGGGAGGAGCACACAAGAAGAAACAATCTGGAAAAGTTACGGATGCAGACGTCCCATTGACACACACATACACACACACACACACTGAGAAACAGGAGCGACTCATCAAGACTTTCAGATTGAAAAGCACTACAGAGGAAACATCTGCAGCTATGAAGAAATATTCATATCCAGGTAAGCGTGTTGCTCTAATATCATCTTGCTAATTTCTAAGAAAAAAGCTTTCACTTGTAATTTAGCTGTTCGTGTGTACGTGTGTGAATGTGTGTGCCCAGAGAGTGGACACACACGCAGGGAGAAAAGATTGACGTAATTCAGGTAAATGTTTAACAGCAGTATCTTTTTTTTTTACTCCTCTACAGATGTGGACATTTCAGGCTATACTTCTTTTATATTTGCCTCTTACATGTACAAAAGGGCCACACATGGGCCTGTGGGTGTGGTTGTAAGAACACCTCTTCTCCAAAGGCCAAATGATCTCTGATTGCAGCCTCACACACGCACATATTGACGAATGACATCATGACAGGAAGGTGGCACAGAGAGCTGAGCTCAAAAGATTATTTGAGAGGAGAGTAACATTGTGACACTAAAACATGGAGTGCACACAGGTAGTATTTTTAGCATAAATATGTTAAGTATTGCAATCTTTCAGTGTTTACTCCAATCATGAGACAGTTAGGTCGTTAATCCGTTTTGACTGACAGATTTATGGTGCATTTCATTCACTCCTCCCCGCTAATACTGTGAAGAATGACTTGATTTATTTTACAAGCTTTATTCTGGGACTGGCTGGATCTGACTGTGGTGATTGCGAAAGATGCAGAGCTAATCATAACTGGGTATTATTAGACAGCTTGCAGCTAAACACAGACTGTTAACATTTAGGGGGGCAAGAAAATATCCTATAACTCAAGTGTCGCGACATGACATTTTGTGATTATTGATTTTGCTGATGACTGACTTTTCAGATCAAAATTTTCCTTCCACTTCCTGTCCAGTAAAAAACAATCATCTCTGTTTTTCTTATTATTCTCATAAAAGATTCTGTTTCTTTCTGAGTTGAGAAAATGCATCATCACAACTGAAAGCAGGGCTGTTTTTCTGACATCATGAAACATAGACTCATTGGAGACACATGGTTTCCACGCTGCTATCATATGGTGATCTGAAAGAATAGGATGTGTTGCTGTACATTAAACAGCACAGCAGAATATCAAGTGATAAAAGGAGCCAAACTTCTGCTTCATCTGCAGCAGTAAAATGTAGATTACACATGAATTGCATCAGTATTATTATTATTTTTTAACATTTTCAGTATTTTTTGCTGATAATTACTTCCACTTTAGTGAGGTTCTGAATGCATGACAAGTTTTTGTATTTCCACAGTGTGGTATTCGTCTTTCTCCCCAGAACTGCTTACTATCACTTCCATCATATAGTGAACCTCCTTACCCTCCTCCCCTCTGTCCCCCCTCTAAGCTCCAGCTCACTCCAGTGTACACAACCCTATCCCGCGGAATGCCGGCTTTCCCGGCTCCTCTTTGTGCGATGGAGCGTCCGACGGTTTTCCATCGGAGCCAAGTGCATGTTGGGTCATGCCACCTCTCCTCCTCCTCCTCTGTACTATGTGTGTGTGTGTGTGTTCTCCCTCTGCTGTGCGACGTGTGTGAAGCTGTCACATTCTTTGTCAGAGCTCCACTTGGTGGAATTGTCTAATAACAAAGTGAGTGTGTACTCTGATGTGTGTGTGTGTGTGTGTGTGTGTGTGTGTGTGTGTGTGTGTTGTGAAAGGCCTCCTCGCTAACATGTAGGGGTGTTTAGACAAGCATCAGAGATGCGGAGGGGTGACTTTGAGAGAGAGAAAGGTCAGCCTAGTGTGTCAGCATGTGTGTGTTTTGGACGCAAATACCCTCACACACACACAAGAAGACTGAATGTGTATCTGGCTCCAGTTTGAGATCTTACGTATAGAAGTGTGTGTTGTATACGTGTGTGTGTGTGTGTGTCTGTCTGTGTTCACTCATGCAGCTGCTCGTGGAGTCGATCCCCGCCTTGTACACCACTCCTACAAGTCGTCTGGATCAATGAGTAACCTGCATGAATAACAGCCCACTCCAACACACACACACACACACACACACACAGAGTCATTATTTTTCCAAGTACTCTCCTCCTGGTATGTGCTTTTATGTGCTGCTCAAAACACACACATACACACCTAATTCCATGACTTGTACCTGTGTGACAAATGCCTCACTCCACGCTGCATTATGGCTTTCAGCCTGTTTATACTGGAGAGCCAGTGAAGCTTTGATTCAGAGCCTAAAGCTATTGTTAGATGGTAACTTGAAAGTCGAGCTATAAACTGTGTTGAGACATATTTACCCTGTCATCTAGCAGAGCATGCCGAGGATGGTCTAACCCTCAATTTGGCTTCCTAGAAGCCTGTGAATAATGGACTAATAAGGGTATTGGAGCACGTGGACATGCACGTACAGTACTGTGGTTGGTGTTATCAGCAGAGTGGTATCATAGAGCCACAGGTTTGACTTTTGGGACATGACAACTGAAAACAGCATCAAAAGCTAGAAAGGCAAGCGTGAGGATGCTGAACACATCACTTGTTGGAGATGAAACATCGTACTTACAACGAATGAATTATTAACAAAACGAAAAATGGGAAATGCTTTATTTTGCTGGTTTATTCATCATATCAGTAAAAGAAAAGTTAACTTTTGTCTGCTGCTTAACCCATAACATATACTGGCATCCATAACTAGACACGGCACAAGTGTTAGATTTCGCTCCCTACCTATATAATATTCCTATTTATTCCTATTTATCATTTATTTGATTGACTAAAAATGTAATAAATTGTTTGTATAATGTATAATAATGTAAAACAATGATACATTTAAGTTTTTTGTTTTTAGTTTTCTCTGGGTACATTTGCAAGGTGGTGAAAAACGATGCACAATTCAAATAATAAAAGGTTTATTCCCATATTGGTCAGGCGCTAATGGAGTAGGTGCATCATTATTTCCTGAAATTAGGTGAAATGGGTGAAATGACAGACTGCCATGTAGAAATGTTGCGTTAACCTGAAAGGATGAGCTTACCAGGCTAGTTGAAGCCATGCTATGGTATTTACAGACGAAAAAGTTAAGGTTTTTAGGATTATCAAAATTTTCGAAGAAGGAGTTGATACAATGTATTAACTAACCATCTGCTGAAAAATGAACTTCCAAGGGTTCTATTAATATGGTCTTTTCTCATAAACACAGTCAACAAGACTACATTTGAAAGAGGCATAAAAAGATTGACAGGTGTTCCCTCCTAGGGGGGCGTGGCTCAGCAAAGATCAATTTGTCTAACAGGTATCTCTTTACAAACCAATGTAGTTGTACACACGGCTTACATCTATTCACCTTATCCATCACTTCCACTTTGCACTGCAGTGTGCGACACAGTGTCACTGATAGACTCTGGAATGTGGACTTCCCCTGATTGCAGGAGGCCCACAGTCTAAGTCTTGTCTCTGCTGGGTTTGGTCCTCCCCTCTCAGTCGTGTGGAGCCTGCTCTGAAGTGTCCACTCCGCTCTGTGTTTATTATCTGCAGCCAAGAATGCAGCTCTGTGATGCTGGCTGCTGGGGGTGTCAACTGATACAACAAACTGCCTGTGCTGCAGGCCCGAGGCCAGGAGAGAGCCTGTAAAAAGATAATGGCAGGCTCAGAGAGGTTCTGATGTGTGGTGGAACATGTGCACAGACATCTCGACATGGGTATTAGGATGATAAAGTGCATTGACAGCCTCACATGCATTTACCTGAACATCTCAAATAGCTGTATAAAATAAAATACCCCGAATGTATAAGTTACCTTGAATTAAAAACATTGGGTTAACTTGTAGACTTGATTTAAAATGATTCTTGTGACTAATCTTGAAGGAATAAGTGTACAAATTGCCTCACCTGTGTAGGCCGCAGCATGATAGTTACTCCGCTGTTTGGCAGCAGCAACCTTGTCCTGTCATGACATGACTGAATACTTTATTGCAAACACTTTAAGAGTTAGTGATTCATATCTTTTCAGAGCACTTACTGGAGCGGAAAATTTGCAAGATAATGCATGTAAGTTGCATGCAAGCCATGATGTTGGCACACCAAAATCTTTTTTTTTTTTTTATCTCGCCCATGCAAAGTAGTGTCCAGGGTAATCACTCTTTATTACGTAACTACGACCAGGGAGGTAAACAAAACATTGTTTTCACTGTCTCAACCCCATGGATAGAATCAAGCTTTTCTGTTTTAGTTTGAAGAACTTATCCATGATATTTCAGAAACAGTATTGCAGAGGTGATTAGAGACAGTTGAGGTTATAAACATAGAATTTACTATACATTACAATGACATAGAAAACTTGTCTTTTAAAGATTTGGACTAGAACTTTTCTGCACACCTTTATACAATCACAGGGGAATATATGAGTTTAGTCAACCTGTTGAAACTCCCTTTAGAGCGCGGTCTAAAGTGCATGGTGCAAGTTCATTTGAGGTGTACAACGCTGCTTTTCCTAGATACGTGGCTTGTTTCTTTGATGAGACAGTTGAAAATACCTCATCTAGTTAAAATATATAGTTAAAAATGTTTTTTTTTTAAATCTGAATAAAAGTACATTTATGATGTTTCTGACTAACAGCCAGTGATGTGTGCTCCAATGGGATTTAATTTCACTGACAGGTGACCAACTGAAACTGCTACCGTGCTAAAATTATGTATTTCCCTCAGTTTGAAAATCGGTGGAAACATTTGGGACGACGTAAGCACACAAGTCAAAAAGCATTATAGAACATAGGTCTAGTCACTTTTAGACGTTTTAATATGGAAAAGTGTCATTTTAAGCCTTTAAGGTTCAGTGTGATTTGTTTAGCGTTTCTGACATTTCTCAACACACACACCGCTGCACACACTCTTCACCTATGACATACAATAACTACATGTTTCCTGGGGGAGTTTCAGCCCATAAAGCTCTATGGACTATTTAACAGACTGTGGGTTTTAACAGCCTCTGAAGAAGGAAGACAGATCCTTATCTGCAACAGCAGTATTGTTTTATAGACTGCCGCCGTATCCTGTCTAACCCGGGCTGAAAAACACTTTTATATGATGTGATTTGGGGTTTTGTTTGCGTTGTGAAGAGTACAGAAAGGTGCCTGTGTGTTTGTCAGAGCGGCGTTGGGTTTCAATGAGCATGGTGAGTGAGGAATAGGTTCGTGTTGAAAGTGCAGAGGTAGGAAAAGGTGTTGCCGGTTCATACCTTTGGCGCCAGAACAACGGCTATTCATTTGGGAGGAGTGCAGCTCAGGGTCAGGGCCAATGTCTTTCCTCGACTATATGTGACCACTTGTGCATATGAGTCTGTCCCCGTGTGTGTGTGTGTGTGTGTGCGGAGGTGTGTTCGGTGTGGTCCTTGCTCATTAAGAATGCATCCAGGTAAACGCCTTATCTGGGCTGTAAAAACAATCTTGAAAAATGGCTGTCTCGCCATTCAGCCTGCTTTGCCTTCTTTCTTTTCTTCACTCACTCTTTTTCTTTCCACCCGTCCATCCGCTCCCAGCTCTTTCACAGGCTGAGTTGTCTGTGTGTGTTTGCAGTGGACCCTTAACATGTGTAATGAGGGCCATAAAAGCACAATGGAACAGATGGGTGACAAGAGAGACAGAAGAGGAAGAGAATGAATGATGAATGATGTTAACCTTTTCACATTGTGCTGTTTACTTTACGGATAATTGTGAGGTATGATAATCGCCCCATGGTTAATGTGTCTTTTGCTTTTGTGATATGACATATTTTAGATAATGATAGAGATTCATCATCCCTTTAAATCTGATTTTAACTTTTTATAAATACAATACAGTGACGATTTGAGGAGAGCCCAAATCATCTCAACCGTGGTGCTGTTTTTCAATCTAGACTGTTTTATTGTGAGATGAGATGTTGGCTGTAAAAATGTCTGCCTTCTCTCAAATATAATGGAACTCAGCTTCTGATGCTAAGAGAAATGTGCCAAAATAAATACATTTGAGAAAATCAACAGCAATACCTCTTTCCAGAGTGAGCAGTTACACATAGGAAGTATTTTCTTTTGACCTAACCTGAATGAAATATGTGCAAAATACAGGCTGGTAGCATGGAAACAATGGACATTTGAGGAACGTGAATCAGAGTACTTCACATGTACAGTTTGCGGTTGAACAAAAGGGTAAAAACTGAAGTCATAAATAAAAAAAGATAGTTACACAAGAAAACGTGATTCACAAACCATGAGCTGTTTTGTATCTAACAAAGTGTTAAGAAAAATGTTGTAATTTCACATAAGTTTATGTGATCTGGCTGTAAACATTGATAGTGACCTCCTGGGCTGAGGTGAGCTAACAGTAATGCTATAAACTTATCTCAACTGGCTAACCTCCCATCCATGAGCAGATAACACTTCCTACTGCACTGTGATACACTTTGCAGTTGTAGTATGGTAAAGAGGAAATAGTTTCCATATGAAATGGCTCATGATTTATGAAAGAGACACTGCTGGTGAGTTTCTCAACTGTATTTATTTTTTCACCTTGTGCACCACTAGCTAGGTCTATATAGTCCCATTATAATATGGATAAGGTCCCTACAGACAATATTTCCCAACACTCTGCAGCTCATATCAAAACAATCTAGACTGATAAAATGCACTTAAAACTGATAGCTGACCCACAAGTGTTTTAGCCAGTAGGTAAAACAGAGGACAGCAGGGTCAGTGATGGGAGCTCATTCATGGTTTTGGCTGAATATTACAACCATCATGACTAATTCAGTTGAAAAAATGTTCAAGCTACACTATATCAGTGTCTGCCACACAGCCGATTTATGCTTTAATCAAAACACAACCAAGCAACAAAGGGAAAGGTGGAAGTAGACAGGATAAAGGAAAAGATCCTTCACCCCCTGCTCAAATAAGACGCCATGAAACCTCCTTCTGCAAACACAAACACCTCAGGTAGATGTGTGTGAAAGAGACGGAGCATGCATTATAGTGCATGGTTTGTAAATCCCTCCACCCTTGTATGAGTATTTGTTTGCAGGCCTTCAGCCGTGTGTGTGCGTATGTGTGTGTGTGTGTTAGCTCTTGTGTTTCAAGTGTGTTAAAGTGCTGCACCCTGTGCCCTCTGTTTACCTTCTCTAGTCATGTGAGACCAATAACTAATCATTTGACGGGTTTGTCCAGGCATAGCAAAGCACTTGACCTGTCACACACACACAGACGAGCACACACACAGGTCTTCAACAAGCAGTGACATCACTCAGCTGAGGCCTATAGTGAAGACACAGGCAGCAATGCATTTACTCTGGTCCACAGCATGACCTGCAGTGCTGTTTAAGGTCCTTTCTTTTCCTTTAGTTTAAACACTGGTGTCATTCTTTTCGTGTGTCATGTGCACATAATGACCTCTGTTGTACACAGACATGTCATAAGGCAAATATGACCTCAGAGGATTACAAGTACCCTCAAGGGGGAGAAAGACATGGATCATAGTGTCGGGAGATTTTTATGAAACCTGTTCAAGCAGTGATATGTGTGTGTTTCAAACAAGACTGAGCAGGTGAGTACACACACACACACAAACACACATACACACAGTTTAACTTTTCAGGTGTCACTCCTTCAGTTTTCTGCGATTGGCTCATGCATATTTGCTCTCTATGTGTCTGTCAGTACTTTGCCCTCGCTTTAAACCGGCAGTGTTGGATTAGTGCCTCAGTGCCAAGTATCCTCTTATCGACACACAACTTTGTGGTGTTGTTATGGCCGCTGTGGTGCAGTACTTTGTTGCAATGGTAAACTATGCTCGGGCTTTTGATAAACTGTAAGGGTGTGTGTTTGTGTGTGTGTGTGTGTGTGTGTGCGTGTTCGCCTCGCCTCTCTCAATCCCAGTGAGCAGAGTAAATAGGTACAGGCATGCTTTTTGGCTGCGAGGCTTGAAAGACTTGGCTGGCTTTTATTTGTTCCGTCATGTTTCCATACACTTAGAGCTCGAAAACACACATAGATGTGTACACACTCGCATTACAAGCCGGTGGTGTTATCGCATGGCTCATGGCAGATTAATGATTTGTGCTTAAAACTGGAAAAAGAGGGTTGACTCTTTAAATGTTGCACCTTTTGGCAGACTGAACACCCAGTTATTGATTTAAAATGTCCAAAAAATGAGTCAGTACATCCTCTCTGAATTAACAATGAAGCCAGAAGCAGCATCATTACTGGTATTATTATTACACTCTGAAAGTCTGATTCAAAGGTTGTCAGATACAACTTAGCAGTCGCAGACAAGCCTCTTTAGTTCAGTCTGACTTATTGGCTGCACAGTTGATTGAAAATTGATCTTAACCTGTTTTGCAGGAACTCAGGAAGACATTCTCACCATTTTCCATAGCAGGAAATAAACTTTTTCCATTGCTTTAGCACAGACTTGTTTTCCTGTTTCTGTAAGGTGCTTTGTTGAGTTTGGCATTAAGTTATTCAGTCCTGAACACACACTCACTGACCACTTAGAATAATCAGAATAATGACAGCGCCTCCACTTATCACACTATCCTCTGCCAGCTTTATTTATGCTCTTTCCTCTTGCAAACTTTACAGAGACCGTTGCAAGCCAGACAGTTAGAAAGAGCTAATGCCGAATGATCTGCTTGAATGGACATTATTTTATATTCACTGCATGTCTAATAGCTATACAGTTGGTGAAAAGTAAACAGTCATGCTTTACACAACTGCTACTTGAGTAAATATTTCCATGACTCAGCCATCTAACTCAGACCAGCTGGAATTAATAATGCTAATCAATTAAATGATATATTTGTTGGAGATATTTTAATCTGTAATCTTCATAGTTTATGTACATTTTAAAGTTCTCAAGTTCTCTTTTGAAATTCCGTGTTTTTGAAGCGGCCTCTGGCGTGAGTGAATTAAAAAAATGTGGTTGCTATTGATGGTAGCTTGGCTTGTATGTGATCTCCCTTTGTTTCTGGAGAAGGCACGGAGAGAAATACAGCAGGAGCAGAGGAGCGCAAATGCTGCACATTTCATCACCTTATACAGTAGTTTCTTTAATCTACTCTACAATCAAAAATTGAACAACCTCAAGCTCTCTCTCTCTCCCCCTGTCTCTCTCTCTCTGTCACAGACACGCACACACACACAGCTCACAAAAGCTTTACTCACATCTTCCAGTCACACTGCAGCACATTCACTGTCTTTCCCTGAGACCAGCTGCCTTTATGTTGAAACCACTGACAACACAGGCGGAAAACCACCCCGTTTGCTGGCATTATTGGCAGAAAATGAATGTCATGCTGTACACTGATTTGCGGCAGGAAGTTGTTTCTAAGTACTCAAAAAACAGGATGGGACAACTGAGTCACAAGCCACCGGATGAACTTACCTCATCTGAACAGCAGGGACGGGGCTGAAGCAGAGACGAAGGGGGGAAGTGGGGAAAAGATGAGAACAAGCTGTGGTTGATCTTAGAAATTTGCAGCATCTTGTTGTTTTGCCATCACCTGTTCCAGGAACAGGAAACTGTACATGAACCTCATGGCGGTGCAATTATGTGTGGACTGTGAGTGTATTCAACAAAAGTTTGCGACAGTCCATCCAACAGTTGCAGAGATGTTTAAGTCTGTAACAAAGAGATGGTAACGCCAGCCACTGTAATGGAGCTGAGTCACCCATCGGAACACACAACAGTTGTTTCCCTGCCTGGCTCATCCCCGCATGCAGCGGCTGGTGATTCAGCAGAACTGTACACACAGACACACATACACACACACACACACACACACACACAC
>JAOWBC010000458.1:14258372-14275748 GCA_028566105.1 Hypoplectrus providencianus
TGTGGGGGGGGGGGGACTCCCACACAGGATCTGCAACAGAAATAGCCAGCTATTACAGTGTGTGCCTTCGTGGAAGTGCCCAGTTGGAAATCTGAGCTTTCGTAAACACATCCTGTCAGACTGAAACTAAAGAATCATGTTTTTCACTGTGTAGCCATCAACAAAAAAGAAATCCACCTGTCTGGTCTTTCATCAAAACACGTCTGACTGACTGAATGGAAAATATATTCACATTAATTAAAGGGATTGGCTCACAGGAATGACATAACGGCAGGGAGGGAGGGAGGGTGAACTGATTGATACTGCCCAATCATAGATGTCTTTGGGCACACATTGTACCAGAGATGAGAAAATGAATCACTCTTAAAGAATTGTTGCGTGGCAAGAATGGGGAGAATGTGAGCATGGAGAGCACAACCTGTTGGTTGAGTTTCTGTCCCATCCTACTTCCGTCTGCTCTCAGTCTCTTATTTTTTCTCTACCTGTGACTCCCTGTCTAAAGAGTTGATGGAAGAATACACACATCATAACTAAGATTATTAAGATTCCAAAGCATGAGAAGGATTACTAGAAAAAGCCCTGCATTACTAATAAAACTGTCTTACCCTAATAAGCATAATGTTCTTAATGCATATTACTAATGCAACATGTATGTTTTATTAAATACTGATACCTTTATGTAACCTAGATAATCAAACAAAAAAATGTGAGATAAGTAAAAGGAGCTGAAGGGAAAGAAATACTCCATTACAAGCAAGTTTGATTTAAGTAAATGTATGCAGGTTTTAGAGACATAATGCACTTAAAGTATCACAAGTAAAAGTAATATCATTGGATTATTATTACTGAAGAACATAACTTTTTTTTATGTTGCACATATTCAATATTTATTTGATTTTATTTGTATTCTGTTGGGTTAGTTAGCTAAACAATTCATCATATATTAGAAAATATCAATTTCAGGTTCAGGTTTTGTATCTGAAAGTTTTCTCAGCAAATCGACTATAGCTTGCAAACAAATATATTGGACAAAGCATAATATTTTACCCAGAATTGCCAAGGATAAGAAGAATAAATCAGTACACAATGGAAGTCAATTGCCTGAGAGTTTAGTAAATTGTAATTTCCCACTCTACCCACATCCCCCCCAATCCCAAATCTGCCAAGGAGGCAAAGCTACACAAACACAAACTGCCTAATCTTATCCCCCCTCTGAAGATAAACCGATCCCAGATCCAGTTAGAGAGAGAAAGAAAGCAGGTCAGCAGAGCAAATGTGCACCGCTGCTGCTGAGTAGAGATCAGATAGGAACAGGAGCTGGTTTTTGCTCTCTCAACAGGGCTGTCAATCACGGCCCCACCTCACTGGCTTGCTCTCTTTTCTCCCGTGAAAGGCCTTTCCACTTGTCAGAGGACGCACTGTGCCTGAATGCAACAATGAAACCCGGATCAGCTCGGAAGAGTTTCTCGATTGTGTGTCATGTCAGAAGCGGAGCATCCACCGATTACGGTGGGTGTCATCATCATCCCACAAGGCTTCAAAGAGAGAGAGGAGGGAGAGGGAGAAAGAGAGTGGAGTCATAGAGCAGGCACTACATGTGGCTGTGGAGGGAGTGATCTGGTTATGGAGGGGGACAAATTCTCAGGTAAGAGACAAACTCTCTGCAAACTCTCAGCCCAGATTCTGAATGGAAAACAAAGTGTAGTTTGAGGTTCTTCAATCAGCGTTTTTACTGTGATCGGGTGTCTATTCTGTGAGAGCCTGCCTCTATTTTCCCCTCTATGGTATTTTCCACTCTCTCATTCTGTCCTGTTTGCTGCTGACTGCATGTTTTCTTTGGGGTTTGGAGCTGGAGCTCTGCAGCAGTTTGTGTAGCAGCTTAGCGGACCTGTTTTGGTTTATCTGTCTTTATCTGCTCTGTTGTGTTTGCAGGCTTTTCTGTCTCTGTTTGCGCCTCACCATCTCCTCCCCTCCATCTGCCTCATTGTTTCCACTTAAATGTTTTTGTCTTCACAAGTTGTCTTTTTACATTGGATGTATTCACACGTCTTTTTCCCACAAGACATTCATACCAAGAGAAAGCTTTTTGGGCTGAGTCTGTTGCAAAGTGACACACTTATTACTTGGACATTTTTCTCCTTCTCTTTTTCTCATATTCTTCTTTAGTGTGAAACAGGAAAGAGCTCTGTTTGAACAGTACTACTCTTGTCCCTTGTGGCTCTGATCCCAATTCAGCCATCACTCAGTCTCTCCCTTAGCCATCAGGAGAGAGAAAGCCCTGCTTCAGTCCACCAGCAAAGCTGACTTTGCAAATAAAACAATGTTGTTTTTTTCCCCCTTGTTGGATGCTGCAAACAACATGAATGTCGAATTAGTCGTCGGTGTGTGCATGTGGGCTGTACATTATGCTAAAGTCATTAGTGAGGTAAAGCTGTCTGCTTCTTAATGGTATTTTTATGAGTGTTAGTGTGTGTTGTTAAAAAGCTCATTGGCAAGAAAAAAAAACTTAAGTGGAAATGGTGAAGCGGCTGCAGCAGCAGCATGAGCATGTGTGTGCTGTGACCTAGCATAGCTTGTAGCACCTTCACGGTGTGTGAAATCTGGATGTAGGTGAGGTCATTGACAAGTGTGTGTGATGGAGGTATCACCCTCCCTCCTCTCACTCTCTCGTTGTGGCCCCCTGTCTCCAGGTGCTTCCTCCAGGGAGCTGTAACAGCTTCAGTGGGACATACTTTGTGTATGTTTCTGTTTTGACAAAATGTGCACTGGAGTATTTATGCCTTTCTACTGCTTTGTGTTTCTGTTGTGTGTGTGTGTGTGTGCAGAAAATCAGAATCATATCCATGATAAGTGGAAGGGGATTATAAGGTGCAAAAAATATGGTGATATTTAAGGGTATTTCATAATTTATTCTTGTTATGAAAAATGGACTATATACTATATATTGACTATAACGTAAGTACTTCAAGGAGTCACAATAATGATGTTCTCACAATATCATTTTAAAAAACCTATTATATTTTCTATTGGTATAACTGAGTGATATGCTATAACATACCCTATGTTGTTTGCTTTTTAGTTTCTTCTGGCTTCTTTCTTCCCACTTATTTGATATAGGTTAGCATAAAAATGTTCCTTGTTATGCGGACACGTATCATGAGTACTTCTCATCCTCCTCTGGCCATATCAAATCAATTCAATTCACTTCTCGCTGATGTTCCTCCCACTCTGGTGTTGATGCTGATGTGCAAGGCTCCCTTTGTTTCCTGCGTTTTCTTCCCACATGAATCAACAGTGATGACGCTCCCAACGGAAACTGTCCATCAGCCACACAGAGACTGAGAATAGAGCGTAAAGAGGCTGACTTGCCCCATTCATTCCAGTCACAGCGAGGTCATCTGATGGCGTTTCATGAAAAGTGTGTGGGACACGGCCACATCAGCTCGGACTCATTACTCGGCTAGCTTAGCTCAACGGCTCCTAATCTTTGGACTGAGGTTCCCCCACAGGCCTGTCAGATGAACTTATGTGAACCACCATCAATGAATGTTCTTAGTGTATGATGCTAATTCATCACATGAAAGAGGATATTGTTAATTTGTTCATAAACTTCAACACTTTGGTTCAGCAATTGCCCTTTATCTATATTTTTTTGCTTAATATTTGAGTTGATTGTTGGTGGTTTTGCAAACTATTTCAACTGTTTATCCATTACTTTAAGATACAACTATTTTAACTGTTTAGTGAGTTTCTATGACTAAACATTTTACCTGTTTAGTCATTACTTTTAGTTAACTATCGCAACCATTTATCCATTAATTTTAAGAATGTAATCTGTTTATTACTTTTACCATTACAGCTTTTATATCTGTCTAACCTTCTGTGCTAAACACACCGCATCATATAGCATTTAGGTGATATTATTTTACTCATTTTCTAATTTTCTAATTTTCCAATTGAATTAAACTGTTTTGCAATCTTTCCAAGTGTCCCCTGGCATCAGCAGAAGGGGACAACTACCCCTGTTTGGGAATCCCTGGTTTTGCTGAGTCCTTACTCAAACTTGTGTTTGAAATGTGATATATGCTTCATCCACCAGGTGGGGGTGCTGAGTTGAGTAATGGAAAACACTTTTTATGTCTCCCTCTCTCAGTTGTTAACAGTCACACACAGGGCAACAAGTTGTTATGGTATTTATTGTGTTGTTTCGGTTGGTTCTCAGTCACAGCCTTTTTGTTTTGCATATCACCTTGTATTGGTTTACAGAGAAGGAAACTGTGGTTATGTTGTTTCAAGATTAGTGTTGCCATGCCTCCATGCTGAGCAGAACAATATGTAAGTGCAGCGGGACGAGGAGGATGGCGCTCACAATGCTGGCTTGTTGACGTCCTAAACAGTGTTATTACCCGGTGGAGAGATGGAGCAGAGGGCGGAGGTGAGAGAGAGAGAGAGAGAGAGAGAGAGAGAGAGAGAGAGAGAGAGAGAGAGAGAGAGAGAGAGAGAGAGAGGCCTATTGAGAGTCATCGGTGATGGAGGACAGCTGCTCTCTCTATTTACCAAGCCATCCCATGCGTGAGGGAACACACACACATAGGCAGGCAGCAGCATGTGTGCAGCCAATACACTCACACACAGACAAGCTGCAGAGAAAACCACAGAGAAAAATTGGGGGGGTATGCCAGTTTGCGTGTGTGTGTGTGTGTGTGTGTGTGTGTGCGCGCAGTGGTGCCATGTTTCCAACAGGTGCTGTATTTGATTAAAGTTAGCAGAGCCTGGCTGGGTGCTGCTGTTTAACATTTGGTGTTTAGGGCAGCTGCTGTCACTACAGCTGTGCATATACTTTAGATGAACCTACTCCACCATGTGGACTGTGGGGCCACACCAGGGGTTTTCACTTGTGTGTGTGTTTGTGTAATATTGTGAAAGTGTTTGACCTGCTTCCCCATATCTGTACAACATTTACACTTCATCATATGAGGTAGACTCTCCCAGAACTGGGGCTTATTTAAAATGATGATTTTTGCTTGCAATGATTATGAAAGAAAGACAGTTCACAGTGGTGCTTTGAACTGTCTATTAATCTGGTGCAACTCTTTCCTCTTGAGTTGTGTTCTTTTTCCTGTTTTCAGTGGGTTACTGACTGAAATATGTTAAATATAGTTTGCCAAAGTGTTGCATGTTGTCTTCAGGACTTTACTATGCTACAACATATTTAATTTAATTCATTTTGATTCAATAATTATTCATTAAATATGTTTAGAAGTTTTCAGTGGATTGTGGAAGTGCACTGATATTAAAATAGTTGATATTATTATTATTTTTAAAATATTATTTCTCTTAATAAAAATATTTTTTGTCATTATATATTATATTATTAATTTTTATTGTGCTAATAAAAAAATCAGTATTAAAAAAGTAATTAAGTTAAAAAGTTGTTGTTTTTTATTCAGTAAGTGCATGATGTTTCAAAAGTCAGTGAGTAATAATGTTTAATATTCATGTTCTCAATACTGAAAGATAATCGTTATTATGATTACTGCTTAATTTCCCTGACCAGGCAGTCACAGACTCTCATTGTGTGAGCCTCTGTAAGTGTGCACAGATCAGCTTCAGCTATGTAAATCTTTTGTCTCTCAAATACTTTTTACCTATCGGGACAGTCAGCGATCCTCACTGCAGCACTTTCCCTCTCAGTTTATTCCCACGTTCAGCTGAGAGCACAGTACTGTACTGTACTACACTGAGAGCCAGGCACTTTTGTGTTTACACTACCAGTGCTGCTGATTATATTAGCCAACGCTGCTCTCCTTCTGTGTCTTTGTGTTTCTTTTTTTTCTTCCTGCTTCGTAGTTTCCATTAAAGCCATGGGGGTTCTCCCTTTGCCAGGAGAGAGAGCTGGCACACTCTTCCTCATCCTTTCCCTCCTCTCTCTCTTGTCTAGTCCATCTCTCCTCTCTCCCACTCCCTTCTGATGTCCTGAGCCAGGTAAAACCCCTTATTATGGGGGTTACCATGTAAACAGAGCTGCGGTAACTAGCCAGTCACATCCAAAACATACACACATGTACAAATGAAACTCACGCAATCAATGCAAGCAATGCACGCACTCCCCAACGCTCAACACACACATATTTTACCTCATCCAGATGGCTTATTTGATATAGACTGACTCATGAGTGACTTGTCTGCATCTAGGCCAACAAAGCTCTTGTTGTTTTAGGATGAACTCAGCAGGAAGCTGGAGTTTCCTCTGTAGCTGATATGGGTAATGTTTAAAATAACAATGACTGTCTAAACCTGACATGACCTGAAATGAAACACGGATCATTATTCACACTATAAACAGTGGCACCCCCAGAGCATTTTACAGGTGCCCAGAGGGGGCCACTTCGAGAGCTCACAGGATGTCTGTCACAGGCAGGACCGCTGGGAAAAGCAGATTGTCACTGAAGCATATGGACCTGTTACTTTCTTTGTGTGTGTGTGTGTATGTGTGCGTGCACTAATTGACCACTGACATTCACAGCCTGCTGTTGCCCTGGCATTGCCCTAGCAACTGCCACGCTGGCTTGGCATCAGTTTATAGAAGTTATCCTCTCCTCCTCCCACTCTGCTCCACTCATTTTTCAGCTCTTGGGAGGGCAGGACCCACTTTGACGTGGTGGTGGTGGTCTGGGTTTCTTTAGGGGGTCGGCGGCTGTCTCTGTCTCTCTTCATCTGTATGCAACAGTGCAACACAACACCAGCAGCTGCCTATTCAAATACAGTATGATGCACTAATGTAGAGGAAGCCTGAGGGCCCTAGACAACTTAGTTATCAAAAAAAAAACAAAAACAGTTGTACAACATTTTCAAAACTTTTTTTTTTTTTTTTAAATCTCAATCTCCATAGATAGATTACTAGGGGGGTCCATCAGGGGCTCATAGTGTCACGGCCCTCCTGGCCTTTAACTGCAAAATGTCACTCAAACAGACATATCGACCATGAAGAAACACAAAATTTGTCAGAAAAATGTTGGGGCCTTTTGCATGTCTGTGCCTGGGGCTCATTTGCCTCAAAGTCTGCCTGAGTCTATCATGTTGAATTATCTCTTAGGATAATTTTGTACGTACGTGTACAGTTTGGCCTTCTCCATTACTTCTATATCTAACAGTTTATCATTGGTGATGACAAAGACAACTTTTTTTTTAGCATCAGGAGGCAGCAATTAAGTTTCCAAGAAAGACGAGTCAGTGTGGTGGAATTCGCACCATAAGGTGCTAAGGATATCAGTGCTGATATATGGAATCACCTCGTCCTTGGTTAACCTTTGAGATTAAGGCCATTACATTCATACCCAGAGTGCATGTTCTGATAATGGCAGGATAAATGTGTTTTCACAGCACTGCACTGCAGACTGAATCACTTTGATTGCTATGGTGTGAATGAAGTTCACAGCAAAGTGTTGCAGTCTTCTCCAGTGTGACAGTTGTTACAGCAGATTGAATTAGCACTGTCTGGGCTTGCTGGGGCTTGCAAGAATATGCGGTGGAAGGAAGTGTGCTTTATGCAGTGTGTGTGTGTGTATGTGTGTGTGTGTGTGTGTGTGTGTGTGTGTGTGTGTGTATGTGTCAGTGGAAGGGTTGGGTGCATTCATGTTAGTATTTTTGCATGCATCTGCTGTGCACAGATTGGTTATCTGTGTGTGTGCCTGAATATGAGTGTGTGCCAGGGAGTGGAGGAATCTGACACACTTGTGTTGGGCAGAACTCGCTGTGTGGGTGGAGGGTGTGTCTGGAGCAGGATTCTCCTCATGTCTCCATCTTTATCTGTCTCCAGATCACATTTCTGGATCTGACAGTGCTACCACCAACACTGTAGCGCATGGTGACAGGGTTGAGATACAGGAGCAACACTGCCCCCTGCTGGGAAACTTGACTCAGTGTCAGTTATTGTGGGGTTTAACCTTCTATGAAACATACATGATCTTACACTATAGATGTGCGTATATCTGGACACTGGACAATATTTTGTGAAGATTTAAGTGTTTTCTCATACTTTATTGTAGCTTAAATACTTTTCATGGTTCATTTGGGGATAAGATTAAGATCAGATTGCAGGTTTCTGGGACAGTAAATCCTCATATTTGTTTTTAAAACTGTGTGGTTGCACACTCGTGCACATCTGTGTTTATGATCGGTAAACATGCCTAAATCAACAAAAAAAGCAAACTTTGATTCCAATGTAAGCAACAAATTGGCGGCAAGCTTGTTTTCAGACGTGAAATATTTCAGTCTCAAACACTTTATCATAAATAACAAGAATGATGTTTTTCTGTCATTTTACAGCCCGAATGATTTATTACAATTCAAGCCCATATTTTCTTTATCTGTCTACTTTCTGTTATCTCCCTACATACTCTACATTTTTCATTTTGTGTATCTTCTGATTTGGCTTTCAGGAGTATATGTTAACAATTTGAAAAGGGTTTTTATCAGAAGAGAGTCTTCTATCATACACATATGCTCGTACTTCTGCTGTTAGAACTACACTCCCTCCAATGAAAATCAAGTTTTATGACCCTGTTTACCATAAGATAAATAAGTAGTCAATGTCATGATCTGCAGTGTATCAATATTAGTCTCAAAATCACAGATTCAGACAGATGTGTATAAATACCTAAGAAACCATTGCCATCAGCTGGCATGGTGGAGCTCTCCACGCCATTAGCATGATGCTAACAAAATGAGAGGTATCAGAGGAAATGCTAGGTGCAGCTTGTTGCTACATATTGTTTTTCCCCAAGATTAGTTTTCTTAAAAGCAACAGTTTATTTATAAGGCCTAATGGACCCCAGCAGAACACCAACCACAATGAAGGGCTATGTGACAGTAAATCACTTACAGCTAATGTGCGTATTATGTCATTACTGTTTCGAATAGGAGGGGCCGCACCATGGTGTAGTGGCATCACACCAGGAGCATCACCAGTTTTCGCCTCCTGTGCCTATGGCTCTCCTTTGTGGAGTTTGCATGTTCTCTGTGCCACTGTGGGTTCTGTCTGGGTAGTCCAGCTTCCTTCCACAGTTCAGAAACATGCACCCTACCTTTAATTTGTGACCCTAAATGGTGTCTCCGTGTGTCAGCCCTGCTATTATCTGGCGACCTTTTCAGGGTGTACCCTGCACTCTGATGTCAGTAAATTTGGATAAGTGATTAAGGACAATGAATGAATATTTAGCTAAGAGCATTAATCTTATCCAAAGTTTTTTTTTAAAGTAATATATTTATAGTACTTAATTTGGTATATCATTTATTGTTTATCATTTTTTGATGCATACTGCTCCTTCACTGGTCAAACTAGTGCTGCAGCACTGGTGGTTCGGCGCAAGGCATGTATGAGTTTTTTTGTTTTGTTTTTATTTTTTATTTGGTAAAACCCTTGTTGAACCAAAATGTGATTCAAAGAATATACCTTTAACATAATTTAAGACCCCAGAAGTAGCTGCAGTGGTTCATCATTATTGGCCTGTGGCTGGGAATGAGTGAATAAGCTTGAGTTGCCTCTGAGCAGCTTCTCCCTGAATGGATGTGACTTTACATCAACGCTTACTGTAACACAGCACTTTTCATGTTTTTGTGCATTATCATCTACAATCCAGAGGAAGAGTTAATCTTGACTGTAGTAAATTGAACAGCCTCATACACATAAACAGATACTGACATCCCCCAACTGCCACATCCGTCTTCTTTTTTCCAAGCACACACACTCACACTGACCAACGCCCCTGCCCTCCCGTCCTCCTCCGCCCCCCCACACACACAGAGGCTCATTCACATGGTCATTAAGTCATTAGGCTACTTATTTATTGATGTCTGCCCCCAGAGCAACTGAGCATGTCAGACGAACTACGAACTAACTGCCCGTGTGAGCCTGTCCTGACCATATTAGTCCATCATATGATTCTGGCCTCTGTCTGGATTTATTTATCTGTGACTTTTCCCTCCTTCCACAGTAAGATATGACTTTAAGTCAGTGCTCTGTAGCTGTGCTTAAAGGATGCTGATGTTGGCATAATCATTAAAGTAGGCTTTAAATAAGTGGCAGTAATTGCAATGTAGCCTTCCATCAGTTGCTCAGCGAGTGTGTTAGTCATGTGAATGAGCCGGCAGGAAGTGTGTTTAAACGTAGCATGCGTATAATTTTGACCAGCCCAGTCAAAAAAAAAAGAAAAAAAAAAGAGAGAGAGCTTTCACAGAAAAGAACCAGTCTGAGAAGACGGCTGCAGAAGGGGAGGGAGGTATGGAGGGAAGGAGAAAAAAGGGGGGAGGGAAGACAGTGAGCTGGAGAGAGGGAGGGAGAGAGGGAGGGTGGGGGGTTGTCATCGCTCGCTCATTCCAAGCTCTGGAAGTTGAGAAGGAGGAGAAAGGAAAAATAAGTTGCTGCTTTAAGAAAGAGAGGGGAGATAGAGAGAGAGGGTTTGGATCAGTGAGCTACTTTTTTTTTTTTGCCTCTTCCCCTCCTCTCCTCTCTCTTGCACGGGCTCCTAATTTGGGATTTGTTTAAAAGCGGGACTGCGTCTCAGGAAGACTTTTCCTTGCTGGGGAAAGGGAACCCTGCGCCCTCTCTCTCTCTCTCGCATTATACACACCCGCACGTACACACTTGCTCTTAAAAATGTCTGATTCCACTGTCAACGCACACTTGGAAGGGATCATATCAGACTTTGAAGGTTAGTTGTTTCTGTCTCTCTCGAGCTGTGCTGCTCCACCTCTTTTCTTCTTGTTGTCACTCTGTGTGCAGCGAGGCACTCTTTAACCCTGCCATGAGGACACTATAGATGGTTTCCACATGTCTGATTGGAACCGAGCGGAACTGGAAAAAACTGAGAGTGTGAAGGGCTCGTTGACGTCTGCGGTGAGCTGTGGTGTGTCGAAGGGGAAATCGTGCTAAAAGTGTTACTTTTAACTGCTCTTAAACTTTTGTTGAGATGCATGAGGTTGTGTTTGTTGTGGATGTCCTCGCGACAAAAGCATGCAACCAATTTAGCCTCTGCATGACAGAGAGGCCATACTGTACGACGAACTCTCCAGAGACGGCAACTGACCATACGGCTGTGAGGGGAACACCTGGCAGACCCCCCCCCACCCCCACCCTCTGCTCCCTCTTCTCCTCTTCCTTTTTATCTCTCTGCCCCTGGCCCACAGATTCCCCCTGTCATCCCTCTCCTCCCACTCTTCCTCCTCCTCCACCTCTCCATCCTATACGCCTGTGCTTCCCCTTTTCCTCTCTCAGCAGCTCGTCCATCCTCGGCCCCCTCTCCTTTCGGCCGGGCTGCTGGTGGATGCGAGGAGGGTAGGTGGGGGGTTGGTCTGACAGGCCGACACCTCTCCCTCCCAACCTGTCTGTCTATCTGACTATCTGTCTCCTGTCTCTCACAAACACATAGCCATTAGGAACGCATCCGCACTTGTCCGGAGCTGCTCCTCTGTCAACACCAGTTTGCTTGTGGTATGTATTGTGAATCTCTCCTCCCCTGACTTGAGGTATTTAAACCGCTGGCTTACACAGTGCAGCAGAGCAGAAAGATAAGAGGCGTTCAGAAAAGAGAGGAGAAAAAGTGTGCCTTAACCATATGGCTCCAAGTCATGCTTTTAAACATCGCTCATGTGTAACACCAACACAATGGGTCACTGTTGTGATTGTCAGTGGTGTGTGTTGGCCTTGGTTGGGCTGAGTGTGTGATAATACCTTTGTGTCACCACCGTGCACCATGATGTATGGCCATGTGTGGCTCTGTGAGGACAGCATGGCACAGATGCAGCAGGGTGTGAGTGGCCTGTGAGCCAACTAGTTGAGGAGAGTCAGGGTAGGAAAGAAACACTGTTGCTTTACAGTAACAGATGAACTTGCTCACTTTTTTAAATTTTTTTTATTTTAACACATTCTATAATCCAAATCTCTCACATTTAACTAGAAGGCCATGTCTGAATCTATTTATCTCACAATGATAACAATTTGAAGGAATACTTTAAAAACATCACTGTTAACCTCAAATCCTTAAAGAAAGCATAGTTGTTTGCATGTCTGTGGTGAAAGGAGAATCTGAAGGAAACCTTGATGAATTGAAGAAAATGAGGGTTGTGTTTATATACAAATGCTCATTTACTGGATGAAGTATGCTTTCACTGGGTTCTTTCTCAGCCCGTGCTTCAAACTTCTGCCAAAGTTTAATGACAACGGCCAGTAGTCCCTCTGTGATCCTGCAGAAAAACAAGCAAACAAACTGAACTGAAGGCATGACTTCCACGGCGGAGCTAATTAAACTACTTTTGAAATGGCAAGAATTACAGGGTGTTCTGCAGTCAAGTAGATGTTCTAGTCAAATTCTGCTCCTGTAAGAAAATCTATAAAGAGCATTTTTATAAACAGGATATGGACACATCATTAACCCTTATCATAACCAAAGTGTCATATTCCAATAAAGCCCCTTAACTTTGAATCTACCCTTTTAGTCAACCAGCTTACTTGAAAGCTAATCTAACAGCAAAATATCATAACATTTTAAAGCAAAACGAACACATGCTTCCTCTCATGAATGAGAAGTCTGGTTCACAAGCAATAAAACACCCTTTCTTAATTCAGAGTACGCTCCAGAGGTTTTACTGAGACAACCTTACTTGGTCTGGTATGACGAGTAGCTTATGGTGGCTAATATTAACAAACTCTTGACTAAAGCTGTTATATAGTAGAAGTTACTGACATAGTGTCCCATTAGCAATACTTTCCCACTATATTTAAGCATGTGACCAAAAAAAAATACATAATAATTGTATTTAAGGACTAAGGATAAGGATTTTTTGCACTTCTAATGTAAATGAGTATCAAGTACAGTACATGAATGAAAGCCTGCTCTTAATTTGATAGT
This sequence comes from Hypoplectrus providencianus, assembly GCA_028566105.1. Classification (NCBI taxonomy): domain Eukaryota; kingdom Metazoa; phylum Chordata; class Actinopteri; order Perciformes; family Serranidae; genus Hypoplectrus; species Hypoplectrus providencianus. The sequence continues at coordinate 14,271,281 of JAOWBC010000458.1, forward strand.
GTAGGGTATAAATCTCTCACAAACCTCACTGTTCTCAACTATGTCTTTCATCTGCTAATATGTTGATCATTTGTCATCACATCAAATGATCTGAGGTTGAAATCAACCACAGGAAACATGGGTCATTTTGAATGGGAGGCCATATTGTGCAAGCTGCTGCTTCTATGTCTAAACTAATCTGTATAGTTGAATTGTGAACGAGAGTAGGATGAGGTTTATTTTTTTTTTGTAACTAAGTGATTCGTTTTGTCATGCCCTGAGCGGATGACGCCAGTGAGAGGCGGAGAGAAACAGAGGACAGGATTTTCTTGCCCATGAGGCTGATGACCTCAATTGTGACTTCAACCTCACAGACTGACACAGATCATCGGCCGGGGCCTGTGGGCTTCCCGCTCAGCAGAATGAACATGCACACACACTCATACAGTGTCATTTTTTTCAAAGCTCCTTGAAAGAGGTCTGTTGTCCTGCAGACAGCCTCTTGTGTTTCCCTCTTAAATGAAACATATCCCTATCAGTGAAGCATATGTAGTAACCAAATCTGACTTATACTGACTTTTTGTAGAAATGGAACCCAAATGCTGCTACTGCTGCTAGTCTTTTTTCTTTCACTTGATATTTTTTTCTCTTTGTATCTCTAAGCTGCATGGTAAGGGCATTCACTGGTCCAGTGAGAGGAAATTCCACAGGAGTAGATTTCTGTGGTGGGTGGAAATGTCGGGGTAGGCAGTGGAGGACTGGATCTGAGCTCAGTCTTTACAGATCTGCACAGGGCCTGGCCTGCATGGCACTAACCACCCCATTATTATAACCAGGTTCTTCTAATTTACCATATACTTGTACTGGTTCCTATGAAAGGTAATTATAATTTGTGACATGATTTGATTTTAAGGCACATAAACATAAGCCATAGGGGGTGACCTCTAGTGGCTGCAGTATTATATGACAAAAATGATGGAGGAAGTGAGTGAGCAAGAAGGTCCACGGATATATGAAAGCGATGTGGATGGATGGCTAAAAGAAAAAGAAAAACACTTTCACCCAGGATACCAGCGTTAGAAGTGCTATTGGTTTCATATATGTATGTGTTTTATATGTCTGTATTTGGTCATGTGTATTCATTTTTCATTGCTTTTGAATTACTGAAATTCCTAAAGGGCCACATTTGCGCCTGCAACATTTGAAAACCTTGCTCAATTTTCACCCTAATGGAAAATGTTCAAAATTAAGGAACCCACTTAATTTTATATATGAGTCTATGATTTAAAAAAGAAGGACAAATGTGATGTGTGATCAGGGTAGGATCTCAAATGCCTTTCAATATGAAAACTGTTATTATACTCCAACTGCCACTTAGCTGTGGTTTTGGATTTTTTTCAGACATTCTGTGAAATTAGTTGGTGCTCAGTAACTCATTATACACGGGAACAGTGCTTGGAGTTTTGGTATAAATATCTCTTTTTTCCAAAGAACAGGAGTATGGTGTTTGGGGCCAGTCTTGTGACATCACGCCACGAGGAGCCTCACAGATAGAGCTTGTGTTTTCCAGGGAGGAAGTGTCTCCTGACAGAGGCTGATGAAAGCCGCCCTGGGGAATCTCCATCCTTATCAGTATTATCACGACGCTCTATACCCAACAGCTAGGACAGGTTTCCTGCTAATGACGCCAATAGCATTGGAGCTGCCGGGAAACACCAAGGGTCACTCTGAGGTGGAGTGAACACAGCAGGTCTTTGTTAGGCTAGAAAGCTGTTCCTCATTGTTTTTCTCCCTGTTGGACACGTGGAGTGAAACCTGCACCGGTGCCAACTCCAGGCAAGACCCCAGAGCTAGCAACACGCTCCATGCTACGGCTAAAAACAAATAGCCTGTGATGAAAGATTTTCTTTTGTGTATTGGGAAGAAAGTGAGGGTTTTTCTTCTGCAGGGAGTGGAAAATATGTTTGACAACTGTAATGGACACCTCCAGGAAAAAGAGTTGGGCTTCGAGACTATATTTAAAGGCCAGATGCTTTTATTCGAGTGGTCCAAAGCACATATTGACATGCAGAAGCGTTTAAGGCTACTGTGGTTAACTGCAGACCTTTTTTTCAGAGAGCAGTTTATGCATATGAGGGATTTCAGGTCAAACTGGCTGTCTTGTTAAATTTTCACAAATTTTGTCACCTGTAGTTCAACAGAAAACCATTGCTGTATAGCTATTTTGTACGGAACAGCAATATGGTTACAGTGCAGCCAAATAACTTGCTGATTACCGAGCTAAGGAGTTGGAAGTGTGCAGCTCTTTATCCAATCCCGTTGTCCGCAGGTCATCTTTCTTTTCCATTACTCATAAGAATTGTCTTGGAAGTTGTTGTGGTTAGCTCTAGCATTGGTGACAAATTCATTGCGCTTCCCATGACTGCATGACAAAAAAAGCCATCCTGTTATCTCCAGTTTAAAGTTTTAATGTGAATAAGCAGCAACAGAACTTGATGCGCTTTTGATTGAGGGAAAGATAATGTAAGGTATATAATGAGATAACAATAACAAACAGTAACATTACATTCATGCCTCATCTCCTGGAATTTTGTGGCACGATCCTCGACAAATGGCTACAAGAGGCTGTACAACATCTCATTGAACAATCCAACTCATCCACTGTCATGCTCAGAGAGGCATGGAGAATGTTCATGTGAGAGTCATCCAGTACATGCTACACTGGAGTGCAGAGTAATAGCACCATGTGAGTTTTTGGGCAGTTTCATCATGTTTCAATGACTGTTAGTTGAAAAACATCAAGCTTGGCTGCAATGTCTTCCTTATTTGGCAGTTTAATCTGCTAACAGCTTAGTTACTAAGAATGGAGTCCAAAATTAATGGGGTATCAATTCAAGATTAGATGAGAGGCAAAAAGAAGAAGCAGAAGAGAGATAGACAGGAGGAGAAAGAGAGAGGACTTAAGTTTGCATTTGGTTCTCATCAATGCTCATTAGTATTATCTTAGCGTGGTTGGATGGGCTATCACTGCTATCACCTCAAAGCAACAGCAGCTGACTTTGAGACACAAAGCAGTTTTAGCCCATTTTTTAAGCATTGAGCCTGGCATTTTGTGATTTGCCAGCTCAATTTTTTTTAAAGCCAGAGTGAACCACATTTCAAGTGATCCACATTCATATTTGGTTGAACTAAGTTGTCATTCAGCACTAGTGCAGCCAACTCCTAAAGTGTCGTCAGTCTATCAAAGTAGACCTCACAATCATTAGAAAAAGGTTTACAGAGTTAATTAATGAATGACTTATTCATTATTTATTTGTAATTAATAATGATCATTGTCTCATAGACTTCTACACATTAGGCTCTACACAATTGTTGCCCCCTGCTGGTTGAAGAAAGAATGCAGATTAAAGGCACCTCTGCATACGCTTCATTTTTCAGGCTCGGAGGTTGCTGCTTGATTCATCCACAAACAGATCCCAGGATGTGTGTGACGTTAACAGAGGCAGGGAGTTTGGCTCCGACCAGAGCCGACCAGGCTGTGTTTGCTTTACTCCACAGCTGTGTTTAAACACACACACATACGGAGAGAGATGGAAACATAACTGACAGGGCCTCTGTCTCCACTGTGTCTGTGAGGACCTCAGTGTGTCGGGCTCTTCTGTCACCACAGAGCAGGCACACACACCACACAGTTAGCACAAACCCAAGCAAAGAGGTCATTATATCAAAATCACAGTCAAACACAGTTTTAAGTGGTCTCTGGCACTTTGAGTATGCTTTTGCATATTATATGAACTTACACTGCTCAAGCACTTGCCCTTAAAGGGGGAGTTCAGATTTAAAATTTTTTTTTTTTTTTAATACGGTTGTACAAGGTCTTTATTCATAGTGTTACATCCACAGTCGATGGCAGTTGGCAGCCCGTACTTACCTAAACTGATATACATTTTGTTAATTGTCTAAAATATGTTTTGCTTTTACTCCCATCCACAACAGTACACTGGTTAGCTTCATTGTTGCTGCCTGCTTCTCAAAACTGGGACATATCTACCATAGATAAGACAACCCCGTTTCACATAATCCAAACTGTCCTTTTAAAAACTGAGCATCAAACATCCATGAACAGTGTGAGTAATGTCATCAAAGGTCTGACGTAGAGGAAATGAAATATTACATTTGCAGTTCATTTCCAGTCATTATTGGCAAGAAATTGATTTTACGATATCAATGAAACTTTTACCACTGCATCCGATGAATTTCACACATAACTTCATTGCGACTAGTGTGCCATTTCTATGCTTATTAATTCCAATGGAAGTAGAACAGAGCACACAGACTTTCTTCCAGGAAAATGTATGGGCCTGTTTTCTCAAATCAAGTTACTTTATTCCATGCTAGTAACACAAAGATAATACTGTCAGAGTCTGATGAAACTGAAAGATATGCATACTGCACGTTAAAAAATTCAGTTTGAATTGTAGTCAATCAC
>JAOWBC010000458.1:14294812-14305295 GCA_028566105.1 Hypoplectrus providencianus
CTTACTTCCTTTTAGAGTTTTTGGTGTGGTTACCAGCCATGTGCCTTTCAGAGGGATGATTGTGTAAAGAGGGGAGTTATTGTGTCAAGTCAACTAGGAATTTTATCAGCAGGTTTAGGAACTGAAAGCAGTCTGTGCAGGTAGTGTCTGTGAGTGCTTTCTTATCCTATTGCCCTGAGTTGGTCTACTGTTATTAGTGATTTGATTTCTGTGTTTCTGGGTGTGGCATATCTGCCTTTAGGTTACTATTTAGCTGTAAAAGAAACTGGCAAAACAAGCATACTCATTCTGTCAGTCACCTTGGAATTTTATGAGTAGGTTGAATCAAAGATGGCCCGTGCAGGTGTGTTTTTGTGACTGAAGAGTGATGAACTCAGATTTGTATTTTATGAGAATGATCATTTTTCAGTTAAAACATCAATTTCAAACCTTGGTATATACATGTTTAATACAGCTTTTTTAAGTAGATTACAAGTCCTTCTCTGGTACATGTAGGTGTTTTAAAATAAAAACAGTGACATCAGTCATACTGTTAAATCATTGTTGAATAAAAACATTTTTCAGTGCGACAGAAAATGCAGTACCATAGCCTTGATAAGACAACCTCCTGGTTTTTCAAGTTAATACATTATCACTAAAGGCTTTCTTTCATTCTTTCTTTCTTTTTTTGCTTAGCACATTCAGAGACAAGTGAAAGGGAAAGCCATCAGTACCTGTGAAAATAAACTTGGGGTCATTAAAGGGGTCGCTAATGTTTGATCTGTGAAGTGCAATTTAGTGTTAAAATTCATTGTGATTTAAGGGCACAATAAACTCTGACAGCTTAAAATTAACACTGGAGCATTTTTTCTTTGTTCACACTTTTCCTGCCAACATTGAGGTATAAACAAAAAGAGCTATGTGACATCTGGAGCTCTGTAGATGCTATTTGGCCCAGTTTCAAACTTTTTTTGAAAAAGAAGAATTTCAGCTTCAATACCAAACTGAAGTTTAATAAATTGTACTTCAAAGCTCCAGATGCGCTTATGACTCTGTCTATCATTTTTTACATATTAGAGTTGAGGTATTGGCCTTTTTGTCATAAGCATGTTATCCCAAACTTATATTACAATCCTAACTTGTCACCACCTGCTTATATCCTCTCCCTTCATCTCCTCTCTCTTTTTTATTATTATAATTCAATCTTAGTAGCTTAAAAACGGACTCACAGGATATGAGGGGACATTATGTGCAATGTAATGAAGATAATCATGAATATTTCTATATTAATCATGCACCTATACTTCAGGTCTAATTCTGCATAAATGCATCTATTTGCAACCTCAACTAGACTGATCCCAACAATTAACCTTTATAATCCATACTGCAAACCAGATTTAGCTGTATTTGAATCTTATTATTATCTTAGACTTTTATATTTATACTATGCCCACATTGCACTCTTCCCACTTTGGTCCCACTGCTGCACAGCAATTCCAGAATCAATTGTTATGAAAATTCTTGTACAAAAAATATGTCATAGTGCACAATAAAACTAAACATACAACGGTGATACAACAAATACAACAGAAGGATCTGTGGATGTTGCGTTGCGGTACTGAGATGTTGTCAATGCCTGATTCCCTGTTTCCAGTTGCTTCATTGGCTTGGTGGACATCATTTTCCTCCAAATCCACTACAACCTCAACTTGGTTTCGAAGACGTCTAGGAACATTGTTGTCATTTACTGAAGCATCATTGGCCCTAAGTTTTCTTCTGTTTCCATATCCATTGTTATGTTGGTTAGAGGAGAACTTTTCCTGGATCACAATAAACAGCAGCAGTCCAAGGCTAGCAAGGTCACCCCATGTGTTTCTGATGTCTAAATCATCAGCGTTACTTCCAAAGTGGCTTCTGAGATACCACAGTGGTTGTTGGTTTTCTCCAACAGCAAATTCTCGGATCTGCCTTAAGAGGTTAATAGTGATCTGGTAGGTATGATCTTGATCATAAGGTGTACCTTGATGTTCAGAAGTGTCATAATGCTGTGTGATATACACACGGTCTATTCTCTGTAAAGCTCTCCATCCTGTGTTCTGCACTCTGACACGGATTAAGATCCTGTCCCGGTTTCTTCCCACATACTGCCTTGGGGGATGGACAACGTAAGGTGGAAGAGGAACGGAAGTTTCTTGATTAAGGTTGCCAATAGTGTAGTATCGGTATCCCTGAGGCAGTGGGTCCAACAGCCCCTCATAGTTGCCATAATGATGTGAGCCATAATCTCCAGCGTTTGGATCAAAGGTCAGCCATATGTTATTGTTATTGTCGATCTCAACTGTGTTGGCAAACCAATGCAGCAGTAACAGGCTGTGCTTGGGCACAGATTGGCCATAGCTGAGTTTCTTCAAGTCATTGATTGAATCAAGCTTATTCTGTACTGCCAAGACAGATGTCAGGGCAAAGAACAGAACTACACAGCACTCTGTGACCTTTCCTGGAATCCCCATCATCCTGTGTAGATATAAATGTTGTCTTGAGTTAAGCAGTCAAGAGGCCATTTAAACATTAAAAGACATAATGCATTTCGTTATTATTCTATCATACTCACCAGAGTAAAAGTTAGGCAAGAGTTCTGATTGAATCAAAGGATGCAAGAGTCCTGGTTCTGTGAAAAAATGTATTTGTAGGTTTATTTGAAGTTAATAACAGGCTTTAACAACCTATGTTAACGACATCAAGTAAGTATCATCAAGTACTGGATTGAAAATATATGTTTATATATCTTAATATATCTTTTTTGTGAGTATTGTCACCAATATGCTTGCTTTCTTAAACAGATCACTTTTTACTATATATTTAACATTATTAGACATTAGACATTATTTTACAGTAGTCCAGCACAGAGTTACAGACACCCATCCAGTGGGAGTTAGAAACAGAAGGGCAGAGCATTTCTCAAAAACCTGTTTTCATTTCAAGGTCCTCAAATACTGATGCCAAAGGAAAACCCTAAAATGAACGAACATGCACATGCAGGTGGACAAGATACCAAAACAAATAAAAGAGAAGCTTGGATTACAAAAAACATGAAGGAAGTACAGTTTAATTTTCATATTCACCTTTGTATTTTTATATTAAAAAAATACATGTTCTGGGCTCTATTAGTTTTCTTCTTCTGAGTTTTCTTGACAGTACCTTTTAAAAGCTTCATATTCTGTGGAATAATGCCCTTGTTTATGCAAAGACTAAATCTGGCAATCATAAAATGAGAGAGCTCACCTCTGTTAGTCTGCTGCTGTCAGATATCCAATCTCTCTGTGAGAGCATGCAGAGAGATCCTTTTAGGTTACTGTTTCTCTGTAAATGAATCCAGCAAGATTGCTAGAGCATTGCTCGTCATTACAGGAAGTAAAACCCTTAATGTTTAGTAGGAATTTCCCAGGCATGTGCCTGAACAAAGGTAGCTAAAAAATGAATTTTTATTTCCATTTTAGAGGAATTATTATTACAAGGAAGGAGTCATTCTGTCAGTCATCTGAGAAATACATGAGCAGCTAAGGGTCCAAATTTCACATGGATATGTCCTTTGGACTACAGGGTGACTATATTGGAAACATGGTTTATTATTAGCCAGTATTTTCTTATCACAGATCACTTTCAAACTGATCACATACATAAAAAGTGGAATTTTTTTAAATAACGTCTGACCTTAAAGATTATTCTTGGTAACAGTATTTCCCTTTGCTTCTCTGATATTGGATTCCGATATTGAATTGATGTCAATACAGATCAATGTATTATTGCAACCCTAATGCGACTTACTCTTCCTCACGTTTTGTCATCTACAATCCAAGCATACAAAAACATCCATGAATAAATATACAGATCAACACAAATATAAAAAGACACCAATTCACTGAAGCACCATCATCCCAATCAGTTCGTCTGTATTGTAGTCTGTAGGTGTTCTGCAGTCTGTAGTTGTTTTCTGGGCTGTACTTGATTTCTACTCTGGAGTTATTTTTTGGTCCGTCATTTAATTGTGTGTCATTGTTTTCCTGTATGTAGTTACTTTTGGGTGTGTGGTCGTTTTGTGGTATGAAGTTTTTCAATGTGTTGTCACTTTTCAGTGTGTGGTTGTTTTCTGGTTGTTTCTGGTTGTTTTCAGCCTCTGTGTTTTTTTCATCCAGTATGGAGTTGTTTTCCGCTGTGTGCCTGTTTTCTTGTTGTTCCTTGTTGTTTTCCTGTGTAGGTTTATTATCCAGTGTGGGGTTGTTTTCCGCTGTGTGTCTGTTTTCTTGTTGTTTCTTGTTGTTTTCCTGTGCATGTTTTTTATCCTGTGTGGAGTAGTTTTCCTGTGTGGGTTTTTTATCCAGTGTGGAGTTTTTTTGTGGTTTGTACTTATTTCCCCCTGTGTAGTTATTTTCTGGTACGTGGTTGTTTGCTGCTTGGACATTGTTTCCTGGTCTGTTGTATTGGCTAGGGGATAATCTCTCCTGGATCACAATAAACAACAGCAGTCCAAGAGAAGCGAGGTCACCCCATGTGTTTCTGATACGGGAAACATCAGCATTACTGCCAAAGAGGCTCCTGAGGTATGACAGTGGTTGTTGGTTTTCTCCCACGGAAAACTCTCTTATCTGTCTCAAGAGGTTAGTAGTGATCACATAGGTATGATCTGGATCATATTCCATCTGGTGTTCAATATGCTGTGTCATGTACACTTGGTCTACCCTGTGCACAATTCTGTTCTCTCTGATCTGTGTCCTGACACGAAATAGGATCCTGTCCCTGTTTCTTCCCTGATACTCTGCTAAGGGATGGAGAACATAATGTGGAAGTTTCACAGAAGATTTGTCTTGATTTAGATTACCCACAGTGAAGTACCGGTATTCATTTCCCGCAGGCAGTTGGTCCAAGAGCCTCTCAATGTTGCAGTAATGATGTGAGCCATAATCTTCATTGTCTACGTCAAAGGGCAGCTGAATGATGTTGTTATCGTCAATGTCAATGATGGTGGCAAACCAGAAGAGAAGCAAAATACTGTGCTTAGACACAGATTGGCCGAAGTTGATTTTCTTTAAATCATTGATTGAATCCATCTTTTTCTGTACAGCTGACACAGAAGTCAGGACTAAGAATAGAGCCACACAGCACCTCGTGACTCTTCCTGAGATCTTTATCATCCTGTAAACATATTCAAAAAGTTATTTCTCCCATTTTTTAATTCATATTGTACACTCACAATCCACGCATGTATTTTAAATTATAAATGCATCAAAATTATTTTTATTTCATACAACTGATAAATGTATTTAATACTTTCTGTCTTTATATGGATGAATAGTTAATGATAAAGCATAGGGTGAAAGTTGGCATGGGGCCATACTGAACATTGAAACAGGTTTTGCTTGTCATCATTGTACCTCACTGCTCATACCAAGCAGTAAGAGTAAGGCTTAGGAATGAGCCCACAGTTCTTCTGTAATGCCTCAGCAGCATAAACAAATCAGCTGTGTAGCTCCTGAAGTTACAATATATATTAGTGAGAAAGTTCCTTAATCGGGCTTTCAACAGACAGCATTTTCTTGAGGAGTTAATGTCGAGGCATATTAATACCAAGAAGAGAGGATATTCTCACTGAAGACTTAAGTTAAGTGCTTCATCAAATGTGTGGATTAATGCAGCACAAAATATTAACCTCCTAAATCCCAAGCTCTTGTTAGATGTGCATTTTTTAAATTAAATTATTTCTTATTGATGTTTGGGCTTATTGGAACCTACTTAGTATAAAGATCAAGCATCATCTTTTGACATTGTAGTAAGATGTACTCTTCTGACACTACAGGATGGCAGTGTTAGTGTCCACAAACATGGAAAACATAAAATCTCAGTTAAGCAGAATTAAAGGTTGTGCTAATGTTGCCCAAAATGTTATGTCCATGCATGTGGACGCCAGGTCCAGGTAAGAGGTGAAAAAACAAAACTAGTAATCAAAAAATAGAAGAGCTTACCTGAGTTAGTCTGTTGTCAGGTATGTGATCTCTGAACTGATGTGTTTGTGCAGGTGTAGCTCCTTTGGATAATCGTTTCACTGTGAACAAAACTGGCTAAACAAGCATTGCTAGTTGTAAAATGCCCTTTAAAAAATAATGACAAATTTCTCATAAAATTTTGGTAGGTGTATTTCAGTCACACTTTTTTCTCTTTACAGCAGCTTTCTGCATAAAATGTGTGTTTTACATTGTTAAGGCTTATTTATACTTTATGGAGATTAAGACAGAAATTAGAAAAAGATGGAGGAACCTGTAGCTAAGCACCCTGAGCCGCACCACTGCAATAAGGACACGGCCTTAATGGAATGCACTCTACAGTTTAACCCCCTGGGACAGCCCAAGTTTGGCCTTTTGCCGTTATTGGACAGTACAGTATCTAAAATTATGGTTTCAGAGACCAGAGTGATCCTGAATCAGGCTTCTAGGCCAACATGACTTAATCTGTTTTAACGTTAACATTCTTTTTAAGGGTTAGGGTTCTTTAAAGCTGTAAACTAGGTAAATCAATTTTATGCCTAATCCTTCTGCAGCAAGTTACTGTTTGTAGGACAAGAAATCATTGAAGATGTCTTAATTATTTTGCACATATAATTTGTGCTTATCCACTTAGCCTAAAATAAAAACACTGACATGGGGTACAGTGATAACTCAATTATTGTTTAATAAATGCAATTCTAAAGACTACAGAAAGAATACAAAGCAGTCACTGAATTGCACTCCTGTTTGCAAAGCTAATACATTATGAGTGAAGGCTTAATAGAAGATAGAGCCACTTACTTGACTGTTTCATTTATGCAGCAGAACATTTTTCAATTTCCTCATCAGCATGAATCATCAGTGAATCATTACTGTTGCTGTACATATTTGCTGTGTCAGCTTAACTCTGCATTCCAGTCCAGCACTGTGAATATTTTCTTCTTAATTACAATAAGGCTTGAAGGTGTGTATTTAACTGATGACTTGTCTTAAGCAGATGACATTAAAAACAGCGAGCTGATCTCCCTCTTGCTCTTTGATTGTTTTCTTTTAGAGTAACTGATAGAATGGATTATGTCAGATCTCACCATTGCAACTGAAGCCCTCCCAATTAATTCATTAATCAAATACTAGGGCCTGGACACATGCCTTGTTTTTTTTTCGATTGCTGTTATTGTTACAGAGAGAAACAGTTGAACGTGCAGTCAAAAGCAGGAGTGGTGCCCATCTGTGATGAGGAAAAAGAACAATTCACGTAGGCAGATATCTTTCATTTGACCTTAAATTTCACACAACGTTGTAAATGGAGAAGATGTTCATTACAGTAGTGCAAAAAGCAGTCAAAGACAAAGCAGGAACCCTAGGTCTTTCAACATAAGATTGCATACATACGTGTATGTATATATATATATATATATATCAGTACATTTAATATTTTCACACTTCTTTATAATGCAACTGCTGTAAATAGATAAATAAGTAAGATGCAAAAAACAATGAAAGCTGCAACAAAACAACAAATACAGCAAATACAGCAGAAAGACCTGCCTGGTCCTCTACTCCCTGTCTGGTCCTCCTCATCGTTCACCCTCACTGCAATGTAATCTTGGTACTGAAAACCTCTTGGAACATTGCTTTCACTCTCACTCTCTGAAGCATCATCATCCAAATGATTTTGTCTCTTTCCACGTCTGTTGTTGCGCTGACTAGAGGAGCATCTTTCTTGGATCACAATAAACAACAGCAGTCCAAGGCCAGCAAGATCCCCCCATGTGTTTCTGATGTGGGAATCATCAGCGTTACTTCCATAGCGGTTTCTAAGACCCAGCAGTAATTGTTGGTCCTGTCCAACAGAAAAATCTCTGATCTGCCTCAGGAGGTTGGTAGTTATCAAGTAGGTATGATCTGGGTCATAAGCGTTCTGATGGTCAATATGCTGTGTCAGGTACACTTGGTCGACCCTGTTCTGCCCCATGACACGGAATAGGATCCTGTCCCTGTTTCTTCCGACATATTCCCTCCTTGGGGGATGGACAACATAATCTGGTAGTTGCTCTGAGCTTTCTGGATGAGCTCTTTCTTGAAGATTGCCAACAGTGTAGTACCGATGTCTATTTCCCAGAGGTAGCGGGTCCAGCAGCCCTTCATAGTTGCCATAATGATGTGAGACATAATCATTGTTTGGGTCAAAGGTCAGCCTTATGATATTGTTATTGTTCATGTCAACTGTGTTGGCAAACCAGTAAAGCAGCACAAGACTGTGCTTGGGTACAGATTGTCCAAAGTTGACTTTCTTCAGATCATTGATTGAATCCAGCTTTTTCTGTATAGCTGACACAGAAGTCAGGACAAAGAACAGAACTGCACAGCAACGCAGGAGTCTTCCTGATATCTTCATCTTCCTGTATAGATAGAAAATAGTTATTTTTCCCCATTATTCATCCATAATATGCATTCTCACTCTATTTATTCATTCCATTCATGTATTTGCAACTACAAATGCATCTAATGACAATTTTCTGAAATTCTTTTATAATTTCTTTTGATGTATAGCTTATTCTCTTACCTAAAGGCTATGACTCTTTGAAGTCATACAAGAAAAAAAAAAGTATTTTTTGATAATGAACATTGAAACAGGTTTTACAACAAATTGGCATGCTGTCTAGAATGTAAATATGTGCAATTGAATACTGTTTAAACATAATACTAAATACTAAACTTAATTACCATCCTATTTTCCCATATATATATTTTTTTTTTTCATTTCAACATCATAATAAATTATATCAGCACTACAGCAACATCTACATTAATGCCGTGTTATTTAAGAAGAAAGAGATGAGCGACCTGGGCTTTTTTGGGGTTCTTTTGTATTTCGTTCTTGCAGATGTATGTATTGAAGTTTTGTTTGTTTTGTTAAGAGTCTGAGCTGCACCCTTTTAAGACTTTGTCAGGGCGAATTAATTCTCACATCTCTTCTTTTTAATTTTTGGGTGTGACTGTGTACTCCACCCTGCGGCCTCATCAGGATCGACTTGAATGAGGAAATGTAATTCATCACTTTTAGATCATGGTACTAATAACTGCACTTAAGTAATATGATCATGAAATTAAACCTTTCTTAAGGACAAAGAAGATATTGACAAGTAAGGATCATTATTCTTAGATGTTGGACATCTGAGCCTTTGAGGATGCTCCTCTTATACCCCGTCAAGATACTTTGCTGTTTTTCTTTTTTTATGAGCATTTCACACGTTTGCCAGTCTTGTGTTGAACTCTGTATAGCTGGAATCATTTTTAAAATTAGCATTTATTCTGAAATACAAGACACTGATCAGCTCATGGATGAAATATACTTGTAGTGGTTTTGTACAGTCTTTAATTGAATATCCGTTTAAAAAAATATCCAGGATCACAATAATATCACATTGGGCTCTATTTACATTTTACATAGCATCATTTCTTAAAATCAATTTGGTATTATTACAGTCTGTATAATACAGAATTCCCTTTTTACATTCACTGTACAGCATTTCCTTGTTGTTCCTTGGTGGAGTTATAATAAGACAAAGAAGACCTGCATTATGCATTGTCAATCATGTGGAAAAAATTAACAATTAGAAAATAAGAGAGCTGACCTGTATTCGTCTGATACCGACAGGTATTTGATTCTTCTGTTTGTGATCGAGGAGGTGTACCTCCCTTCCGAGCTCTCTAAGTGAAACTGACAAAACAAGGGTTTCTACTGGGTACAGGAAGTTACATAATACAGCTTGTGTTTACATGAAGTTAATTATTAAAAAATGATTTGACAACTTCTTTCTTCCTTTATGTATGTTTTACTATGAAATTTTATGTGTATTAGTGTCATATTTTGTTTTTTGTTCCCTTTTTAATCCAGATATCAGCCTTAAAAATGTGGTGGACGTGTGGCAATTTCATAATCTCTCTATATATGGTTTTTAAGAATGAAAAAGATAAATTTCCTTGTAATGCCACTTTCAAAAAGTTGATGAAGTATAAGCAGTGAAAACTCATGTTGTTTGATACTTATTCAGTCTCCTCAGCTGACGCCATCAGATATCAATAATATGTTGAACTCCATCCGCAGAACAAAGAATAGTTTACGTTGTCTAACTGTGATGTTTAGTGGCCCTGATCGGCTGGCCACACTGCTGCAACTCTCACAGCAACCAGCAGGAGATGCTGTCACACAGGTAGTTGGTCTGAAACACCTGGAAGGTATCAAGCCTTGAGCTTGTGAAAGCTGGGCGTCTGTGCCATATTTTAAGACCATAATGGTTTACATTTAGATATATGCCAAACCGCAAGTTAGTTGTCTTTCTTTGTGCTGATATATGTAATCATGATTCAGTGTGGAGAGCTGCTCTGAAGCTACAGAGGCAAATATTTTTTGTCTAATATATATAATCTCAACTGGGAAAGTATTTCAGCAAGTGGATTTACGT
>JAOWBC010000458.1:14311722-14324139 GCA_028566105.1 Hypoplectrus providencianus
CACACACACACACACACACACACACACACCGATTGCAGTGTGTGTCAAGGAGCCAAAGGATTCCCGCTGGTTGTGTTGTTATAAGAATAATGGACATGTATTTGTGCACATTCACACATACAAAGAGACATTTTATTGGTTGCCTTGAGATTCAGCACTCGCTAAAAGAAAGTTGAGCTCTGAAATGTAAATCTACAACGTGGGTAAGAACATAACAAGTTGAATCACAATGATTTTAGGAACAACAGCAGGCCTCTGCACATTGTCCAAATGATGTTAATAATGCAGAGTTTGGCTGCTTGTACAATATACATTTTTATACTGTTTTGATAACCTATATTGTCATATCCCTCAGAAAAAAAACTTCCTAACATTTCTACTGACAGCTCGCCTCTGAGTATTATGAGCTGTTACAATATTTCCAAAGGAATGTACCTTCATTCTAAATAGGGGTTTCACTGATGCTTGCTTCAAGTAGTACTTCATATCAATATATCATCATACAACTACATGTCAAAATGAAGTTTTAAAAGTGTGACATCTTGTGCCTGGTGTCCCTGATGTGAGGTATGTGTGAGGACAGAGGTCAGATTCCTGAGCCCCCTGACCCTGTAGCCTCACGCTTGCTGTCAGCCAACCATTTCATTGATACACTTTGACCCATGCACTAAGATAAAGAACTACACTGGCTTGCTACCACTGCCTGGCTAATGACTTTAACTACTCCTGTCAGTGAGCAACTAGCAGATAATAGCAAGCTAACCTATTATTCGGCCTCTGTGCATAGAGCCTGACAAAATTGGCAACTTCCTGAATCAGTTAGATTTTGTATAAACACACTTGGGAGTTAATGTTTAGCAGGTGCTATGGGCTAGAATATTGTTTTCAAATGCTTATAAATGTAGTTTCTGGAATGCATTGCTGCAGCATAATAGCTTCCCTTAAATGTAGATGTTGAGTTATAAACACATGAACAAGCCCTGGATTGATGACCTAGTCTATAAGGTTAGATTATGTTGTTTTTCATGGATAAAATTTAGCAAAATGCCTTTGTTGCAGTCGAAGGACTTTTTTCTTGCGAGTTGCTCTGTGTCAGAGGCAGTTGAAGTGCCTAGAAAGACAACAGCTCTCTTGTGTACCGCAGCAATGTGGAGACTGAACAGAATTCCTCTGGCAGTCTAGACAAACCTGTGGGCTTCTACTGTCATTACTGCAATTTACTAACATTTCTCAACTGTCTGCAAAGTAACCCTAGCTGCTACAGCTACTTGCACTGACATGGATACAACCAGGGTCTTGCCCTTAAAACACCCAGAAAGAAAACCGACTAAGAAGCATTGATTTGTATCTGTGAGGAAGTGACAGGTGGTTGTCTTACAGTTCTTTACAAACATGCACACAAAATATTTAGTGCAGATAAGACATGCACTACTCGGTAGATAGATAAAGAATTTTACAAATGCATGTCACAAAGGCAGATGCACAGTCGCTGTCGGGTGCCAGGTGACACGATGAGCTAGTTGGACCTTTCAGGGGTCAGAGGGCACATTTCTCCATAGAGCTGAACGATGAGGACTCTGGGAACTAGGCCTTGCTGCACAAACATGCTGACTTTAATAACACAACAGACCATGTTTGCACTGCCACCACTCCAATTTCCCCCTTTTATTAAGGGATGCACTGTCAGAGGGTGGGAAAAAGTGTTTGGGTGTATGCATATGCGTGTTTATACCCCTCCCCCTGGGCCTGCCCTAAACCCATGTGGTCCGGGGAATCTAATTGACTCTTTGCTGGAGGACTATTGGAGCCCTAGTTCAGGGGAAGTTAGGGGAACTCAACCATAAAAAAGAAACTTTGGAAGAGCCTCACAGAAATTGTTTTGATATGATCACAATGAATAAGAATTACAGCAACCCACACACTTCTGAAGAAGCATCTGAGTCACCATCAAAACAATTGCAGCCATGTGAAGATGGGACTTGCCTGGCCTGCAAACTTCCTTTGTCCTGCCTGGGAATGTAAATAAAGAGAGACAAGAAGACCAGATGCTTTTAGAGGGGGGCCATAAAAAGATTTTAGACCAGAGCAAAGATGGACATGAACCATTTAGTGGATTAGTCCTCTTATGTGTGTTTGATGTGGCCCTTAATGGTGGAAAGACCTGTCATAAAACAGCATTTGAATTCTAAATCAGCCTTTAAAGGATGTTTTAAATCAGATTAATATGAAGATTAGGTTACACTAATATTAGTTGTATACTATTTGTATAATTGTATTCCAGATCTGTATGTTGGAAGATGATTTTAAAATATGTGTGGTGTCGGGTAAAAGCTTAATTCAAAACCCTCAAAAGCTTTCAAAGTAAAAAATGACATGTGGTACAAACCTAGTATTGCAGTGAATCCCTGAAAATAATATAAACAATACTCTTCTCGATGGCATATCTTGTCTTTTTTTTTTTTGTAAGTGTTATATCAAGCAGTGCACTTATAAAGAGAATGACTGTCTTGAGTTTAAAGGATTCAATGAGTGAATCACTCTCCTGGTCTGAAGTTGTTTTGGTCCAAGTTTCCAGTTCTTTTCTTCCTCTAGATTCCTTTCTTGAGATTTAGGTCAGTTTGTTTAGAGGGTCAAACCACTGGTTTGTCATGAAGGAACTAACCTCAGTGCCACTCATTTCCAACCTAAACTGGGAACATGACCTTTGACCTGCTCGCCACGCTGTCAAGATCAACACCCTGGACAGCTGAGGCATGGCTCAGTGGTTTTGACCACATCTCCACTAAACATAGACAACACAGTCACAGTGTTTTTCATAGTTCTTCTATGTTCTCCTTTTCTTTGAAAAGGCAGCAAACAGGGATGTGTTTAACTGGCTTCAAATGTATGTACACCCCTGTCTGGAGGCATGGTGTGTGAGGAATGACCCAAAAGTGAAATAAATCACGAACGGTATTTTCTAAACTTTTTCTTTTCCTCCTGTTTTCTCCCCTCCTCCTCCGTCTCCTTTTCTATTCCACTCTCCTTTCTCTTTGTCCTGTCCTGTCCTCTTTTTTTCCTGGCCTTATCTTTTTTTCTTTTTTTTTTATTTACCTCCCCCTACTCAATAATCCTTTTTCTTTTTGCTTCCCCTCTTTGGCTCATGCCTTCCTCCACCTCTTCCTGACTACATCTTCTCTTGACTTTCTCCTCCTTGCTCTTTGTTTCTCCTATTTTCTCCCCTCAAAAAAACTTTGTGGCATAAGAGGCTGCTGGCCATATTTACAAAAAGCAAAAGTAATAAGGATCACAGTAAAACACGATCACAGCAAGCCAAATGAGTCACTCTCTGCTTTCCAACTTCTAAAATTCATTCAACTTTTTTATGGAGTCAAATCTATGCCATCCTGTAACTGGACCTGATAAAGGGGGAGAGCCAAAGGAGGATTAACTCTTAGATTTTAATCATGAATGGCGGCCGTTGTAAGGTGATCTATAACCCTTGAAAACTTTGTTCAGAAAAACATTAAGCAAAAAAGACTTATAACCAATTAAGTAACAATTGGATTTAATGTTCTGAGAGAAAACCCAAAATACAGACTGTGACTTTGACAGAATATGTTGTGTTCATGTTAACTCCTTCCCCAAACCCAGATGAATAACATTTTGTTGTGCCCTTAGTGAAGTTATTGTTATTGAACACTTGTCTGTGTTTAAACTCCATGTTCACTGCTGTTTTCCATTGGAGTTTGAGAGAATTTTAACATTTTAAAAACAGATTTAAACAAGTCTAAATCTGTTTTTTTTTTGTTTTTTTAGGTAGTTTGTTTGGAAATCAAGACATCTTATGTGGTTTAGCTTTGCCTAAAGGGTGAAGGCTAGCTGTTTTTTGACATTCATAAACCATGTCCTGACTCATATTTACCTCTGCCAAGAAGGTGTTTCACTGTCGTATTGTTGTTGTAGGTCTGTGTTCTCTGCATGCCTCTCCACTTCCTTTTACTGTAAATGGAAAAAGTTCTCACTATAACAGTAAACTCAAACACTGCAGACATTTTTGCATTACAGTTGATACACTTCTCACCACAGTTGTTCTCAGAAAGTGGATCCAGGTCAGCTTACCTGAGGCTGAAAGAGAAGTGTACCAAGTTTAAACCAAAACCAGTTTAGAATGTCCACAAGACCTTTTTAGATACCTGCTGTTCCACTTCTCATTCCTATTTGACCTGGCATGGACCTGTACTTATTTCAGTCAGGGCAGTGTTTTGACTGGCATGTGTCCGGTAAAGTCTGGGTAATATCCACCAGCTGGTAATCCACCAGGGCCAGACATTTTTCATGTCAAGGTCAAATGTCTTAACATTTATAGGGTCATGCTCCAACTGGCTGTCTCCTGACACCTGTGTTTACAGGCTAAAAATCCATTACAGGTCTGCAGCACTTTGGCTGGACACCATGGAAGGGCTGAGAGTATGAATGCCTCTGTTTGATAAATGGTTAGTTTATCCAGATGTTTTACAGAACACCACTCCTGAATCCTTCATGAGTCTGGTTTTATGCTCTCTCAGAACAACAGAAAACACAGTATGCTTCACTTGTAGGATTAGTGGTTTGCTGAAATTGACGACACAGGACTGAGACAGTTTACAACCTGTAATGAAAGTAATTGATTTCCATTGTTGGGTAGAGCTGGTTTTCCCACAGTAATGCCGCTGCGCTTTTTGTCTTTTCGTGGGTGTTGTATGTTTGTCAAGTCTTTAACAGTGTTTGACTCTGCTTTGACTTGGGCAAATGGCACTCATCAAGGACAGTTAACGGTGCTCTGGAGAGTCTTGCTACTTCTGTCAGGGAAACCAGCAAATAAAGATGCAAGATACACAGACAACTTTCTGTCCCTGTTGTTTTCACTTTGTCTCTTGGTGGCTTTCATATTTTCCAGAGCCTGACAGATATCTCTCTCAATATTTACCTATCAAATGTGTATCAGTATCAGTGTATATGCTGTACAGTAACAGACAGTAATTATATCTTTTGAGCCATTTATTTCATTCCTATTCTTCTTTTCTCTCAGTTATGTTATATTGACCACTATATCAGTTATCTATTAATTTCCCCCCTCTGAAATCAGCATCTGCATTGGTCTCAAAAATACCATATCGGTCAGCCTCTAGTATTTTTCCCTATCACACGAGAGGATTGCTCCTTGTTTACTCTTTATTAACCGGAACCGACAGCTTGTTAATACAATAGATGTGCGTGGTATTGTTTTCAGTACCTTGCACTCAAAGAAGCAAGTGGGACACTTATTTCAGGACAAGAACTTGTATCAAATATTTGCATTCTATTGGTTTGTGCACATAAACCCTTCACAAAATCTACTGAGGGAATATGAACCTTATTGTTTCATTTTAAAGGAGGTTTTTTTTATTTTAGTGTTTTGCAGGTGTTGCTGCCTGCTGTTGGGTGATATTTGAGTACACTGAGGCTGATCTGAAGTGTCTTTTAACCCCATTCACTTTATGTCCATTCCCTTTGATGCTTTGCTGGCATCCTGCCTCAGGTGAGGCTCAGTTGTCACAGCCTTGTCTGTCAAGGTGTGCTAGCCCCCGGTCTACATTCTCTCTTTACAGCCCATCGCAGTCAAGGGAGCAGGGAGAGAGACAGATTGACATAAACATTGGTAGGATAAAAAGAAACAAAGGTTTTGTGTGGTGGAGATAAAGGTCATATCAGAGGTGACTTCAGCTGTGTTTAGAAATAAGGGGAAAAAAAGTAATGTTCGAGAAAAAAGTGGGGTGACCAATTGGAGGTAGTTGGGAGGCAACGTTGTACAAAAGAAGAAAAAAAGACCGGGGAGTCAAACAGCAGAGACAGTACCACAAAGATGGAGTGGAGAGGGGAAACTGATGACAGGAGAGATAGGACAGTATCAGTGTGTGGAGAGAGGAAAGGGTGAGGTTGAGAGAGAGAGAGACAAGCAGAGGTACGGGAATGTGGGAGGTGGAGTGGAGAGGTGGAGGGCAGTAAAGTCGCAGTAAGTTGCTGACTGACTGCTGGAACAGGATGGGGAAGTGGTGAAGGAGGCCAGGAGAGCTGCTTCCATAGGTGGGTCTCTATGACACATGCACACAGACACACACACACATAAAGGAACACATTATAAAAGTAAGACTCAAAATGAACGAGCGTTGAGTTTAGACAGCAGTGTTATTCTTTACTGAATTTCTTCCATTAATCAATGCGGTGCCAGTTTGAAGTGAGTGGACTTTCTATTTGTCCTTCCCTGTATATTTATTTCTCCTGAGTGGTACAAGCGAACTGGCAAGTTGTCTGGATTTCTTCTTCTCGTGGCAGTTCAAGTGTTGTGGAGTAAAATCTGTGCCTGAACTGGAATTTAATAGCTATTTAATTCTTGGCAGGCAGTCCAGGCTGACGTGTGTGTGTTTGTGTTCATGTTATTGTGTGCTTATGGACTTGTGTGCATATAGGTCAGCTGTGAGATCAAAAAGAGGAAAGGCAGTGTGTGTACGAGGTCATGGCGTCCCCTGTTTTAAATGCACAGGCATGTACTCTGCTCTTGTGTGTGTGTATGTGTGTGTGTGTTTGTGTGTGTATGTGTGACCCTGGCTAGCTGGGTGAGCGGCTCAGGTTTCAGCCTCAGCAGTCTCCCTCTTTTCCACTCTCACATTAGCAGGACAGTAACCCTGCACTGTGGAGACGAGGGAAAGGGAGGCCTTGTGAGGGGGAGCAGCTACATGAACCACTGTACATACAGACACAAACATATGCACTGTACATTCTTCACCTACGCTGACTTAACACATTGTTAAGCAGAACTACAGCCACTTCATGCATGCTCATGGATGTCTGTTAACAGACCTTACCGAACATATAAAAAGTTAAATATTTATCTTACAATTGGACACACAACCGAAGGCATTCCACAGGAGGACATTAAGCTAATCATTATTAAAACAAACCTGCCAAGTGCCAAGTATTTCAATACTAATGCAGGTATATTTTATAAAGTTTTCTGTTGAGTCAAGAGTCTGCATTGGCATGAGATCAGCTGTCTACTCTCACAAGCTAAAACAACTATCCAGATTTTATCTGTCACTTCTGCTCCAGTTTTTCAGCAGGTGCATCCAAAGCACTGATGAGCAGTGTGCATGTGTATTGTGTTTCATGGCTCAAGTAGTTCCTGACGATTAAAGGAATAGTTTAAATAGTATTGTAAATACATTTTTTGAGGGGGTGAAAAATTATACTCATATCCCTCCTTAAACTTAGAATAGAAATGGAGATAATGCTCTGCTTCTGTCCAAAGGTTACAAAATCTGCCTGCTCGCAACTTTGAAGCTAACTTTATAAAAGACATTTTGTATCTTATTTAAATAATGTGTGCAAAAAGCAAGTCTAACAGCATTAATTTGCAGTTTTATCGCAGGTTTTGTGCCTGACAATTTCCTGGCTGCAACCAATAACTTCCTGGATTCTCCTCTTGTTCTTTGGCACCTGCTTGGAGCCAAGAAATAGTCTGGCACACAACCACATGTTAAATTCCCTGTAAAACTTTGTTTTTATCTGAATTAAACAAATGAAATATAGCTTTTATTAGTGATCTATGTGCAGTTTTCTTACTGTTGGATAGAACTAGGCTTATTTTCCCATTTCCAGTCTTTATGCTAAACTTAATCAGCTACAAGCTGCTGCTTTATAATTTACAGATCTGGCTGTAACGTGGTATAGATCTGACTCCCATGCATATAAGCTTTTTACCCAAAATGTGGTTTTGCATCTGGACAGTTAAGCAGCAGGTGTTTTCTTGGGTCTTACATTCTCAGAATTCTTCTTATGAATGTTTTCCAGTACCATTCACCTCTTTGTCCAGTCCTTTTTCTAACCTGCGTTCTCTTCCCCTGTTGTAACAGGACCCGAGGTGATCTCCAGCTACAGCAGCAGTGCCATGTCTGAGGCGGTGGTGCCTGATGCGATGGTGTCCCCAGCAGTGGGTGGCCCGTACGGGGACAAGGCCGGTGGCCCTATGGTGGACTTCAGTTACGTGGGCATTGACGCCATCCTGGAGCAGATGAGGAGGAAAGCCATGAAGCAAGGTTTTGAGCTCAACATAATGGTTGTGGGTGAGTACAAAGGTTTGCTTTACATTGTCCAGATTTGGTTTGATCTGGCATCAGAGTAGGAAAGTTCAACATACTGCACAATTTAGAATTAGCTCTTTTTAATCATCAATATTTTTTTTCTCTCTCTGTCTCTCATTCCCTGAGCCTTATCATCAAGTGTAGACTATAAATCCAGTTTTCCATATAGTATAAACCCCCAATCACGACACTTAAATATGTGTCTGAAAACCTCCTCAGTCAGCTGTTGCAACATGCTTCCTGTTATTCAGACAGATAGAGTTTTTGTCTCTAATCACTAACAGAAAATGGAGGCCTCACACTTATTTTAATTAACAGCCACATGCAGAAGGACCTCTTTCTCATTGAGCCCCCATCACTGTGATCAGACACCTTTTGAAACAGCAGCTAATTACACGCATACACACCCTCGACAGTAGACAGGCCACCATAAAACTCAAACCACCTTCCCTACTGTACGTCTCCTCAGGCTGATGTCGCGCCAGTTGTGCTTCATCCGCAAATAAAAAAGCTGTTTGAGAAGCAGCCTCAGGGTTTAAACTGAGTCGTGTAAAGTTGTAAAGTTAATGGTAAACACAACTAAACAAACTTAGAACAGAGAGAAGAACAACTATCTGATAACAGCAAAATGAATATTTAGTGAGTATATTTTGCTGTTAATTTGAATCTCATTAAAAAGGTTGTCACCAGTTTATTTCATTGCAGTTTTAAACAAAATCAGCTTTTTTTCTCACACAAAGCAAGTGTGGGACTTTGGCACAACATCACTTTCTGATGGTTGTTAGTGGGAGAATGCTGGACACAAACACTTTGGGGAATACAGCTGCAGCTGTTGACTCCATACTGGTTGCATTGATCCATGTTTCCATGTAACGTGTGCTGCTGACTGCCTGCACATGCGTTTCAGTTTGTGTCTCTATAAATTAGTGAAGGTCTCAGTGTTGACTTAACCTGAAGATGAACTGTGAATGTCCGCTGCCCAGTGGGCCTCTCAGAAACTCCTCTTCATTAATCCTTGGTTATGTTAGCATGGTGCGCAGGGGTCAGAGAGGGTCCTATTCATATAAACGGACAGTTGCTGATGATGACTCATGGATAGGGAGTCTCCCTGGTTCCCTTGCTTCTGCTCTAAAGTCATCCTAATTTTGTCTTTTCCAGATGGAGAGCTTTTCAGCAGGCAACTGCAATGTGAACTTTAAGTATCGGTATATAACCATGTCTTTGCACGAACACCATACATAATAGATAAAAAGTGTGGGCCAGGGTTGCCAGGTCTGTGTGACAAAAGAAGCGCAATTACAGTTTTATATACATTTTTAACAGTATTGTAACTTGGAATCTCTGTGGAAACCAATTTACTGAAATAAAAAAAATCTATATCCTTTATTTCGTCCACTTACCCCACTTAAGTTAAGCATGTGGCAGGTTTAAAAGTAGCCTGATTAAATGGGAAAACCACAGACCTTGCAACACAACCGTGTGTAGATGATAAAGCTAAAGTAAAAAAAAAATGTTAGTTCCACTTTGGATTTCTTACTTTTGATGCAGTTCCAACCGCAATTAAAAACTAGGTTTCATTTTTTTTGTCAAATTGTATTGTTTTACCATGTACAATGTTTTATTTACATCTGGTGACTAAGTACACATATTCCAAACCAAAAAAAATGGTTTACCTTGTTTACGCTCTGTCTAATTGAGGCCATGTTTGGGTTTTGACATGTGTACTGATGCCTCTCCCTGCAAGGTTTTACAATGTTGTTTGTCCAGACCAGCTTGTCCCTGCTTTAGGCTTAAAAGCCAACAGTGTGTCATGTCAAACTGTGAAAAAAGTTAAATAAGTTGTCTTGTTTGGGTATCATGTCACCTATACTGTGTACATTGTGAGGTACCTACAGTCAATTGTTGTGGCAGGGGAATAAGTTTATCTTCAATGGTTTGTTTCTTTCCCTCTGACTGTGTTTCTGCTTACAGGACAGAGTGGCCTGGGAAAGTCTACTCTGATGAACACGCTGTTCAAGTCAAAAGTCAGCCGTAAGTCAGTGCTGGCTACCGCCCAGGAGAAGATCCCCAAAACAATCGAAATAAAGTCCATCAGTCATGGTACGGCCACCTTGAACTCGTATCAAGACACTGCTACTTTGTTTTTCTCCTCTTGCCTTCTGTATTTAGACTTTTGTCTCTGTCAACCATGGCAAACACTGCTTGTGTAGTCACTCCAAAGTTTTTCCTCCTTAATTCTCTCCACTTTCCTTTACTTCTAATTCTCTTTAATTACTATAATCGTGGCTGAAACAATTTCTGAATATACCATATTCTTTGCCTCATAAAACCAGCACAGTTTAAAATTTGGCAGCTGTTATAAAATGTTTTCAAATTATCCACTTAAATTTCTGCGTGAAAAAAACGCAATGCTGTTGCAGAGTCATGCTACACTTTTTTTTTTTTTTTTTTTTGCATGTACACAGCCTGTTTCAGAACAGCAGTGGCTCAAGAGGTAGAACAGTTCATCCACATATCATAAGGCTGACACTATGATCCCATGCTGCTCCTGATGATAAAATCATGTTTTTACGTTCTCTCTTATTTCCATCTGGTTGTATGTAGTGCACTTTGTGTTTGACATCTTAGTTTACATTGTGTGTTTTTCTGTGTGCAGACATCGAGGAGAAAGGAGTGCGAATGAAGCTGACAGTCATTGACACACCAGGCTTTGGAGATCAGATCAACAATGAGAACTGGTACGCTACTTTTCTACCATCATTGAGTGAAAAAGAGCGAGATTTAAATTGTGTCTAACCAGATGCCCCTTCCTATCTCCTTACTTTTCCTGTTCCTGTTTTCTGTCAATCTTTATCTTCATTTATCTTCTCTCACCCTTTTTATCCCCCATGTCTCACATCCTCCTTTTATCCATCTGCCCCTTCTCTTCCTTTGCGACCTCTTTGTTGGTTGCTCCTTTCCTCTTTTATCTGTCCATCGCTTTCCTCTCCACTCCTCTCTTATCTTTCCTTCAATCCCGCCTTGACACGGTCCAGCTGGCAGCCCATCATGAAGTTCATTAATGACCAGTACGAGGCGTACCTGCAGGAGGAGATAAACATCAACAGGAAGAAGAGGATTCCAGACTCCAGAGTCCACTGCTGCATATACTTCATCCCCCCAACCGGACACTGGTGAGCACACATTTGAACATGGTTATATATAGACACGTAAGCATAAGTGCACTCAAGTCAAAGTAACAGCAAAGCCTGATTACTGATTCTCCCTTTGTCAGCGCCCAACACTAAACTAAAATATCAGTGCTGCCATTACATTCCCTTAGATGAGAAACACAACATGTTGGAAAGTTAAAGGAAAAGTTCAACATTTTGGTAAATACACTTTTTTCACCCTCATTTTTTTGTATGGTTAAAGAAAAAAAAAAAGCTACCGTAAGCAACTGGCTAACTTGACTTGAAGAATAAAATGTCCTAAAGTGGCTTTAAATGTTTAACTTTGTCAAAACTGACTTGCAAAGTTTCTCACTACAGAGGCGCTTTAGCATAAATCCCCCAAAAGTGGGGATAAATACACTTCCCCAATATGTGAGATTTAATTTTAGTACAAATTGGGAACACCAGCTGTTTTTTAAAGATTAAGTTTGTTGTAAACCATTTGGATTATATTGTACATTGATGTTGACCAGTCTGCAGTCTCCTTTTTGCCTGGCTTTGTTGGTATATTGCTGCATTTCTAGGAACATTAGAGCCACCTGTAGATCAGTGAAATAGAGGGAAACCATTGGGATGACTTTTTAACCCATACAACAACAAAAGTGTAAAAACAAGCTGGTATGCTGCCAGTTTTAGTAGGAGCCTAAGCCTTATTTTTCAGCCTGCAGTAGCTTCATGGTACATGTACAGATATGTTTTCCCATTAAACTCTTCATCAGGAAAAAAAAAAGATTTCCCCCTAAAGTACGTCTCATCACAGTGAATACCAAATTGTGAGAAGTCAAGTATATTCATAACAAGGGTTGACTAGTTTTTATGTGACAACAGAATTGCATGTCTAGTTCTGAGCATGTGTAACTGATCTTCCATAGATACAGCTTTTCTTTGTTCTCAAGCTTTTCAGTGTGAAGCAATGTCAAATATCTCTTCCTTCTTACCCCTCATATTGAACACACACACACACACACGCCCACACACATTTCCGCTCAGCACGATGCAACATATCCCAGAACACCATTTCACCACACACACACACACACACACACACACACACACACACACACACA
>JAOWBC010000458.1:14324239-14337194 GCA_028566105.1 Hypoplectrus providencianus
CACGATGCAACATATCCCAGAACACCATTTCACCACACACACACACACACACACACACACACACACACACACACACATATATATACAGACATACAAAGACACGCACACACTGGAAAGATGGGCTTCTCTCGCCAAGCCCCGAAGCAGCACAATGTCCCAAGTTTCTTTCCCTGGATCTCTTACAGACACACACATCTGGCTCTGATCGAACTGCATAAACTGCAGTCCCTCTCCACACTCTGTTGGTTCAGCCCCTCACTGTTCGGAGCTCAGGGGGTTGGCGGATACTAGCAGGAGAAATTAGGGGCAGAGTGCACACAGTCTCATGTGTCCATCAAGTGATAGATTCACCGCACATTTTATAGCCTTTGCATTTGAGTAACTCGAGCAGAGTGCAACAGCCAGTCTTGGGAAAATGTTGGAAGCAGCTGCAGATTGTCAGCATTGTTAGAGTACACACACTAAGACACACAGTTGATCATAGAGCTCCATTCAAGTGCGGCACTTCTATTACTGTTTGTGTCATGGCCTGTCTTTACTCAGGCAGAGGGGGACGGGGTGTGAAATGGCCCCCTGTCTCTCTGCCGCATCCAGCAACGTTTCATGTTGATCCAGCGCTGCAGATGTCACATGGGCTGGCCAGCAGCTGCTCAAGGATTGCCTTAAAAAGTCTAATGGACAGAGGAAGGAAGAACAAGGGAGACAGAGAGTCTGTGTGGGTGTCTGGGAGCATGCAATCAATTTTGCTCTTTTGTCTTATTGAGTGTGCTCATGCATGAGTGCATGAGACTTCTTGTTGGCGGTAGTGATTCTTTGTCAAAGTGTTGTTAGCCAGGCTGGAATCCCCGACTGTAACCACATGCAGATGCTTTTGTCAAACTGAGAGAAGGAACTCAAACCTACCACATTTCCTTTAAACCTCATCAAGTAGCTGTCCACACACTCTGTAAAGTATCAATAGGTCATGGATGCAACAGTTTGAGCTGTAAATACTATGTTAGTTGACACAGTCGTTCCTCCATCTGGTTAAAAATGTTAGCAACATCTGCCCCCTGGTGGTCAAGTTTGGGTTTTCAAATGTTGTCTCTCCCCCTCTCAGTCTGCGGCCTCTCGACGTAGAATTCATGAGACGTCTCAGTAAGGTGGTCAACATTGTCCCAGTCATTGCCAAAGCGGATACACTCACCCTGGAGGAGAGAGACTTCTTCAAAAAGAAGGTAACATTTTCCCTGTTCCATTTCATCATTTGTTGATTCTTCAATAGATTTCTGTATTATTTTATGTAAAGTAATGCTTTTTTTCCCATTAAATCCACATCTATCACCTAGAAATATCCTATTTTGTCTCTCTCTTCGTGCTTCCATTTCCCAATGTTTGTGGAGCAGTAACCAGAGATAGGATAAGTTCCTGTGGTTTTCTCTGGTGGTTCTTTCTTGCGCTCTCTGGACAGTCACATAACATTCCAGCAAGAGCTCAAGAGCATCTCGCTCCTCAGGGCTCATAATCCTTTTTTCTGTGTACATGCACAACTTAATTTATAACACTAGAACAGCTATAACATTGTGCATGTAACTTTTAAAATTACCACTTAGTGTGTTTGTCCTTCTTTCATGGCACTTCCATAGACACTTAAAATTATTGTCATGATTACTTTTTTATCCGTTTTTCACTGCATGAGAAAATGAACATGTGACGTGTACGTTTGTGAGAGGCAGCCCTACACAACATGCATAATTACTGTACAAAGGTCTGTGCAGTCGTGCATGTAAAGCTGAGACTTATGTGCATATGTCACTTTTTTCATGCATAACCACATAAATGCATGTGGTATTTTGAGCTCTGTCTTTACCCCTTACCTTCTACACTTCCTCTACGGAGTTAATAAAGCTGCAGCCATCCATTTGTATGTTTTTACTGGCAGTCTTCAAGGATCTCAGGATTTCCCCTCCTCTCATTAGCAATGAGAAGCCTGAACTCCCTCTGGTTTTTGTGTGCATGTCCATGTGTGTCTCTGTGTTTTTATATGTGGCATGGCAGACTTGTGTGCACAGGTTTATGCATCTTATCCACTCTGTGAGTTTTTCTGTGTTTCTTGTTTACAGACAGCGATTAACCATTAATCCCAAACTTTTGGAGTAGATTAGAAGGCAGATTAGTGTTAATACCACTTTAATCTTTACATGGTGCAGATTTAGGTACATTTGTTTAAATGTCTCTCAAGACTGCATCAAGCGCGCCTGTCTGATAATTACTCCTGCAATTAAAGGCCTTAGTTTGTATCCTTTTAAAACTGTAGTGGTTTAAACATTTTCTGCTTTTCTCTGTATGTTTGAACGTGTTCTTACCAGATCAGGGAAGAGCTGCGAGCCAACGGGATCGACGTGTATCCCCAGAAAGAATTTGACGAGGATGCTGAGGACAGAATGATCAATGAGAAGATCAGGGTGAGGGAGTCCTCTTACAAACAGTGACAGATCTATGTGGCAGGAGTTGTGACTCCTCATTCATGCTCAGACATGCCTTTCAACAGAGCACTGAATCCATGCAGAGTCCGCTATAATGTACCTAACATGAATCATTTCTGACTCCATCATCTGTTGACCTTTAATCTGGGACAGGAAATGATCCCGTTTGCTGTGGTGGGCAGTGACCAGGAGTACCAGGTCAATGGCAGAAGGCTGCTGGGGAGGAAAACCAAGTGGGGAACTATTGAAGGTCAGTGGTAATTACATTAAAGACTAAAGCTGACTAAACATTATGACATATATGCTAAATAGCGTCCTTTTTGCCATGACTGGAGTCAGAAATTGGTGGCGTCTTGTCATCATCTCAGAGTGATGATGATTAAAAACTGACAAGGACCTTTGGAAAAAAAAAATACGAAGAAAAAATGAACATTATTTTAGGTACAACCCTCCTTCTTCTCTTTTTGTTCTCTAATTCAATTTGTTTCAGAGAGACTGCCAGGAAAGAATCTGTCAGTGTGCACATAACTAACCCCAGAAGTGTTTTTGTTGTTAGACATAAAGGGAGATGGGTAAAGACTTCACTGAGGGATGCAGTCAGTCCATAAAACAATGCTCCTTTCAGTCTTCAGACGGCTGTCGTGTGCCCAGCAGCTGGCTCGGGCCTCTAGCAGACACGGCCGTCTGAAGAGGCCTGATTTGTTTGCTTGGTTCCCCCACACCACACATCCCCTTCTGCATCACAAAGGGAACACTGTGGATGCCCCGCATCTGAAATTGATATTTTTTACTCAAATTCATAAAATCCAGCCTCATAGATTAATAGTCATCTAATCTTTTTTGTTCGTTTTTTATTTTAAATTTAATAGGAATAGTTTGGCAAAGCCAGTTTGCCTGTAGTGTACGAGTACAGTGTAGCGTTTAGTTAACATCCTTTCCTGCTGCAATATTCATCCTTCAATATTTAATTATGTTATCCACTCCAGACAGGAGGCACCACCCCTCTATCAAGTATCTGCAGGAAATGAAACTCACTGTGTGCGTGCAGAAACACACACACACACACATGCACACTGGGATTTTTGAGCGTTTAGTCTTATCTCTTCAGGAGGACTCTCAGGAGATGAAGTTAGAAACAGAGATGTGTACTGGATGAGGGCATTTAAGTGCTGAGACAACACGCAGTGTCTTTGTGTCTACAGGGACGTCAGTCTGAGATCACTGGCTCCACCTGGTGGACTGTTTAGGAAACTTAATAGCAGCACAGCACACATCACAACCGTCTCACTGTCTGTCTTTTGGCACTATTTTGTGTTATGTGGCTGCCTTCCAGTCATTTCTGACAACTTCTTTCTCTCCTTTAGTTGAGAACATAGCCCACTGTGAGTTTGCCTATTTACGGGATCTCCTCATCAGGTGAGGGAATTTTGTCTTCATATCTTTATGTCTCTGTCTTCACTTCTGTCAGTGTGTGTTTTTATTTAGTCATACTCTGCTTTAAATAATAATTTGCATCAATGTCTTCCAAATTCAGCAAAGTCTATTAAAATAAATACTTTGATTAATATTTTGGATGTTTTCTTTCCACAAGTGTAAAAGATTTGTGAGATGTTATGGAAGCAAAATAGTCCCAAACGTGAAAATTGACAGTTGAATCTGAAAATTCCCTGGACAAAAGTGTGTTTGAGGAGGGCTTAGCTTTATTGATCCAGGTCCTCTGTAGACGTCATGTACAGTTTGTAACTAATTTGCGTTTCATTACTTTAAAAGGATTTTGAGTTTGAAAATCCCACATAAATGAGAAGTGATCAAGAAAGAGAAGACTCATTGTTTGCCTTTATCAAACTCTTGAACAGTGAAAGTCAAACTTTTTAATGGGGTAACAACACATTTCTGACTGAAGGTAGATTGTTTTGTAAATATCTAAATATGTCTGCATGAATGTATTTCTTTCAGGACCCATATGCAGAACATTAAGGACATCACCAGCAGCATCCACTATGAAATGTACCGTGTGCGGCGCCTTAACGAGAACAACACGGTGGTGGCTCACGCTAACGGTATCCCAGAACATCATCTTGCCGCCCACGAGATGTAGGCGCCACCTGCCATGCCGCAGGTGACCTCAGCTGGGTGCAATTCATTAGCTTGAGACTTTGACCTTCACTGACAGTCTTCCCACCACTCCAGCCCTCCACTCCATCCAGCGTCCATCTCCCAGGTGGGATCGAAATGCAAAAGTCTGCCAGAGGGACTTTATTTTTCAGTGACTTTAGGCGGCTGAATGGACTGTCCATATCAGATTATTGCCTCAGTAACAAACACTATCCTCTCACTATCGCTGACAAAGAGAGTGAAGAGACGTTTGGTTCTCCTTATCGTGCTGCAGCTTGATTTTACCTGCTTCCAGATCTTACAGTTAAACCTTTGTGGTGCCAAAACGTAAATGCATCCGCCAAACAACGGACTGACGCTTAATATCGGAATCGCCTTAACCATGTTAATCTCGTCCACGTTTCCCTTTTTTAATTTCAGTATGATGTTTTTTTTTAGCAGTGTTTATACGATTTAATGCAGTAACAGAAGCACCGTTTTCTGCCTTGATGCACACAGCTGTATCAACACGTGAGAGGTGATGATTTTCATTATTGCACTTGATCGCTACATAGTCTGTCATCGACAAGCATGTTGGAAGAGGGCCTGGCAGCGCTTTGCCAACATGTGACACACATACAGTCATACCCATCTGTCATCTCTCAAACACGTAAGGTTGTCAAATAGCACATCATTTGTTTGTTTGTTTTTGTCCCAGGCTGTGTTTTGCTTTTTTTAAGTTTAACTATGGATGTCTGCCCCTCAAGGTCTTTTTAAACTCCCAGTAATAAATGTTTATTAATAGAAATATCTTAAGAGTGATTTTAAGATGAATAAGTATTTATGCACGATATAAAATGTGAAAGTTTGTCATCAGTTGTGGTCCACTTTTTCACACACATACACGTGCGCAGACACACACACGCTCTCTCACACACTTTTTCCTGCCTTTGGGCCCATCGTAGTGCCTTATTTATTGGAGAATGTTTGGAAGCATTTTGGCAGAAACTGGAACGAGAGCAGGTTTGTTGGTGCCAAGTTGACTACATTTAGACATTTTTCAGCCTTTTTCCCTTGCTTATACTGGGGAAATATTACTTTCATTGACCAGCCAGCTTTTACTTCTATTTTTCATAATATACCAAGGATCTTTATCTGTTTGAACCATATATAATTCCCTAAGCTGTCACTATCATGCTCTGTCCTGTATATTCTTCTGTGTTCTGATACATTTTTTTGTACTTGTATTATTGATAACAAATTCTCCTTTATCTTATTTTAAAAGAAATAAAGATGAAAGTTGTAAATATAGAAATTCTTTGATTTTTCTTTGATTTATTATTGCCGCTATACTGAACATTTACCCATTTACTGTATACTGTTTCCCATCCTACAGAGGAGTTTTAGATGATCAACCAGACGGCGTGAATTCATCAGCTCACATCCTCCAACCGCAAAAGATCACACTTTAGATAATTTTCTACTACAGTGGATCCTCGTAGCATTTAATCGCAGGTGTAATTCACATTCTGGAGCATTTTAATTGCCATGTCATTAAGCTTTTCCTCGATTCGCCTCTGAAATCAATATGGCCGTCTCCTAGGTCAGTGCATGCCTGATTAGCACTAATTACTTGGATGCATAAGTACGTCTTTTCTTCCTTTAGTAAGAGAGACAGGAGAGGATGAGTCCTGAGCTCCAGTCCTCAGATCAGTGTGAACATGTCAGCATACAGAAGTACCGGAGCAGAAGACTGAAGATACAGCTCAAGTAAAAACTGCTTTAAAAAAGCCTCAAGTCCTCTTAACTGGAGACCGATGTCTCCACAGTGGCTGAATGGATTTTTCCCATTCAACCTGCATTTGAAATGTGTACTCCCATTTTTTTTCATCTTACCTGCAAAGATCGGCCTCACCAATCTCTTACAGTGGTAGCTTATATCAAGAACATAATCCTCATTATGATGCAGCCTCTCCGAGTGTCAACATTAAACCATCAATTCCCATTTTCCCAACGCAGACCCCTTCAAAATGGCGACTTACAGCATCGCCCCTCAAAATGGCGTCTGGCGTGCCCCATCTTCTTCCGCAGTATTAAGATGGCACATGCCTGCAACCCCCCAACCCTCGAGCGAACCCTGTACCAGCTCATAAGTTGAGACCCCCACATTCTCGTACTCCTTTTCTCCAACTCTCTCCATCTCCCCTGGGAACAGCCGGCGGAGAAGCAGCTGCATCCCTGCTCGTGCTGGCCGTGGCTCGTCCCCTCCCTGCGTGCCACCCAGCAGTCGTCCTGTTGGCAGCCACCCAGCGCTTCACCGCCTGCCTTAATGACATTCATTAATGAGCTGCATTCTTTCTGGATACTAATGAAGTCGGGCGACTCAGACAGAGAAAGAACCTGCGTTGTTTAGCACAGTTTGTTTACAGGCTGTGTTTGTGTACAACCACATGTAGAGTTATAGTTCAGTTTCCAGTATTATGCAGATTGTGGTGATATTTCTGCTTGAACGCACATTAAATTTTACACACTGAGAGTATTAACTGGTGTGCACGCTCCAGATTGCACCATGCCAGCTGTTTTAATGCTTGGTGACACCTTAACAGCTTTGCCACTCTGCTGCCAGATTGCACTGCAGATTCAAGTATGTCATCCGCCGTCAAACAATATTGCAAGATAGACAGACAGACCGGTCTACTAGGCATTATTGGATGGATATTAATAGATAAGGGCAGGCTCATTGGGCAGAGTTGGCACGGTGTGATAGATGGGACCTATCAGAGCAGAGCGAGCGCTCTGGACAGGAAGCATTTTTGACAAATACTCAACCTAATGTGTGCCTGCATGAATATGCAAGCTGTGTTCCAGAAGTGGCAGTAGATTTGGGGGAGGGGACACTTGGAAGTGCTTTGCATGTGGTACACGAGTTTAAAGCTGCAACAATTTGTTGACTAAATATTGATAATAAGTAAAAGTCATGCAAAAAATGGGCCAATGTTTCAGCCCAATGGATTTAGATGAAGGAACTCTGAAGGCTGATTTCTCAAACAAAAACCTGTAATGAACTTTTTAAAAAATATCTGACATTTTATACATAAGATACTACAATTACTTGAAAAAATAAGTTACAAAATAGAATAACTGAGTTGAGTCTTTAGTTGCTGCCCTATATGAGCTGCATGGCCTGTAGCAGCTTCCCTCTGTATGAACCTGGCGTGATGGTTGTCGATGAGCGCGTTGCATTCCCGCTCATTGCCATATCTTGTTATCTCGTCCGCCGGCTCATCTGCATAGAGCCAACGTGCCACCA
Organism: Hypoplectrus providencianus; assembly: GCA_028566105.1. Taxonomy (NCBI): domain Eukaryota; kingdom Metazoa; phylum Chordata; class Actinopteri; order Perciformes; family Serranidae; genus Hypoplectrus; species Hypoplectrus providencianus. The sequence continues at coordinate 14,332,109 of JAOWBC010000458.1, forward strand.
ATTAACACCTGTTTGTAAGATGAGTACAACTATTTAGCATGCATCGCGTTCTTTTCTCCCTTTGATTTTCTAATTAGCTAACTTGATTGCAAAATCTGTGGAGATATTTGCACCCGTGTGTTGTCTTGTGTGTTTCGGTGTGTGTGTGTGTGTGCACGTGGTTGATCCTATGCCTACATTTGTTTTTTTGTGCATGTGCATGTCTGCCTCCCCCATCGCATGGCATGAGTTGTTGTTTGCCCCCATTTGTCTCCTCCTTCCCCCATCTGCTGCTCCTCTTCTCCTTTGTTGGCAGACACCTCACCTTCTCCTCCTCGATGCGCCCCCCCACCCCCCTCCTCCCTCCTTATTTCTCTCCCCGATGTCAGTTTCCGCCCCTTCTTCTTGGCTCTGTGCCAGGCACTCAGACACGTAGGGGGGAGGGGCTGCCCACCATATGCAAATGATCCCGCTTTATGCAAATTAGCCCTGCTGTTAATTAAAAGTCACATGCAAATTCAATTAGCCGACTGAACAGAGAGGGAGGTGGTGGGTTCTGCTTGGATCAAAGTGAAAATTCCCAAAATGTTGTGTGGATGAGGGCTGGAAAACCACCACAAAATCAAGTCTGGAAGGTTTTAGGGAGTTTAATAACAGTGTGGAAACAGGGTTCAAAAGGTCACATTATTGAGGGCATAAACTCTTCGAGCTGTGTGTGTGATGCCATTCACTGGTCATAATAAAAGAACGCCGCCGTGTTCGGCTCCGTATCAGACACTGGCTTGATGCTGGTTGACATACAGTTGCGACACACAGAGAGATCCAGACAGAGGAAGAGAGGTGAGACACAGAGAGGAGAGCATCGATGCCTCTGGCTAATTACTGTGAGTAATTAAACGAGTCGCAGATGTATGTCAACGATTATGCTGCTGTAATCGAAATAAATGTGAGCGAACGTGTGCGAATGCGTGCTTGTAACCGTGCATGCTTATGTGTTTAATATTTCTTCGATCTGGAGTTTGGAGGCTTTGTGAATCAGTCTGCTGCCGACGACTCAGCGTGTGGTAAACACTTCTAAAGGGGTTTTGGTTGTGAAGAGTCATTTTAGCCAAGGTGACCACCAGATTGGGAAGATAGTTGGTGAATATATGCATTAAATGTCACTTGTAACTGATACTATTATTATGTGAGTCAAGTAACACATTCTAAACACTTGGAAACAGTTTTTTAATACTTCAGAATTGTCCTGTTGAGCTCATTATATGGCTCTTATGTTAATTACTATGCCAAAAACAAATGTCTAAAAGTGTCCTGGCTGGGCATCGTCTTACATTGTCAGATGGCGTGTACGCACTGATGCACATTTTTCTGTCCCTCATGAAGTTTAGCATGTGCACGAGCACGAACAAAAAACAAGAAGAAATGCAGACCTCTGCCAACACCAATCCAGATGTGACAAATTTACAAAAGATACTGGATTGTATTGAGCCTGCGATTTGGATCTGCTCCAAATGTTAATGGGCTCTTCCTTGGCTCATGCGTCATCTTTCAAATAAGTTTCAGGAAAAGTAGTTTTTACACAATCCTGCTGACAAACAAACCCACAATGAGTTAATTACATAATCATTACTTGACCTACCGTGTTACTTGTGAGGAGCTTTGTGTCAGAAGTTAGTTCGGTGTTGTGACCGGACCCCAAAAACTCTGCACAGTCATAGGCAGAAGTGGGAGATTACTTTTAGATTCATGAAAATATGGCTGAAGCTGGAGGACTGCTACGTGCCTCCTGCACAAGATGTCAAGATCCAACCATCAGAGCTGATGGATGAGTTTGGGGAAGAACAGAGCAAAAGAGAAAGTATGGATGTGAAGAAAGAAAGAGAGGAGGGGACAGAAGAATGGACACAGTATGAGTATAAAGAGGATTAAAAGGGATTCAATCAGACAGATACAGTGTGTGTGTGTGTGTGTGTGTGTGTGTGTGTGTGTGTGTGTGTGTGTGTGTGTGTGTTACCAGGGACTTTCCTTTCAACAGAAGAAGTGTCTGCAGTGAAGTGTGAAACTCAATACTTCCCATAATTATGTCGATGGAGAGTTTCTGCAGGGACTTGTCCTCAGGACGACTCCCAATCAATACACTGCACGTCCTTCATTATGTCCACTGTCACACTGAATCATTTTTGATTTTGTGTATATATCTATATATATGTATTTTTGAATTTGTTTTACTATGCAGTAGGTGTACTTTGGTAGTCGAGGTGAAATTATGTTGCTTTGTTCTGTATGAGCATCTTTTGCACATCTCTTGTCTGGGATTCCTTGTTGGTTTTTCAACAAAATCTCAAACCTAAACGACAAAACAGAGAGCAAACGAAATGACATATTTTTGTATGCCAACCCGAAAGTAGCATCACCATTAGGTCTTTTGTGGCAATTTAGAGAAAGACTTTAACCTTAGATAGTAGACAATTTCAGAAAATAAGCTCTGGAAAAAAAAAAACCTAATTTCTGATGCTTTTTGTAGGATAATCTTTATAATATAGGCAGTAGGATAATCTTTATAATGAACACCACTGGTATGATGTTTGAAGCCTTAATACAGCTAACAGGAGTAAAAAGCTAGGGTTAGGGTTAGGGACTAGGGACAGACTTCCTGTCCGCGTCAGACATTATGACGGTTGTTGTCCACAACAACCACTGTAGTCTCATTTAGCCATTTTCTAGCCATCACATTTAAGACAAACATGAACATCTCTTAGCCATTATTCCTTATTAATATTATTGTGTCTGTGGTAAAGGCTTTCTCCAGCATAAACATGGATCACATTTTGCTACTAGTCTCTGGTTCTCCCATCACAAACAAATGTTCTTGTGTTGAAAATCACGTTATGGAGGTTGAGGGACTTGGAGGAATGAACCCAGCAAGGCCCGGTTTGTCTTTGGTTTGCATTTGTGTTTGTGTACATCATCTGCATGCAGGACTTACCGCACACCAAAAGATCCAATCAGTGTGTATGTGCCTGGGGAAAATCCGAAATGTGCTCCGGCAGCAAGGGCACGCCTGCCAGATTGGTGTTTGACTTTCCTGCTCAAGTCTCCTGACAGCCTGCAAATTTCATCAGAGATAGGGCGAATAAAGGCAGCCGGCTGTCTGGAAAAGAGGGTTTTAAAAAGCCAGTTTGATGTATGCAGCCAGGTGAGACTGCAGGTGAATAGCAATGGAGGTTAAGGGGAGAAATGATTCATGTGAGAGCAGAAAACAGAAAGGCTGTTGATGAATGGAGTGACGGCTGTATTTTTATATGCACATGAAGCAGAGAAGGAAGCTGGGAAGCAGGAAGGAGAGGCGATTCATGTCAAATGAAATTAATTTCCCCCCTGACTGAACATCACTTTCAGAGGAGGGACATGTGGATGCTTGCTTTACATACCGGGTTGAACTCAAAACTTTTGATGGGGGGAATATTTCTATAGAGACTAAACATGTAAACACTCTCACTGGTTCTTGGCATTAGTTAATTTTACAGCAATTGCCACCCGTCATATTGCAGGATGAAGACACCAAGACAGACTTTTTCCTGTTTCATTTGAGGCCATGAAATTAGCCAAAGTAGATCAGCATGAAAAAGCAGAACGCAGGGAAGTGTGACAGGAAGCTGGATGGCAAAGCGGACTGAACATCCAGCAGCAGGCAAACACACACACAATGAAACTGAGCAACATCGTTTATTTCCCAACTATTGTCCTGGTTGACTGTCTGTCCTCTTGTTTTTTTTCACCCAGGTTATGGAACTGCCATCAGGCATCTACAGAGACACTGAGGACAAACACATCACAAACAGCTCAGCACGGGTAGGCGTTTCCTTTAATTTCCCCACCGGTTGTCCGACAAAACAGCCGATACACTGGCTTTATAACCCCCTCCCAAAACCTCTGATACAAGCCTCATTAAACAAATCTCACAGCAGGAAGTCACTCGAGATGTTAGATATCCCATAAAGCCCCAACTTTGATCGAAGCCACCTCGCTGCCCTTATTATGTCAAATATGCCGTAAGATTAAGTGAAAAAGTAAACTCCTTTATTGCCATGTGCACATCTGTCCTCAGGGCTTTTCCTCTCCCTCCATCAGCGTGTCTCTTCCCTTTGTATGAAAGGTTTGATGTAGTGAGGGTTTAATATCGTGTGAATGCTGACCACCCACTTCACACACGCACACACACACACACACACACACTCTCACCCCCCTGTGGCTGCAGCAGTCAGTCAGTCAGATATGAACCAATAAAGCCAGCCTCCCTAAGCCTGCAGTGAGAGGCAGAGGGAGAGCGTGCTCTTTATTAGAGGAGAAATGTTGGCACAAAGTCCCTCTGTAAATTCTCTCCGTGCTGCTCCACTGATCCTGCGCCTGCACTTCATCTCAGCGGCACCTCAGCCTGCACTCTGTTTCTGTCTGCTCTAATATATTGTTAGGCCTGGTGTATGACATGGAATTAGGTTGTTTCTGGTTTTCATACGGGGCTGTGAGATTTGAGCAGTTTCCACCCACTGTACCCTGAGCAGAGGAGTCTGTGTCGGCTGTGTTCCTCTGTGAGAGGTGGGAGGAGAGCTGGCTATTGATCGACGCCTGTCCCATCAGGACAGATGTATTTAGACACATTATAAAGAATGTGAGTATGTGAGAATGAAGAGTGTGTGTTTGAGACAGAAACTCATAATCAACTTTCCAAATTCTTCATAATTATCATCCTGTATCAGACACATACACACACACGTCTACACACCTGCATGTCAGCGCGGAGATTATGCACCATGGAGATGACAAGTGTGTGTGTGTGTGATGATTTCAGCACTCTCTGCTCCTCCTCTCTCCTGTTTATCACGTTTTATCTCCATCCGCTGACTTTAAGTCTCTTTGCCTTGTTTTATTTTTCTCCTCCAGGACTTTCAAGGTGTCCCTCTCTATGAAACCACATCCTTTATTGGTCCTTGATTGTCTTAGTGGTGTTACAAAAAAAGTCTGTTACATTTTGTGTGTGTGTGTGTGTGTGTGTGTGTGTGTGTGTGTGTGTGTGTGTGTGTGTGTGTGTGTGTGAGTGAGTGTGTGT
>JAOWBC010000458.1:14358064-14373384 GCA_028566105.1 Hypoplectrus providencianus
ATCCTAAATGCCTTTTTTTTTTATTATTTCAAAAATACTTTTTAATTTCAACTTTGACTTTAATAAGGCTTCCTCAAAGGAAACTGTTTGAACATTGTCCACAATACAAGTCTTTGAAAATCAAGTGTCAAAAGTTATTTTAACATTATATTTTGTCCTAAATGTTGCTTTTGTAAATAGCAAATTGCATTCCTCTAGTGTTTGTATGTCATTTAAATGTTTCAGATTATATTAACATTTGCATATTTCCCACTGTACAGCAGGATGCATCTTTTCATTCTGATAAGAAGAGCATAAGCAGCAGTAAACCATTCGATGGACATGAAATTATGTGCCATGCCCACAGAAGTCACAGTTCAGTTCACTTTAACAACCACACTAGTGCTGCAAGTAGAATCTGTTTCCAGTGTTGCAACAGCAGCAACAATATTCTGCAGACACAACATCTATATTTTATCATGTTTAAGACAGTGGATCGCACAACTATCTGAATTTATTAACAGTCCCAGTCTCTACAGAAGCCATATTTCCTAAATATATCATTGAACAAGGCATCATGCAGATTTCTGTGCATTCATTGTGCTGTTGGCCACAAAATTAGAACTTCAGTTATTATGCAGTTAAATGCAATTATGACACTGATGAGTAGAGAAGATGGTGTGTTATGCACAACGTGGTCTCCATTTGAATATCACACACGCACACAACACTCAAAGTTAAAAAAATATTCAGGTAATCAATCTACCGCCATGACACAAAGAAGATTCATCACCGCAGCTCAGGAATGGAGCCTCCTCTCCTTTACTCTCACTTCTCTCCTTGCACTCCATCATCTTGTAGTCTGAATAATTGTGTTTTGCCACCGTCACTGTAATGCATATCCCCCGATTATCCAGATGTGGGTGAGACCATAATCCATATGCCCTGTGACAAGGAGTACAGATGGTTGTGTAATTGCGAGCACACGGCGGTGATCACCCTGCTTTGTAATCAGATTCACAGTAATTTCTTGTGGGTGTTCACCATTTGATGTTTCCAGATTAATTTCCCTATCAGATGCCACTGGAGTCTCATTTAGAGTGGACTTCAGCGTCTGCTAATGAGGGTATTTATACTGCTCCAGATCTGGCTCATTGACTGGTGACATATTGGCCTGGCACATGCTCCACTCCTATTTGTTTCTCCTCAGTTCGATGGTGGCGATAAAGTTTCCACTGAGCCATGCACAGAGGGGATTTCTCACTCCGAGGTGACCAAAATATTGACTTTTAGAAGGACCTGGTTTCACCACCAGGGAATTGAAAACACGTCTAAATTTGGTGCTTTGAAGTACAGCTACTTCCACTTTTCCATACCTCAGTCCACACATAGCCTACAGATAACTGAACCGCTGCACTGGATCACAACAGGAACGTGAGATCTATAAGTGCAGTGCCATGACTGGATCAGTTGTGTTAATCACTATTTGTGTACCTCAACTCAATCCCGATATGTGTAACTCACAGGCTGCCTTTTTGAAATCTACATAATATGCACAAATGTAATTTTCAAATTACAACATTATAATCAGCATCATTAAAAAAATACATGTATATTTAATTGATCTTTAGTGAAAACCTCACAGACTCATTTCTAGTCTAGTTTTATCTGTATTCCAAAATTGAAGGGTTTCATGAGCCATATTCAAATAAGATATTGATCCTCTTGATTTGGATCAGGAATTATTCTCAAAAAAACCCAAACCAAATAGGGAAAAACCAGAGGAAACATCGGAAAAAGGAAAGCGGAAGATTCCTTTGCAGTACAGATAACAGAAACATTAACAGTGAGAAAAAAACTAGAAAGAAGTAAATGACAGTAACAGATAAGTAGATTGCAAACATGGGAAAAGAAACAACAAAGAACATTTCAAGCAACTTCCCAGTGCCTCTTTTTCCTCCATCATGTGTGATGTGGGATTTCCCCCTAAATGCTCCAATCCTAACCACAATACAAATATATATGTATATGTTAGTTGGACACTCTACTTTGTGTCTAATCCCTGTTGACATGTCCAAGGTGTCATGAACCTAAAAGGATTAAGCGAGTTAAGACAATAAATAGTCTGAATAGTATGCCAATGATACGGCTTATGGCGCACACATTGCACAGTGTCAACAGCCAATAAATCACACTTATTTAAAATGCTAAATTTATTCCAATTTAAAGTGCTTTACAAGCAATTGACAACATTTAAATATTTAAATAACCAAGTAAATTAGAATTAGATATGGATCGATAGCAATATTTCCATAGAATTACCAAGAAATGAAATAAATAAAGGTAGAATGGCCATCGGTGCATTCACATGCTCCTCAGATGGTGCCACTTCCCAAGTTTGGAAGTTGTTCTTCCAGCTGTGGTGTGTTGATACTTTTATGATGTTTTAGTTTAAAAAAAATAAATAAATAAATCACTGCAATATTATTTTGCATTAATGTCAAATCTTGACATGAAAAGTAACTAAAGTTGTCACCTCACCTCATTAGTTGGAGTAAAAGTACAATATCTGTGCAATATTAAAGAAGTATAAAGATGTTTAAAAAATTTGAGGTACTGTTTTACATAGAATATTTTGGTTGCCACATATGTAACTTAACTTTATTGCAAATGTTGTTTATAATAAATTACATTTAGCTGCCAGCTTTAGTTACTTTTTAGATCAAATTTAACATGAAAAAATATGATCAATCCAAAATGATGTTTCAAAATTAAACCACATAAAAGTATAATTAGTTGTTAGAATTAGCTGTACCTGGAAATACTGCCTAAAATGTATCCCTCCCTTAAGATGCATCCCCCATATAATCTAAAAATATATTTGGAATATATAACAATCTGAGGGGGGACATTCCGCATGTTGAGTGCATTTACTTTTGAAACCTTCAGTACATTTTGGTGCGTAAACTTTTGTACCATTACTTAAATACGTAATGAATGCAGAAATTGTACTTTTTGTGGAGTAATTCTGCTGTGTGGTATAAGAACTTTTACTCAAGAAAGGGTTCTGAATACTTGTTTCACCACTGAATGTGTCACACATATAAATAAACACAACAGCAGCACGGTGTAAAGCAGCAGCATTGGTTTACAGTAGAAAGTGTGCCCTCTATTGGTGTAAGAACGTAGCACAGATTCTGTGTTGCACAAACTACATGCTGAAACGATGCTATATTATGTGTATCCTTGCAGGACAAATCACTTTTCGCACATAGTTTGTTGGCTCACTTTCTTCTTTACCTATATATAAAGAAAGAGAGGGAATGCACGAGGCCACACAGCTGTAAAAACGAGCGCGAGGGGAGTGATGGAGGGGCTGCAGTTGTCATGGAAACGCCGGGGGTGGAGCGTGGGGACGTGGGGACCAGTTTGTTTTGTTATTGAAGGTCACGTGGCAAGGTGAAGCTCCTCCCCCCTCCCCCCGTTACCACCGATTCAACCGTCTCGAGCTCCTGCTCCGGTCAGTTACTACAAAATGGCTGCAGAGGCTCCGCCGCCAACGAGAACCTCCTGAACGCTTCACGGTAGGATTTATTAATCCCTTCGGGCTCTTAGCACGACAGATTTGCACCTTGTCGAGTTTCCACTTTCGGGAAAATGCGGGATTTTGAAGTTGAAAACGGCAGCTGCGGAGGGAGTGAAAATATTTTCAGCTCAGCCCACTTTGACATCAATGTTTTCTTCGATGCGAGTGCTTTTTTATCGCAAAAGCGTCCTTATTTCTAGGCAGTGCATGTGTTACTGACCGAGGTTTGGGTTTAAAGCTAACCTGGATTAGTGCTAAACAGCAGCACGGTGGAAATGATTCAAGGGCACCCAGTGTTATTGCTTGTCGAGTTGTCGTATGTGTATCAGCCTGGCAGACATTGGTTGCTGTAGCACTGCTGTGTAGGAGTCTACATGGATATTGTTGCAGCTCAGTCCCACAAAACATGCAGCAGAGTGAGCCTGCATGGATCTAACATGCATCACCTGACAGCCACTAAACGCATTAGCAGGCTGAGTTTACCTACATAGCCTACGATTTGTAATCCACTTTAATTTACTATAGATATATCTCATGCATCCTTATCATTCAGCCATTGACGTGCTGAATAGCTAGTAGTTGGCTGGCCTTCACTTTGAAAGACATGCTTGGTTTAACTACTTTTTATGTCGAAAATACATATAATGAGACTAGTAACTTGAGACTGTCCCATCTTACTCGATTAGTTGACTAATCAGTCAATGATTTGGTAAAAGATTAAAGATTTCTATTCTAGATTTTTAAATGCTTTTTTCATTCATGTTATTTATTTTTTATAAGAAAAAAATACTGCATGTCGATTTAAATCCACTAATAGATTGTAAGTTGATTAACCATTTCTTAAGTCGAGGAAAGCCCCAGCTGGAGCAGCTTCTTTTAATGCAGACACTACAAACACTGAGATCACAGACGGCTGCTTTTCATTTCCTTGACATAACCTTGGGATGGTTGTTGAAATGGTTGCAGGACTGCTTAATATTTTATAAAGTGTATGTATTGGAAATCCCACTTGTCGGTCCATAGTTGGAGCATCAGGGAGCTGTGCAAACGTTGAGGTTTGATGCATTTAAGATTGCTTCCTGTATTCCCTTCACCATAGAGACGGACATGATTGCCCGCCTCCCGCTGTAGCCAGTGCAGTGGCACACACTCCTAAAGGAGCGGGCAGTGTGTACAGACTGGGAATGCCAGCACCCTGATGCATGTAGAGGGCAGGCTGACGTAAGCTTTGAGGCCCGCTGGTTTTACTAATGTGTTAGAGTCCCTAATTTGGGTCTGGGCCTGGCAAGGGATGAAGAGATGGTGGCGGTAAAGGGGAAGGGGGGGGTCTTTTCTGTCCCTGCCGGGTCAGGGGCCCCAGCCAGCACCCAAGCCTCTGAAAGAGGCAGTGTGTATTCACAGAGAGGCGCCAAAGGGGGCTTGATAACAAAAACAGGCCACTAAATACGGTGATTACTATACGGCTTAGGTCATAGCCTCACTTTCAGTTCAAAACTCTCGATGGCTTTTTGCTTAGCGCTGGACTAGAGGGCTGGGGGGCATTTTGCCAGATTGTGTCATTTGGTTTGGCAAGTTGTTTGGTGTCAGTGATCGGATGCTTAGCTGGAGTCCTCAGTGGAAATGATGAGCTTGCATTCTGCGAAAAGCAGTTTATTGCTGTCAACGAAATACATTTCTTTCTTTAAGTTTGTGTTTTCTTTAAAAAGAAAGTTTGTGTCAATGTTCGTTTTGTTCCTCATGACTTGGTATGAATACTGCGCAGTTTTTAGTGAAAAATGACTTCTTTAAACAGAAAATATGTAATTTTCTGCCACTAGGAGTCTCTCAATAATAACATCAAAAGCGAATTGCCTTTCAGTGTCTTCTGGATAAAAATTCTTTATTTTCTATCGCTCAGGAGTTTTTAACCAGGATCTAAATTATCTGCAGTGGTGTCTTTCTCTCTTGAATATAGCCCAGTTAATTACAACTGTAAAACCTAATTTCGATGCTAATTGAATGCAGAGAGGGCCTGCTAGTTGCTGCTAACATTTGCTTATCATTACTTAAGATTCTAACATGTGAAAAATACAGAGATCTATCAAAACAGCGTGGCTTAAAACAGGATATAAAGTCAATTTATCACAGCTTCTTGCAGACAACCACAATGACACATGCACCAAGCATTGATACTATTGGCAAGCAACGGACATGTAGTGTGTCCTTGATTCAAATTTCAAGATTTTGATTGTTGATCGAAGCATGCAGAGTAATTTTACATGCATTGCACCTATGGTCTTATTTCGTATTCTCTGTAATTGGGTGTTGGACTCAAGGCATTATTTTTTAGAAAAAGTCTGCATCACCAAATCTGTGATACTGCAGCTCAGATTTATGTGAGATCTTCCTTATGTACAGGCCATTACTCCTGATAGAGGCTTGATTTTAGGGAAATGACAAATGGGAAAAGAGTGAGAAAGCTACATGAGCAGAGTTTAAAAAGACATTTGTTAGCGACTTGCTTTGATCTCCTGGACCAATAATTGTCAGCCGGGCTTGTGAAAGAGTTCCCATTACTTTTTGAACTGACACCGGGACTGGAGGCAGTGCTTTTGGAGTGCGTCCATACAAGTTATTTTAGGGCCTGCTCAGAGTGCCAGGAGTGCAGCATAAGTTTCTCTTTTCCTTGTCGTTAGCTCAGGTCAGAAAGCATTAACATGACCACACTGAGAATAGCTGCAAGTACTTTACAGAGTGCAATCCTCTTTGCAGAGCACAAGGACGTTGTTAGTGCTAACCCAGCAGTTTTTAAACCGTCACACGATATGAAAGGTACTGATTAATTTGGCCTTTTGCTTTTTGTAATGTTTTGTTTTTCATGGTGCGTTTGAGGTTGTGGACCCGCTGTATGCTGTGGCGTATCATCGGCTATTTTCCAGAGCAAACGGAAAAGCTGTGTTGCCCGAAAGTGCGATTGCGCAGGAGACCAGAGAGCTGCACATTCTGCCATAGCTGTGGCGGCTGCTGCTGTGGTTGCTAGCGAGCGTTCTCCCAAGGGCTCGCCGTGCTCTTGTTTGGCTTGCAGCGATGGCATTCCTGGCTCTGTGCCCAGCGACTGCCGTCTAGCACCCCTTCCCCCCATCTCTCACACACACACACACACACACACACAAACCAGCAGCATCAATCGTAGCCCCCTCATCTTCATTGCTCAAATGTGGGGCAGCTCGGCATTTACATGTCCACAATTCACCTTGCACACATCGGCTGTCCTCCCTCTTCAACTCCATTCAGTTTTCTACAATTTTTACACCTGCTTTTATTAGGCTGTCCTTGGTCTCTCCCCAGTCAGACTATGTTGTTTCTTTTTTCCTTTTGCTTTCCTTTGTCAGCAGAGCGAGTGTCTGGTTTTAAGAGGGACACCAAGCTCTAATCCTGTTGTTCTGACAGGAGGGTGTAATTCCACAACAGAGCTGAGCTCATTGACCTACGTCCTTCACATCCACACGAGCTGTGCTTCCCTGCTAAAAGCGGCTGCTCATGATGTAGCTCGACCTGCTACTACGAGTAAACATCAAATTAAAACTGCAGTGTTGTCGCCTCCTCGGTGTGATTTATTTATAGAATGGGCTTTTGCTATTACTATTAAGGCTTTTATCGACATTAGATAAAAGGGCTCCTTGGAAATGGCTTTACTTTCAAAAACATTATTGACGTATGGGGAGTCCGCAACTTTTTAACCCTCTGATCTCCAAGCATCTTTGTGTACCTTTTATATAAATCCAATTTATTCTTAATATTATCATTATTGATACCTCATACCTCATAATTTACTTTTTTTCCCCTTGCCTGCTCCTGTAGGTTTACTGTCTCAGCAGACTAATTTTTGACTTCTCTGACAAACGCAGCATTTAATTTTTATTTTTGCATGATAGTGCAAGCATTTTTTCCCAACGTTTTAAATGAGGCATGAAGAAAGTGGTCAATTTTATGAAATATTACTGTTCTGACCTTCAATTTGGTTATTTTGTCCCGACTGAATTACACAAGTCACTTAAAGACCACTGGAAATGTAGAAATCCAACGATAGTTTCTGTTTGACAACTTCTGGCTATGATGAATTGACATTTTGGCAATTCTTTTAAAGAAAACATGCCTTTCAAAGTCATCAGCAGCGTGTAGGGGTTATAGGGGGTTAAATAGTAATTTAATTGAAGCCATGCCTATTGAAACTGTGCTGTTATAATACCAGAGATACTGCTGCATTGAAATGGGCAAGAGCTATTCTCCCCATCTCATCATCAGCCAGCAGAGTTCAAGGGGCGCACATCTGTCCAATCCAGGCAGATGTTTGCAAATGACACAGTGGCTCTGATTGAGAGAGACTCTCTCTGTCCTGCTCAGGGACCCAATGTTTCTTAAACTGAAATCATTCTGACGCTGCACTCGGCACTCACTCTCCTCATCCGGGTCGGAGGCCGACAGCAGCTCACATTAACTGGAGCATCTCTCTTATCCTCTGATCCTACATGACACCATCCCCACTGATGCCTTTGAAAGGAGCAGCACCGGCTATATTTAGCATGGCAGCTGCACCAGCAGGTTCCACATCCAGCCTCTTGTGGGTAAAAATAAGTGTTTATGATGTGAATTGGCCGATCGGTGTTTGGAGGCGGTGTGTTTTTTAGTTATAGCGAATTCCTAAAACCAAATGTACAGTCCAGTTATAAAGATGCCCGTTTCTTTACCAGTGCTGTTCTTTTGAACCATCAGGCCTGTGGTACTGTAGGATTCACTGAATGCAGTTTTCAGCGCCTGTAAACATTGGAGGCATTTGCTGAGCTAGCCAGGATGTCCAGTGAGCCTGTGAGAGCTGTTGTCTAAAAAAATTTTTAACACTAATTGTTTACAGTTGATACTTATGCATGAAGGCATGTCCAATTCTTAAAATGTTTGTGTTAAACAAATAATTAAAGTCGAAAGATTAAAAGCAAACAAAAATATGAGTTAAAATCATATGTATGAGGAAGTCAAAGGTTGCTGTTTCTGTTTTTGTTTGTTGGTCAGTTATATCACAAAATACATCTACTATGCAAGACTAATATATCTAGATATGAATGTTTTTACAGAATATATAACACAGCACCGGTTTTCCTCAAAGAAATGTTATAATAGCAGTTCTCTAGGTGGATTTTCTGACCTACATGACAAGAAATTTCTTCAAAGTGAAGGCAGTGTTAAAGGCACTGCCACCTGTTTGTTCGATGCTCAGTCTGAGAGCAGAGGTGATGGAGGCCTCTGGGAGGTGGGAGGTGGTGATATTGCTGCACACTGTGCAAGATCCAATTGGAGCCACTAGTCTGCTCACTCCACAGTAGAGCTGGCAATGTCAGCTGAATTATGTTTTTGATGTCAATGATGAGATGATATCATTGTTCATATGCTTTCTTTTTGCTCTTTATATACACATGTATGTGGGATATTAATGAAAAGTCCTTTACAACCCAACTTCACCTACTCTGTTGCTTTTTTCACTATTAGTGATCTGCAGTCAGTTTTTTATATGAATCCTCAACCCATTATGAGAGCCAAAAATATGCAATAATCAACCACAAGACACAAACTGCCAATTTCATGCATTATAATAGCATCATTTTGAGGACTGAGACAGTGGCTTTTAAATTACAACGTTGGGCTCTGTGGTCCATCAGCAGTGGATGGATGGACGGATGGATGATGGCATCAGCCCAATCCAGTCAAGAACTTTGATTCGTTTTTAGTTGTTAGTCATTGTTTTTAGTAATTAACACATAGATCGCTACAATTTTAGTGCACAACAAGCATGTATTATATCTATTGTCCAACTGATAGGCCTATGTGATTTTCTTTTCTTTTCTTTTTTTTTGATTGATGCTAATACTGATTTTAGAGGATGAAAGATGCAAATTTACCCAGAGAGCCACTTTGTCAAAAATGGAAAGTTATTAGATTATACTTAATATTTTGCTACATTATTATACATTATAGCTAAAATATATAACAATAACAGCCAATTCTATGTATGATCACTGAGAACATAAAAAGCTAAACAGAGAAGTCCTTATATCCTTTTGTATCACGACAAGTTTTGTTTTATACATTAAATATTGTGTAAAAAAATTTGATAATGGCACCTATCCGATATGCATTTAATAGACCAATATCGGCATGTAATTTCTGTCAACCGATATATCTGTCAGGCTATATATTTATCCTTGAAGCTCAGCCTTTTCACAGCACTCATTGTAACTCCTCACAGTCATGTAGACAACAGTGAATAACTGTATTCTACTTTGAAGTGGACATTTTTTGTATTCGTCATCTTTATTAGGGCCGGTGACATTTAGTAGGAATCTTTCTGCCAACACAGCTGAAACGTCTTGCTAATTTGGCATGTGCTACAGAAAACGCTGACTTTTTGTACACAAGTAAAGCCGACTAAATATTTCCAACATATGTCCAGTATAATCCAACCTGGCCTCATCTTCTTAGTTACATGGTTTCTAACATTTTATAAACACCCTGTCTTATTCTTGTTGAACGTTTCACATTTTTCAAGAAAGAACAGTGCAGACGGGGGAAGAGGACATGGATTTCTTTTTGTTTCTTTCTGTTTTGGCTTTTTAAAACCCTCTTACTCTCATGTCAGACTCGAAGCTATGACTCAATTTTTCAGTTATAAGCTCCGACTTGTGCTTTAGTTTTTTGATGTATGTCCAAGTTCATCTTCTCACATTTCCAATTCCATTATTGAACCTCCACTATCAAACTGATTTCAGCGCAGCGCTTAAGGGCGCTGTCTGTCTCCACCTGACTGCTCACCAGGGCCTCTGGGAGCGCTTGTTGCCAGGCAATGGCACACACTGCTGTCGCCTGCAGCAGCACAGGCATGGCAGGAGAAAAGGCTGATGGTTTTAATTTCACATTCAAGGTTCAAGGAACTTGATTCCAAGTTATGTATTTTTCCAGGCTAGTTCCTCTTCCCTCTGTCCTTAAAAGACCCAGCTTCCAGCTTCTATTTATTTGTTTTTCTGTGTAGAGGATTAGGATAGATAAAGCTCTCAGCTGGATGCACTTGTACATTAAACTACGGGACATTGTCAGGTGGTTTTAGCTACAGTGTGTGTGTGTACAGGACTGAGTAGAGGGTGTAGGCTATTGCCAGGCCGGTGTAGAAACTTTGTCAGCAGATGAATGGCGCGCATAAAGTCATCTCTGACCCAAAATACTGGCATGTATTGATTTTCTATAGTCTGTGTGCATATTAGTTGTGTTGGCATCTGTTTCCCTGACTGGCTGGGGGTGTAGACTGAAGAATGAGGATCTCGTCTCATTGGCTCCTTCAACATTAGACCTGCAAGTTCCCCCTAATGGTTTCCAGAGCCAACCCCAAAGACCACTAAACCATGATACACACACATGCACACTTTGCACGGTTAAAACATTACAGTTTGCAAAGTGCAAAACAAATCAGCATTCTTGGTCTGTAAACATTGTGTCTGGTGGTTGTATTATCAGGACCTTGTGTGTTTTACAACAGCAGCCATTGACAACAAAGATTAGTAAGAACTGAAGGATACTGGATTTTTTAATGTTGATACTGATATTAGGGAGTTATAAAACTGGTATCAATATGTGAGCGTGATTTGACCTCAAATCAGAAAAACGATTAATTTAACATTTTTATGATCACGCAAAATGAAGATTTTTTTTTGTTTTGTTTTTGCCCTCATAGTTCCCTAATTTGGTCTCTACTGTTAAATGTATTCATCTCATCACTTTTTTTTTTTTTTTTTTTTTTAGCGACAGAGTGCATTTCTGTGTGATTTTAAAGACATTAAGGAAACACTGAAAAAATATTTTGTGGCTATTTGTTGAATATTGTGGAAGAGAAGCCAAAGCATCACCTGAAATGAAAACACCATTGTTATTTTAAATGTAGACAATACAAAAAATAACTTGTATTTCTTCATAGTGTTTCCATTATACCTCATTTTGTTCAATGTCATCTTCCCTACTGCCAAAAGGCAATTTTCCTTGGTAAAAGCCACTTGAGTTGCTCAGTTGGCTTTGTGTTTGATTTCTCCTTTATGTTGCTTCCATGTTGGGCAAGTATACGTCGGCCAGGGGTTCTGAATGTTGGTTTTGATTCATTTTTGATTAAATGCCCAGCCCTATGTTTAGGCTGCAATCTATAAGGCGAATGGGCTCAGTAGTTTCAGTTTCATTTTCCAAAATGTATCTTAATATTTGCAATTAGTCTGATCAGGACTTGGTGTTTTTTTCTGGTGATTGTTGTGCTAGTTTATAGTTTTTAATAGTGTTACATTTCCTGATTTTTGCTACAGTGATGTTCAGCTTTTATCTCTTAAATTGACTGAAAGCAACTTTTTTGTCTTTTGTTATGTGTGCTCTCAGTCACTGGATTATATTTTTCATCATCATATTTTGAATAAAGAAATACAAGCTGTACATTTGAATAATTTTGCTAACTTCACATCTTTCTTTCTCTTTGCATATAAGCTGTGAGAAGAAGCAAAAAACACGAGAAGAGAACCATTTGATGGAAGATAAGAAAAAGAAAAAGCAAGAAGAGAAGAAAAAGAAAGAAGCTGCTCAGAAAAAGGTAAGCTTGTGGTGACACATACATACGCTCATATTTAAGCTTTAAGCGCCTCTTAATCAAAAAAACATGGTAAGATACTGTCAGTCTCCACGTTGCATTGGTTCATGCGTGGCAGACACCTCCCCCTGCAATGAAAAGAAATGCCACCTGAGACCATCAGTATTTCCACTTCCTTTTTCCTCAGTATATCAGACATTTTAAATGTTCGGTGGTGCGCAACAAAGCTCAGGTCTCCAGTACGCTCAGGTGTTTTTGCTTAAGTTACATCACATTGATGGCATGCATATTCAGATGCACATACATTTTGTCAGTATGTTTCCACAGGAAGCGTTTCGCAGAACTTTATGTAGTTGTCCTCCTTGTCTTTCCCCCTACAGCCCCCCTTCTCTTCACTTTTTCCTTCACTGGGTCATCTGTTTTCAGTGTTTGCCTGCTGTTCTCAGTATTACATTTTACATATACATGGCCCTTCTTGTCAGCGCTGCCTGGTGAAAGTATGCCTCCTAATGTATGAGAGAAGTGTTTGTGTTATCTATTTTACTCCCCAGTGAACCCGCTCACCCCGTCCAGCAGAAGGAATGAACATGAACCTTTTAGCATTTCAATAGATGAGCAAAACCAGCCCCTGAACATTTTGTTCCGATTGCCCTGGCTAGTTGTTCCAGCACTGTCATGCAGCTGGAGAGCCAGCCAATGCAGCTCAGATGTTAATGGCACTTTTAACTATTATTTTCACTTATAAAAGATGTTCATGCTACGTTATTTATAGTCTTCTCTCTGTTGCTTATACTATTGTTTCTCTTTTTTTCAGGCCACAGATCAGATAACCAAAGGTGAGTTGTGGCTTCATATATTAAACTTGTTTAGTCAGTGCAATCTACTGAACATGGGTAGCGCAAATTTAAATCTTTGTTAACCCTCTGAACCCCATACAGCTTTAAGGCGGTTTTTGACCCTGTCACTTGTTCACTGTCACCTTGTCTTTCATTGCAATATATCCTGCAAGGGCCCACATGCATCAATAATATTATGCACACACGAGACATATTTAATTGTTTTCAAAACTTGTAGTGACAGCCTCTCTTGTGCTGTCCTCTCTGCTCTGTGTAAACAGTCTGCAGTTCAGTCAAAGTTTCACTGAATATTTTTTACATGACTGTTGGTCTCAGCCAAGTCATTCATGGCCTCACGGTTACGCTGAGGAGTGCAGAATTTATAGTCGCTTTTTTACAGCATCTGATGAATGGAAACACTTTATTTTTGGCAAACATTTAGGGCACATGGAATAAAATGATTTGCATGAACTATCACTATTTTTAGCTTAGATTTGGCCTTTTTCACCCGATGGAAGTTATAATCACACATGACAAAAATGTGAAAATCTGACAATAATTTCTCATGTTTGAAGAAAACATGCCTTTTAATCAAACTTGCTGGTTGTGTGGTTCAGAGGTTTAAGTATGTATGAAGTTTTTTTCCTCTTTTTCTTCCCTTGCTTTGTGTTACAATATGCTGCACAAGCAATGCCACAAAGTTTCTCTTCTTGTCTGCCTTGAACCTTGCAAACAGTTTGTGATATGATGGTTTTTAACAGTAGGGAGACTTATTGTGTGGGCGTGTTAAATTGTGCATCCCTCTAATTAGATGGATAACTCCTGTGCAGGATTGCTTTTTTGCCTCAGCGCCTCAATTTGCCCGCTGTTCACTGAAGCCCAATTTTGCTATAAAGCACTAGCTTTTATTATAGTGAAGTGTCTTTAACTGAAGACATTAGCAGCAGCCAGGTGGTCTGTACTACCTGAGCCAAAATGGAGGCCAGGTGCCCATACAAGACTAATAAGGAGCATGGGGAGGGTGCAGCTGCTCCTCAGGCCTCCCTGTGGGCTCCTTAGGCATACCTAGGAGGGAAGAGGTGAGGAGAAATCTCAGAAGAGAAGAAACCGAGCGAAAGAACCACAAAACAAACGTGCAAAGAGAGGCGAGTAAAGTTGACTGAAAGGTGACTTCTGAAGGCAAGAGTATGCTTTGCTTGCAGTTTTTGAACTCCTGCTCTGTGGCAGCTGCAGACCTGCTCTTCATTTTGTCTCCGCAAGCCAGAGCTCTTAATGACCAGAGAGAGCCGGGCAGACCGTGTTGGACAGTCAGTTAGCCCAGGAGCAGATCCCCTGCTCGAGATGAGCCGGCAGATGGGAGAGGGACTTAATGTCTCGCAAGGGATGGGCAGGGTGAAATCTGATTAGAACTTCTGGCAGACTTTGGCAGTGTGGCCTTAATGGCAGCAAGAGAATGGACACCTAATTACAGTGTGAGTGTCTTTGTGTTTTTTGTGCCCAAAGCCATGTTCAGATAAACGTGTTAGTGTGAGGAATATTGTTTAGATCAGTAAAAAGGAATGAGTTCTCCTCTTATGGGCGCACACAACAGTGAACTCTCTATCATCAAGGGTCAGTGCGTTGACCTCCCACTCTCTCCCTGCAGGATGAGTTAATGAGGCTGTAATGTCACAGAGGTGCCTCCTCCCACCCCTTATTCCTCTTGTCTGAGTCACTTTCAGCCCCACACAGTTTGTTGCACTAATGAATGTGATCTGGGCTGGCTGTGTTAGTATTCTCTTTGTCTCTTATCTACTTTGTGTTGTTTCACAGCATCCACAAATTGACCTATATACCAGGATTTTTTTTCCCCTGTCTTCAAACTCGGCTGTGATATGCACAATTATTTTCTTGGCTGCTACTCATAACAGCAACATGCCATGACCTAATTTTACTGTGCTCTTCGACCCCTTTAAATGTCACATATGCCTTTCTAGCATATTGTACATATTGCTGTACTCTGGTACAGGGGTGTTCATTAAGACTCTGACATTGTAACTGAAGCTTCAACTTAAATTTGTCGACGAGTGTTAAAGCAAGTAAAAGGTGAAAATTTAGCACATTTTAATAACTCTTTTCCTGATTTTTTTTTTTTTTCTTTCTTTTAAACCATGTGTTTTTAGAATTCCAAAGAATGCTTGTTTTTCTTAATGCCACATTTGACTTGGAAACCTTGAGATTTCAGTGCCAAATATGTCATTATGCACAAACATATTCCTGAACAAAACAATACTTTTTT
>JAOWBC010000458.1:14373484-14388815 GCA_028566105.1 Hypoplectrus providencianus
ACTTGGAAACCTTGAGATTTCAGTGCCAAATATGTCATTATGCACAAACATATTCCTGAACAAAACAATACTTTTTTTTATCAAAGTTAAACCGATGGTTTTGGCTCACTTTGGTTGCATCCCAATCCTCCTCTCCCGCCATGTGAGCCTAGTTTTCTGAAGGATTGTTCTCAGCATAGAAAAGTTCTGCTTGGGAAATGGCCACAGGAAATGTTTGACTCAGTCAAATTCAACCTTTTTTCTATGCCTTCTATGTCATCTTTGTTTTTAGTTTTTTGACCTGCTAGGTCATGGATGGACTGAAGGCCACGGTCATAAAATAAGTTATTATTTGAGAACATGGCAACTGCAGTTGTGGCAGACTCAGGTTGCTTTGAGTATTGATGTGATTGGTAGATGAGAGGTTGTGGAAAAACCAATCAAAAACAACGCTCAAGATTAAGGCACATACTGACAAATCAATGGAGCAGGACTGGCAAACAGAAACAAAACAACATGTTATATTCTACATATAATTCTGTTACCATAATAGATGTATCCCCTTTGTTATCACCAAAAGTTTGATTAGTAGCTTCATAACATTTTGCTGCAACAGATAACAATAATATTTGCAATTTAATGATATAAGGTAACATTAGTTCACCATAAGAAGCAAAATTGTCCAAAAAGTATTAAATTCTTGACATAATGAGTGACTAATCAACTAAGAGAGACAGATTGCATCTGATACTAATGAAGGGTACACTGGGAACTAATTAGGAGAACAGGGCTAGCGCGAAGGCTGAATAAACAGGCATCCATACACAGGAGATCTGCAGGAAGACCCCGAGCTCCATAGTAACACTCCACCACCTCCTGTCTAGTCTAGCAGAGAGGCCCACTCTGGGACCAGCAGGAGGGAAAAGGGAGCCGAAGAAGGTGGGCTGTAAGGAAAGAGATGGAATGAATTGTTGGAGTTACATTTGTGCAAAATGTAGGGAGGCGGCTGCTAAAACACGGTGCCTTTGGTTGATTTGAGAGAGCTAGAAAAGGGCATGCGAGAGCAAAAGAAACAGACGGAGCCATGTGAAACTGTGAGAATGCAAGCCAGTTTCCTGTTTGCCGGCACAGCTGAGGGGGCCCTTTGTAGGATACTTCTACTGGCTCACATCTCAGATGCACACGCTCTCTTTCTCTCTCCACCAGTTACCTTATATGACAGGCAAGCACCAGCAGCACATGTACATTGTGTGCTTGTACAAACACACATATGGTTTTACTCATCTAGTTTTACATAGCTACTTATGAATAGCACACAGACCCCTGTGCCTCACTAACCCACACTGAGAATCAAACTAAAATGGAAGCAATATGTCTTTTGGTTTTTCTCCACAACTGTTCATCGCATCAACTTAATACTTGGTCTGTGTATTGCTGAAAGGAAGTACAATGTTGAGTGTGAGCTCTTGAGATCAATGAGACATTTGTAAGTACTGTATTACTTTTACACCACTGGCTGGCATGTTGGGCTTGCCTGCCTCTGTACTCTACAGTCAATTCAAGAACAGATTAAGAGGGACCAGAGATGTGAGGGTAATATAATAATATAGTACTTTTTTTGCACAGATTTTACACCACTCTGCAAATGTACCCAGAGAACTACTTTCTTTAACATAAAACTTTTTTTATTGAATAATTTTAAAAATCTTAAAAATAAAAAAGATTTTTATTAAAGATAAAAAAGATAGCTAACACCATTTCGATGTCACGCCAAGCAACGTTTCCTGCAATTTATCATGTGCAGAAAAAGTTTTCATAGTGCCAAATATGAGGGGAAAAAACATGTACACCTTTATGGATACAGGTTTGATCAGCCTGTAATATCTGTCAACTAGTAATCTGTCAAGCAAACAAAGACAGAAATAATACTAAACTCATCAGTCCACAAAGCTGCACAACAGTCACCAAAGCGGTCTGATCTTATTGTTGGTCGCTGTTCCCCAGTGTCTGGATCATGTTAAAAAGACCCACCTAGGCAAAAACTGAAACAGAACTTGAAGGCAACAAAGCATTTTCTTTCTCTGGTCCAGAACAAATGAACCAATTCCCAGTATGAAAGTATCCTAAAACCTCAAGTGTAGAGTTACTGACCAGCGCTCCTGAAGAAATACCAGACAGATGAGTGTAACAGTAATAGTTATTGGCCCCATCATAGCTATTATGTGCCACAGCAGAGGCCTTTGCCATCAACAAGCTGTACTACAGTTAATTTCTAAGGGTTAATTAGCTATTGTGTTTCTGTTCATGCTGTGCGTTTTTATCCCCATAAAAGATAGGGCACAACATACATACACATCAAGGCGAACATTTACATAGTGCAATAAAAGATAACATTATTACCAAGTAGTGTCGCGGCAGTAATTTCATAACAGATTAATTTGCCGTTTCACATTCGCTTAATTACGCCCAGCGCTTTGTGTTGGAGAGTCATAAATTGCGGAGTGATCAGGGGGGAAATTTATACCAGTGTGCCGCTTGTCATCATCACCGCCTCTTCTCCATGTCTGAGCCCAAGAAGCATCGCTTAAATGGATGCAGCAGTGGTGATGATAAACCACATTTTAAAGAGCAACAGGGGTAGCAGCTGGATTTGGCTGTTGTGGAGTGTTACACTATAAATTGTGCCTACAAGCTTATTGTCATTAAATGTCTTTTCGTGGTATATTGTAATCTGAGGGTCCACACAATTGTTAAAGGGTTGATTGCCTCTGCAGGTTGAAAATAAATTTTCTCTTTTTATACTACTCTCTGCAAAACGGGGAGGTCAGTGGGTAAGAGATCCGTGTTTAAATAACATAAAGCGTTTTTAAAGGTTAAGGTGCAGCAACTACATAAAATGGTATATTTTCATTCAAGTTCAGAAAATCCAGGTCAGGCTCTACATCTAGAGATGCTTCTTTACTTTGAACATTTCTGTTACCACTACTGAAAAATGCACATGTACATTTAAATCTAGGGATAAACGTTTGAAACAAGACCTCGGCTATGAATCACAGCCATGTTTTAGCTTATTCACCAAACTTGTACTGACATCCATCGTTACCGGTTAATGTAGAAAAAGGTAATGTAGAATTTGCTTAGTTTGGATAAAACAAAATTTTTAATAATTCTGTTGTATCTATAAAAAGACGCGTGACATTTCGCTCTGTGAATAAAATGCAGCCTCTCGCTGTTTCTGTATAATGCTAATGCTGCAGTGTCAATCAGTTTCCTATTATTTTTTTTCCTGAATTGTCGGCCCAGCAAGTACTGCCCAGGTCAGGAGGACAGGACGTTCCACTCTCTTTCACACATCGATTCTTCTAAATCATAACAGACAGTGGAATCTGGTCCGCCTGCAGCTGTTGGCACAAAGGGCCAGGGACAGGGGAGTGATGAGTCCAGGGAAGCTGTCTGTCTGTCTTCCACCTGTCTTCTGAGAGTAGTGGATCTGTCATCCGGCTCTTATACTGTACTGACACTTATGCACGTTGAGAGTACTACTGGAAAATTAAAAGACAAGAGTGACAATAACTAGTGATGACTGACAGTATTAGAGCACTCAGGTGTGCAATTATGTTGCACCATTCAGATATCTAGTCACCATTTGATAAATGCTCTGACCTTTTTATAGTCCTGTGTTCTTCACACTTTGCTGTCAGACATTGAGTGCTTTTAAATAGCATTTTTGTTCGTGTTGAATACGATGGAGCTAGGGAGGGTTTTCTCTCTCTTAACTACAGTGTCATATTTATTCACTTCTAATTAAGCCCTTTAATCTTCTCTCTTGTGAGGCTCGCTGCTCACATTTTAAAGCCCACAGGAGAAAAGAGATGGAGAACCCTAAAGACACCCCTCCCCTCCTCGCTCACGATTTGTCGACACTCTTTCCGCTGCCTTCTCTTTAACAGACATCAGATAAGAATCCAGTAATTTCCATGTTTCCTTTTTTGCTTCAGTTAGAGTAGTGTGCTATGACATTTTGGCAGCAACACCAGATATTAGATACATTTGAAATACAGTGAGCTAAAGAGAAGGCATTTATCAGTGATCATTTGTCACACTGGATACACATGGATGACAGTGCTATATTCAACTTTGCACTCAAGAAAGAGGATATATTTCTGTGTTTATACATGGCTTTTATTTGGAAATATATGCTCTGAATTCTGAATTTAATGTGTTCTGTTTTATTTAAGTTTCATACAATGTTCTTATTTCTTTGGTATCTAGGTTGTAATGATTAAATTAAACTGTCATGCAACATTTATAATGATCAATTGATCCATTTGGTGTGACAATATAGTGTCCTCTTTGATGAGCAGAATAATATTTTATTCCGAATATTATTATTCTATTAAATATGATACCACCAGTAAACTGTTGTTTGATAGAAGCCAGCAAACCTGCCTGTTGAGTAGGAGGCATGCTGGACGTTGAACCAGCAACACAGTTCAGAGGAACATGCTGTACTTTGTAAAAGCTCCATTCAAGCCATAACTTGGCTGATTAAAAGCTCAGCCACCGAAAGCTCATAATCACTAACAAACGGAACTTTTGCATGTGTATCCTTTGTGTACTCCACCTGAGAGCAGGAGGATCCACTTCAAGAGAGGGATAGCAAAGTCAGCACGGGGCTATTATTAAACCTCTAGGTGGACGTGCACTGATTGTATTGGAATCGGCAGTGATCCATCTCCCAGTCACTTTTGCTCAGGTCTACCTTTGAAGCTGTGCCAGTATCAATTGTTATATTGCATGCTGTCTGCAAGATATTACATTTTCCAGCAAGAGGAAAATACCTCCTGAGTTGAAAATGTTGAAGCTTTGTGAAGTTCAAATGAGCAGCACCTTTTTTTTTTTCTTTAAATCCCTGGCTAGGCAGGGTCTTCTGTTTTACGATCACATTGTTAACTTTCTGAACCCGAATTGGTTTCAG
Organism: Hypoplectrus providencianus; assembly: GCA_028566105.1. Lineage (NCBI taxonomy): Eukaryota > Metazoa > Chordata > Actinopteri > Perciformes > Serranidae > Hypoplectrus > Hypoplectrus providencianus. Next base: position 14,378,442 of record JAOWBC010000458.1, read on the forward strand.
GTCGTTTTTTGCTCCAATTAAATTTTACTCACTGTGGCCTTGTGTGACACTACAACAGACAAGTACTGCACCTCTATGGAAACGGAAAAATCCCGAATGGCACCCTCAAAAGCAAAAAGCAAAAAAATACAAAAAAAATGATTGAGCTTTAATAAGTCACAAAAGACAAAAGTGTTTTTCATACATGATCAACTCAAGGAGCGTTGGATAATTGAACATTTATGTAACTCTTCATTTCACAGTCATTGTCTTTTGTAAATGGTTGCAATTTTGTCAACTTCTGACAAGAAAACATACTTTTCAAGTTACCAACAGTTTGTGGGACTCAGAGCAGGATTGTAGAATTTTAAGCTTGTTGTTGTGAAGTTGTTGCTGTAGAAAGCATCTGCGTAAACTGGGAATAACAGTATTTTAAATGGTGCTTGCATGGATCAGCCGACCTGTGAATGTATGAGGGTCCCCTGTGGATCCAGAGTAGTTACTATCTATGGACCTCCTCTCATCAAGCTCACACACAGAAGGATCCTTTATCTTCAAGGTCATGTGGTTTGTTTTTCTCCTTTCACCCATGAGGGAGACAGAAGGGGAGCATCAATGCTCTCCACCCTTTGGAGTTTTTTTTTCCACCTTCCACCTTCATATCATCCCAGACATCCTCCCCCAAACCTTTAGGTCTTAAACCGCCAAGCAAGCATGCTATCATCTTTCCTCTCAGAAAATTAAGACCCCTTTTAAAGTGGAAAAAGGGATGTCTTCCTCTGCATGAAGCACACACAGCCCAAGGCCACGGGTTGATGTGCATCTTTGATGAACTGGGAATTCTCCTGTGCACTCGCACAGCTGAGGACTGTGTTTTTGCAAATAGGCTGTTGGAGCGAGAGACTCAGAACTCGTTTTAACTGTATTTCATTTCTTACTGCAACGCACTGCCTTGTGGGACTTGTGCTTAATAAGCCTCACCTTGCTGATGCCAGAGGAATTTACTTGTTTGTTTTTCGATTTCCTAACCAAATTCATTCTGTGATTTTTATGAATAAGAAATTGCACTTGTTAAACATTTTATTTTAATGCATCAGTCACATAGATGCTACTAACTGTGTAGGATTCATTGTCTTGAGAAGAAGAATCCAGCACACCATGCCACACTACAGGCAAATAGTGTTTAATTGTAAGCGGATTTAGACCAGAGCTGGTTTCAGGCAGTGAGACTCGAGCTCGCAGTGGAACGCGCTAGGGGGTGGAGACTGTCTTACACACACACACACACACACACACACACACACACACGATTCTCTTCATCACTTACCCTCCCCGCTGCTCTACCTCCTTCCCTTCCTCCCATACGTCAGCTCTGTCTTTCGCTCTCCCTCCCTCCCTCTCCCTCCTCGTCTCCTCCCTCTGATTGGCTGACGGAGCAGCCAGCCTGCTTCCCCTTCCCCCCAGCTTCCAGAAGAATCTACGTCACACATCAGAGAGTCCCAACTGTATAACGATTGCCTTCATAACTATTATTATACATTGTGGCAAGACCGCAAAGTCCTCTGTTTTTCAGAGGGAACCACCTCTTAAAACCAGCGGGGAGAATTGGCCGGGAATCATCTGCCACCCCTTATAGAGTAATAATGGTGAGAGGATAATAGCAGACAGACACAGTGAATGAAGAGGAGAAGGAGTAGGGGAAGATGGGGAGGCATAAAGCACAGGAACGGAAATGGAGTCGATGTAGAGAAATCCGCTGAGAGGCGAGCTCCAGCTCCAGAGCTTCCCCCTGTGAGCCCTGAGCTGCAGAGAGAGGGAGACACGCACACAGATGCGGGTGAAACTGGACCACACCATGCAAACAGCGGTTGCAGCCAATAGAGGAGCTGCTCTACTCTGAGCAAAAATTACATAGGAAACCCCCACCCCCCTCGCATGCATGACAGACACAAACATACTCAGAAAAATGAGATGCATTTGGCTGTTACATGTGAGCAAACATGTCAAGGCTGTGTGGATATATATTCCACGACACCATCCTGTCCTCTCCCTTCAGTGTGGGCCTCAGCATTACATAACTCTTTGTTTTTGTGTGTGTCGGGCTGGCCGCATGTGTGCGAGTTATTCATTGCTTCACTGCACACACTCGGGACTGCAGCCAATGGTGAAGCACTCCTCTTTATAACTCATTTCGGCCACACAAAGATTTGCTTTTTCTTTTGGTTGCTTCCTTGACCAGGTTTTTTTTCCTTTTTCCTCTATGCTTCCCCCCTCCTGTATTTTATTACCAGCAAGAACTCAAATACCATTTTAGCTGAGTGCATGTTATGTCAGATCAGCTGATGTTAGGGTTTGCCATTGTGCAGTGAAGTTTTAAACACAGTTTTGCATCCTGTTTACATTCGAGTTTACCGGCTTATGCTGTTATGTAATAAAATGTACCAAGGCAATAATCCTATGTGCTTCGTGTACCATGATGCATCTCACCCAGCAGTGGGTCTGTGACCCCAAGCTGATCATCCTGTTTGACTTAGCGGTGACCTCTGACCTTCCACTTCCACATTCAGCTACAGTGAATTAGCCTGCCAAGGACTTTACACTAAACACCTTCGGCTTCTTTTTCCTTTTTTTATTATTAACATAAAGTGACATTGCTTGTGCACAGATTTGAATTTGGAGTTTGTCTTTAAAGTGGCTCTAATGAATAAGAGTTCTGACAAAGGGGGGATTTATAACTGTGACAAAATATTTTGAGAAATATCAATATTCAATACAATTTTAATGTATGGCTTGTACAATTATACATTTTTTTATTTAATGATTGATCTAAACATAACAGGATCACCTAGCTCTATCTTGCATGTTTTGGCTATTTCTTGCAACAAATAGGTAAATAATTTAGGCAGTGACCAGGAGGTCACATGTATATTGAGGTTTTTTCACAATATTAAGATTTTTCATACCAAAACCCACAAACTTATAATGTCTTAGTTAGAAACTGATCCAAATATTACCCTTCCTTTATCCTAGTGATAGGGTATTTTGTAGATAAAAACCTTTACCTCAGCTCCCTTAAAAAAAAAAATATATATATATATATATGCCATTCTTTAAAAGTTGTATTTTCTCCCTCCTTTTTTTCTTGCTGACCAAAAATATGTGTGACAAAAAATGCACCCATATATTATGCTCTTTTCTTTTCTTGAGATGGCTGCAAAAAATAAAATACAAAAGAAGGAAAGACTGGCCTTAAATTCAGCAGATGGCCACTTGACTCGACAAATGAATGACAATGTAACTGCTGGAAGTGTAAATAAGTATCTGTTAGCTAACAAGTTCAATATGTCAATGTTGTATTCACACCTTTTTTTCACTGCCCTAAAGTGGCCAAAAAAAAAATCATACAGCGCAGTTAAAGATAGATGAACACAGAAAATGATATTGACTATTAGTGTGTGTGAGAGAGAAAATGACATTCTGTTGCTAAGGGTAACTAAAGCCGGTGGGACATGAGCACTTGGCTTCAGCAGCCGCACAAGCGGTTAATAACTTAACAGCTTTGGTAGAGCACTGAGAGGTGATCATTTCAGGGGCCATAACTTGCCACAAACCATGATTAGCTTATGTTGATGGGGCAAAGCACTCTTTACAGTACTGTCCTGATGGAGAAAATGGTCCACAATAATGCAGGTAGAAGATCCAAGTCCATTATCTTGTGTTTGACCTCTTCGTCACTTCTAATCTGTGAGCAGGCCCCATGGCAAACTGTGAGAGTTGTGTGTCTTGGCATTCCAAAAGGCTGGAGGTTTATTACAGTACCACCCTGAGATTATTACAGTTCTTTGGTTCTCCAAACACCAGCCATGTGTTTAGACTGACCGCTGCCTAACATCGAGCTGCAGCCAGCCAGGGCAGGCGGCTAATCTTGTGCATTTCTCCTCATTTGCCTTTCTGAATTTAACATCATGGTCCCCATCCAGAAGTGGCCATGGCTTCAAAAAGGTGCAGCGGAGGAAATGCTCAGCCGCAGCTGCTTTCCAGAAAAGACTTGAGCTTTATTGATGACTGTTTCTTTTTAGCTATGTACAAGGCCAGCAACTAACAGTACTCTATTGTTTTTGGTGGTTTGTTTTTGCCTTTTAAGAATGTTAAGTACAGACAAATGTACTTAAAACAATCAGTAAAGTTTAAATTTCCTACTCCGTCAATACTTTTTTGGCACAAGTGTGCGCTCAACAACTCTGCTTTACCTAATGCTCCTTTACCTCCCTCATACCTGCGTTTCTGCTCTCTTGTGACCTGCCCCCCACCCTCCCACCTCCACAGTGCCAGACTCTGCCAAGCTCGACCCCACCCCTCCTCCTTCCCCCGTCAACCCCAGTGCTGCCCCGTCTGTACCCCCAAGCAGTGGCAATGGCAAGCGCGCCCCCTCTGGAGGTCAGCCGCAGACAGCACAGCAGCCCCAGACTCTGCTCCAGCAGCGCTACCCGCCAAGAGAGGTGCCCCCACGCTTCCGCCAGCAGGAGCACAAGCAGCTGTTGAAGAGGGGCCAGCCTCTGCCCCCTGGGACTCTGCCTCTGACCACCACGGGACGTCCCGCAACTACTGAACCTTCAGCAGCAGTAGCCATACACTCCTCTCCCTCCTGCTCCTCTTCCTCCACAGCCAGCCTGCCTACAGGTCAGCAGAGACACTCTTGAGTGGCGAGTCATCATCTCACACTCGCACTTTTTGCAAGAAATTTTAAAGGGGAATGCAATTATTGTTTATTGAAATACTGCAACACCTTTCATGTGGCAGTAGGATTTTCTGTAGGGGAGTGGAATTCAGTAGGAAAATAGGGTCGTTGTTGTTGCTCCGTGTTGATTACCGAAATTGGCATATGAGAATGTCAGTGGTGAACAATTATGATGGATGATGATCTTGTTGATCAGGTGTTGTCTTATGAGATACTGACGATGTGAATTCATAATTAATATTAATTAATTAATATTCAGGCATCTTGCTCCCTGTGTACTCTCTCTGCATGCCTGTGATGATCATTGGCTGTATGGTGTATTATAATAGGCAATTTTGGGAACATTTAAGTTTAAATTCATTCAGTTTAATTTTACTTAGGACACACTCGCAAACTCTGCTTGAGCACCGTTGATCAACATTGGCTACTTTTTAAATCACAATGTTGGGCTCAGTCATCGCCCATCAGCCCAACTCTAGTAGCTGTAAAGTGGGAAAGCACTGTGTTTTTATTAGACATGTGCGTTGGGTTAATTCACACCACAAGCTTTAGTTGGTCTTTCCACACAGCCAGGTAGCAAAAGCCTCACATATTGTACACATGATGTGCACTTTTATTTACAACCCAGCTGACAGCGGTTTGACTTGCATCAGCTGTGTGCAAGAGTTCGGCCATGCTTTGCAGTAACGGTGGCTATATCTACTTTTTTCTTGCCCTACTCCTGAAAGAGGCAAAAAATGTCTTTATCAGATAGTACTGTACCATTGTTTGAAGAATTGATACAATATCAGAAAACATAAAATCCCAATACTCAACTGTATCATCATTTTCGTAAACCCCTGTTATTATCACAGCGCTGTGTACCTGTAGAGAGCGTGAAGGCACTTGCATTACAGGTGCTGCTGTTTATTTTCACTCTGTCTGGCTGGGATTTAGGAATGGGGATAGAGGAAAACAGGGGTAGAGGATGAAGAATAAACACAGCTGGCACATCTTTGTATGTGTGTGTATTTTCTTTCCTGAGGCTCTGCATGTCACAGTAAACCAGGTTCTTATGAATTTCCAAGTGGTAAAGGTCTGTTATTTCTTAATAAAGCATCATGAGCTCTTTGAAGATGATGATGTTGAAAAGTCTTTTTAGGGCACCTGGCACTTATCATTGTCTGGGAAGGAAAACATATTTTTAACATAAGTGTGTCTGAGCATCATCCAACCCCTCTGATGCCATTTGAATGCAGCTCTGTCTCCATGGCAATGAGATGTTTATCCTCCTTTCTTTCTCCTCCTCCTCCGCCCTCTCATCATCATCATCCCACCTCCCACTCTTGGTTGAGCATTGCTGACCAGCCCTACAGTATTTCCTGTTTTTGGAGGAGGAGCAATAAGGAGCGAGCTAGTTGGCTGAGCGCCTCAGTGGGCCTGACCTGGCACCGATAGAAAGACTGAGTGAGAAGGAAAGAAAGAGAGAAGGAGAGAGCTAGCATGGCAGAGGTCCAGTACTGTGGGCTGAAGTGACTCATGGCTTACGGTAAAAGCTGCTTCTTCTCTCCGCCCCTCTCTGGCAGGCCTGCTCTGCTCTGCTCTGCTCTGTTTTTGCTCTCTGTGTGTCTTTGAACTGACTGATTACATTAGGACAGACAGATGGGAGAACCTTCCAGACTGAAAGACCGATAGGGGTCCAGTGGGAAGTTTTCATATATAAATACATACCTCTAAAGACACTGCATGCTTGACGGATTCACAGAGATATTTGCACAACACTCTTTAACCCCTTTAAAACCTCACTCCCTCATTTCGGGTTTGTAAAACCTGCAACAATGCTTGTTATCACACATACAGAGCGCCACAGGTAAACCCACTTCCATCACTGTCCCGACTGCCCTGTCTGCTAATAGAACGATTGTCCCCCTCCCTGCTTTCATTTCTTGCAGATAGCTAACAGTAGAAGCACACTAGCGGCATTCATTCCTTACCCTCCCCTCTTTCTCTCCATCCGCTGACTCCACCTCACCTCACCCCGTCTTTCATTACCCGGTCACATGTTGGCTGTCTTGAAAAGTAGGGCTGATAAACCTGGTCTGTGTGCCTGTATATGTACATATGTGTAAACCCAAACATTCTCTTCCTCTTCAATCAAAGCTGTATGCTTTGCTGCTTTTCTGACTTTTAATAAATCAAGGGATAATCATTTAATTGGGAAAAAGCGGACTTATCTATGATGTTAATAGTTGCTAGTTGCAGCCTTAGCTGTAAAGCAAGCAGCTGCAACCCTGTGTTCACTTGTCATAAATATATAAAGAAAATGTCTTAATGAAGATAAAGTCATCATTCATGGTTTAAGTTGATGCAGGGACTCTAAGTGCATGTATTTGTCTTTGTGTGGCACAGCAACCATGGCTAGCTAGCAAAAGAAAATTGTTTGGCTGAATAATCTATGCCGATTTGAAATGCTATCAGAAAATGGCAGAACTGAGAAGAGAAGTGTTAATTTAACAGATAAATTGTAATCCTATATTGTGCTATAACACCTAAGATTTATAGCTTCTCCCCTTTGCATTTGTCTAGCGCCTCATAGATAACCCCTAAGTACCCATAAGGCTTGTACTTGCTTAGCACAACAGGCCAACACCAACAAACAAGATCTTAATGTAAACAGGCCCTGTCAAGTCAAAGAACAGTGCAGCTAATGTGCTAATAGCTTGTCTAGTGGGGAACAGAGTGAGTGTGCATGCTAGACTTGATGTGCTCTTTAAGTCTGCTGATGATGCTGTAAAAGAGCCTTGGGAATCCCCTCAAAGAGGACTGGGACGTCTTGTGATGTGATTAAACATCAGCTCTCTGTTAACCACAAATGTTCAGCACAGCTCGCTCATTCTTTTTTTTTCTTTCTATCTCGCCTTGCTCGCTCTGTGCCCTTGCTCCTCACGCTCTCTCCGCCGCACTTGCTATTCTCTGATGCACATGTGTTCACCTCCTCCACCTCCGCTATACCAACACCGCAGCTCACACATACCCTCATTGGCCCCAGGGCAGCCAGGATTAGTCAGGCTGCACATACTATATGTAAGTCTGTCAATCTTCCCATTATTATAGCCTTCTCCTACCCACTATTGCCTTTTGCTTGGCTAACAATCCATATCCCAGGGCCCTTTCATGTAGGAGGCGTGAGAGAGCGAGCTATTTTAAGACTGGCATGCTGGAGAAAGCCCTTGACCTGGTTTATCCTTTAGAGGCGGAGGAGAAAGAGGATACTCACAGGCAAACACGACAACCAGATGTCTTAGATGTGTACTTTTTAAAAGACACGTTTTATCCCTCTGTTAGTCTTTTCCCTTGAGATAATAACATCGCTTTAACAGCAGAGCAGCTATAAAGGACGCATCCATATGAAACTGAATTTCTTGCATATATTTCAGCACAGCCCCTGCCATTAATCTGCTGTTTGTTCCAGGATGAATACAATTCAGACAACAGCCAACAAAATATCTGTGCCACTTCAGTATATTCCCAACAGTAGCAGTAGCAAAAAGCTGCCAAGTGTTATATGTGTGCTGGGCCTACAAGAACTCTCTGGCTTCAGTCTGTGCTTGAAAGTGGCTATTCTGCTTTGGCATCACCCTGCCCCCTTTTTAGACCTTCATGCCTTTGTAACACAAAATAATAGCTGGTTCAGTGGAGATTCCAAGACATTTGCAAATTTAGATTTTAACCTGGAACTGCAAAAATGTAAATTGGCTATATGACCAAGATTTTGCTCCATGGCTTAACTTAGTACAAAGCAATGCATTCAAGGATTTGTGTATTTTATCCAGAAAGCTTTTTAGACTTGGGAGAATGAAAAGCCAAAGAAGTAGAATGACATACAGAATGAGAAACGTAACGCAATTTACATTAATTGTTGTTTCTCTGGCACAAGCATTAGCTAAATAAACAATGAAATTGATTGTAGTTTATGCTGATATGCAACTAATGTATATTTATATGTCAATTAATCTGCTTTATTTTTTAAAATAATAATTGTTGCCATTGTCTATGCAAAGCTTTTTCAATGATGACATACTATTTATGCCCTTTTTTATTTGATCAAAAGGCATCTCTGCCTGAAATATGACACAAAAATATTATGAATCAATTCTCAATTCTATAGCAGCAAATTCATTTTCCACCAATCGAATAATCAATCATCCATGCTCCTCCTCTGCAGTTATAGGCTTTTTTCTTTTACTGTGCAACAAAAACAATTGGGAGGTGGGGATTGCAATCATTAAACACAGAGGTAGCACATTCCTGGGAGGTGTGTGTTAGTGTGTGGGTGTGTGTGTTCGTGTGTGTGTGTCTGTCTGTCAGAGAGCTCGTTCATCTGGCTGGCAGCATGCATTGTCAGCTCTGTACCATCCAGTCTCTCTGCCCCTCGGGGACTTCATTAAGCCTGGCTCGGTCCAGCTGAGGCCCACACAGCCCTCCTCGATTACTTCCTCCTTCCATCTCTCAACATCCATCTCTGTCTTTGTTTTTTTTATATTTCCCATGATCCCTCTTTCCCTGACCCTCATACCCCCCGTCTTACACACATTTATAAACACACTACAAACATAATACACTGTATTACACTTACATGTCATACATGCATACATGTGTGAAAAAAAGAAGTGAGGAGGCTAAAGGAAAGCCTGAAAACAAGGTTTGTCTGTTTATCTGAGCAGTTAGGAAGTAGTGTTTTGCTGTTTGCTAGCGTGTACACACAGTATATGCTCTGTCCAACACTGTGTGTATGTTAACACACAAAGGAGCAAGCAGCCATGAAGTAGCACGGCATGACCTCACCGCATGTTAGGTCCTCACAGTGGAGAGGCACAGGGGGCTGAACCTCAGCCATAAAGGGACTCTGTTCTCTACTAAACATTGACTTATTGTGTTGTTGCGTGGGCGCTGGGATCATTTGTAAACAATACCAGCCTTGATCCAGGGAACTGCTGCTTTTTTTTCTTTTGCCAGCCCTGGTTATCCTCCACCCTCTATGTTTTAAATCAAGTTTAATACATGCTTTCCTCTGCTGTCTCTCAATGCAACCCCTGTCCCCCTGTAGCTGTTTGGGACGGGATCACCTTATCGTGCACTTGTGATCCAAATGAGCTGGTTCATTTCATGTCCTTGACCCGAAGGCAGCCCCGTGAAGCTGCAGTTTTCTGCCCAAAGCTTGATGCTGCTGCTTATAATCACAGCTAGCAGTTATAAATTCAGACTAAAACAAACACTTGTCATCATGTGCAATCTAATAATATGCCTGTTCATACATAAACACGTGCATGTGTGAGAAAAAGTCATTCCAGCAATGGAGGGGGTGCGGCAGGCTTTTGTGAGGTTTGTGTTGCTCGCTTTTGCCTGCCACTGCTATATAAGAGGCTTTCTATTGTGGGTGGCAGTGCTAATTGCAGATGGAGTGGTCTTGGCTAAATATTTAGTGACAGTTTTGAAAGGTTGAATGATGTGAAGGTGGTGGTGGGGAGGTTATAAGTTCCCCTTTGGTTTTGTTTTACCTCGTGCCTCATGAGTGGATAATGAAAGGATTTATCATTCAGCTGTTAACCAAGCCCCACCACCACCCAAACTCCCCCACCCCCCAGAGCATGAGGGGTGAGGAAGGAAGGGAGGGGGGA
>JAOWBC010000458.1:14388935-14406559 GCA_028566105.1 Hypoplectrus providencianus
TGGCTGAGAGGACAAACAAAACAACACACTGAGCGAGCTGGAAGGGAGGGGGGAGGGGGGTGGTGGGGTTGTCTCATGCCGCGCAAGAGCTGTGCAACTCCTTGGCAGCATTTCAGAAATGAGCCTCAGAAGCTTGGCGAGACGAGTTGACATATTGAAACAAGGATGGTCGTTGCGTCGCACAGAACCTAGCTGTTTGCAGGATGGTAGGGAGGCACCTCTCCACAGGTATTTCCCTACTGTGTTTCACATCTCCCCTTCATTACTCTTCAGCCTCCCTCTTTTTCTTTCTTCTCTGCCTCTGCTGTGTTGTTTTGGTGGCTTGTATCTACATTGTGTGGATGTTTAGCACTTTGAAACATTCGATCTGCAGCGACAGTGCGTTGCGGGCATGCAGCGTTCAGTTCTTATGCTTGTGTTGTTTGTTATTGTGAATGAGACATGCGTGCTATTAAAGCAGCGATGGTGGAGACACAGGCGGTAGCTCAGAGCCTTTTTGGCTGTAGTTCAGGACTGAGAAAATGGCGGTCCTGCACTTCTCAGCAGAGTGACGCTACAGAACGACAGCGCTGTGTGTGTCAGAAACACAGTGCCCTCTTTTTCCCCCCTGCTCTCTCACTGCCTCCTTGCTCTCTTTTAGTTGCAAGCATTGAAAACGGGGTGGTACACAAATCCTGTCACTTCCCTCAAAGTTGTTGTTGTGACACAGTCAGAGTCTCTGCATACAAATAAGCAAGCATGTGAAAGCACATGTAAACATCAAGCCGTCACAGCACGGCAGCAGGTTGATTAGTGCAGCATTAATGATCTGCAACTGGGCTTTGTGTGGACCATCATGATCCATATGCAGGGTGCTCAGTAAGATAAGCTAAAGCATTACTCTGTGTTTGGACAGACAGATGGAAGCTGACATACTGGTAAGAAGACAGGCCGCCTAAGTCTTGTGCAGAGTATTTCTGCTTCATGTCAAGTCGAGGTCATAACTAGAACAGTTAGGAGGTCAGAAGTTAAGCATGTTTCAGCTACATGGCTCCTGTCATTCATTCCATCTTCTTAAGTAGCTCCCAAATATGAGTGTTCTTCTTTGGGTCACCCAGCTCTTAGAGTTAGGACTTCTCTTTTTATATGTGACAAACATGCTTGGATAAATCATAAAAACTTTTTGCCTGTGGTACACTTTTCTATTTATCCCTGTAGACAGGGCTAAATTTGGTAACTGTATATTATAATCACTAGTAGAAATTGGACTGTTCAGTTTCATTCCATTGCAATGAAAACACTCAAATAAATTAAAAAGTTGAGTTTAAATTGGGAATTCCTGTAAACGGGGTAATCAAGAATATGAAAAAAAAATTTCATTACATTTTTATTAACAGGGACTTTAACTATTATTGTGCCTTATTTAAGATTGGAAAGGACTTACACATATGTGTATGTTTTATATAAGATTACATAAAAATGTTTTTCTCTCAACAAAATTTAAAGTAAAGTGAAGTCTAGTAGATTTTTGCACCTTTATAGGTATATTGATGTGATTAATGAATTGTATATTGAATCTTCATTTTTGGGAGGTGAGGAAAACTGACAAGAAACAATTATTTTTGTCCTATCCCTATCACTAATGTTTTGTATCAAAAAGCTGTTGTTTGCTCTAACACTTGATTTGATGAAGTATTTTAACCCAGGCCCATTAAATCTCTCTTCTCTCATCCTCTTGCTCTTGTTCTTTTGCTTTGTTCCCATACAGAACTGCCCCCACAGAGTGGCCAGGGAGCCCAGTATGATAATCCCCTCTGGGGACACCTGCCAGCCAACAGGAGTGCCACAAGTGCTGCATCTTCCACCAATCTAAGTGGCTGGGATCAACTAATAATTGACCAGAAAGACACAGAGGCTTGGCCTTCTATTACCCTCAGCCAGAGCCAGGCCCCTCCAGGAGGATGCCCTTTGGACACTGACCCTGGTCGCCTGACCAGCGGCAGCAGCAGCAGTATTACTAGTAGTAGTTGTAGTACAGCAAGTATGGCCACGGGGGCCAATAGCCAGACAGGCCACTTCCCTGCCAACCACCTTAGCAGCAAGGCCAACAGTGGGCCCAGCCCTGCTAATCATACTGGAACCAGCATGCTCTCTAGCCAGGTTGCAGCCAATCGCAGCTGGGGCTCTGGGCCTGGACCCTCCCATTGCCCCCCTCAGTCCTCAGTGGGGAGTGAAGGGAAGAATGAGAGCCCAGTGGGGGGAGGAGGCAGCAGGGGCTGGGGGTCATCTTCATCATCCTCCACCACCAACTTTAACTTGAACTTGAACCCTAATGCCAACCCATCTGCCTGGCCTATGTTGGGCCATGATGGGGGTGGCACAGGGGGAGGCAGCTCAGGGGGAGCCAACACCATTTCACCTCCTCAACCTACACCCAACCTCTGTAATCCGCCTGGCCCCCCACCAGCCCAGACCAGCACCTGTGCCGGAGCCAACACTAACAGCAACTCCTCGGGGATTGGCAGCGCCTGGGGTAGCATAATGGCCTCTGACACGTCAGAGCCACACCCCTCCCCGTCCACGAATGTGTCTTTCAGTTCAGAACCTCAGAACCTTAAAACTGATGGACCAAATCACACTAATAAGCAGGAACCCCCAAGCCCCATCCGCAACTTGCCTGGCTGGGGTAGTGCACCTGTAGGCTTGGGTACCATGGGCCAGACCCCCCCAGTGGGCCCACAAGTCAATGGAGAAGATGGTAGCTCAGTATGGGGTAACAGTGGAGACTCAAAGGCACCTTCAACTAAGGAGGCAACCGGCTGGGACTCTGGCTGGGGCCGTGGAGGAGGTGGAGCAGGGAACTCTGGAGACTGGGGTGACCAGTCTGGTGGAAACTGGGGGAAGCAGCGCACTGAAGAGGCCCAAGGAGGCTGGGATGCACCCAGTTCTCCTCCCCAGGATCCACAGTCTAGTCCTTGGAGCAGAGCTGTGAGCACAGGAAGCAGTGACAGCATGGAAGGACATCCCCAGCACAGAGAGCCCTCATCAAGAGATAATCCAGCTCCTCTGCTGCCAGCTCAGGATCTGGACCCCAGGGTATTGTGTAATACTGGCTGGGGACAGACCCCTGTTCGCCAGCACACCTCCTGGGACATGGACAATACTAAACGCAACAATGATGCCGCCGCTGATTCATGGGGCTCTGGCCCCACCACTCCAAGTGATACCCAGGGACCCTCCAACACTAACATGGGGCCCTCTCAGAGGACTGACCCTGGGAGCAAAAATGATGTGCCTGGTTCTCAGGGAGCTTCAGGTTGGGGTGGAAGCATAGCTGCTAACAACCAGCCAAGCTCTGGTTGGGGAGACACCCCCAACAACATTAAGCCCCCAGGTGGCCCTAGTGGCTGGGGTAATCCCCCATCAGGAGGCACTACCGCCAACCTATCCAAGAATGGGGGTCAGTCCTGGGGAGAGGAGAAGTCATCTGGGTGGGATGATTCTCGCAACAAGGCACCATCCCAGGGCTGGGGAGATCAACCCAAAGCATCCCACAGCTGGGGCAATAGTGGAGGGAGCAATAATGCAGGGGACTGGAGAGAACCAGAAGAGAGCAAAAAGAGTCCAACCAACCCAGGGTGGGAGGGAGAACCAGGAGGCTGGAAGGAAAACCAACGAGGCTGGGGAATGTCTTCTTCAGGACCTGGGATACCTGCAGCTGGAGGAAATGGGGGCTGGGGAGAGCCAGTTTGCCAGCGTCCCAGTGGCCCTCCACAGGGATGGGGAGGCAAGCCTCAGGATGGGCCCAGTGGAAGCAGTGGAGGAGGCAGCATAGGCTCTTGGACAGGCTCAGGTCCAGTGAAGCAGAGTGGAGGCTGGGGCGGCAGCAAGAAGGAGACTTCAGCAGAGCCTACAGGCTGGGAAGAGCCCTCCCCACCTTCAATCAGACGTAAGATGGAGATAGATGACGGGACCTCAGCTTGGGGTGACCCTGGTACCTATAGCAAGTCAGTCAATCTTTGGGACAGGAACAATCCAGGAATGTCCCAGGCTAAAGTCACCCCTGGTGGCAATAACCCCCCAGGCCCCAGCAACAACAACAACCATCCCCACTCTCACAATCATCCCTATCATGGGCCACCTGCACCTTTACAGAACCACACCCAAAACTCCCAAAACCAAGGGCCCACCAGTGGACCCATGGATCCTGTTGTCCAACACCAATCTGGGCCACCTCACAATAGGGGTCCCTTAATATCTCAAGGTAAGACATCATAAAACTAATACAGAGATTTTTGTAACATGAAATAGTGCTTCAAATCCAACATCACATTCTGTTCAGCCAAGTTGCTCTGATTATTTGGCCCACATACAGATAAATCACTCTGTCATTGAGATTTTAGAGGGGATTGGATTTCACGTTTTCAAAAATGTTTAAAGACATGTTTTCCTGCATTTAATTTTTCTTCAATGCTTAAAGTAAAGGTGTCAAACATGAAAGCTGGCTTGATAGTTAGCAAGGCGCACTGTTAAGCTCCAATCTCTTGATCCACTTAAAGGTAAAATCTTGACCTAGTTTGCCCTCATTGGATTTACATCTAATTGACTAACCAAATGAGTTAAGCAGTGCCAGCCCTGTCCCCTCCATGAGGCTCCTCACATTTCACAACAACAGACATGTCTGTGTGGGTAACCCTGGCAACGTCTCATGGGTACCCAAAGGAAGCACAAGAATGCTGTTTACAAAGCGCCTCGTGAAAATAGCGATTCACCACAAACAGTTTGAGTAGGATCGGAAGTGTGTGATTATATGGGAACCACCATCTGTCAGTTGATGAAGGGAGGAGGTGGAGCAAGCCCTGAAGGAGCTGAGAGGGGGTTAACGCCCCCTGCTGTCCTGCACTTGACCCTGCATGCCAGCTACACATTGGATTCATTTGCTTTCCAATAAAACTCATGGTACCATTTGCTGGCATAAGGGCTGTTGCAGTGCATACAGTTGGTTGAAAACAAAGAGGGATAACCCCTTAATACTATTTATAATAAATGACATAAAGTTGGGGAAAAATAGAAAGTTGGTTCATCCTAGTAGGCCCTGTTTAGAGTACTGCGGTGCTATGCCCTGTCATACTTGAAGGTTGAGTGTTAATTATAATTTTGGAGCAGCCTTTAGGACCTGACCTCTCCCTGGAGAGAGCTAAGCTGATCCTGGCACTGCCACAGGCCCAGAGACAGTGCTATCCCTCTTATGCCAAGAGGAGCCAGGCAGCGCCAAATCTTAAATGGGTATCTTCTCCCTCTGTCAACCATCCTGCTAAGCCAAGCCCAGGTTGCTGCCTCCCTCCACGAGTGGCATGCCACACTCCAGAGCTGATGGATAGACAGGGTGATAGTTTTACCAAACGCTCTGTTTATATCAACAAATAAGAAATAAATAGAAAAAGAAAGGAAAGGGAAGCAGGTGGTATATTTTAGGCCTGTCGATATAAATGTTTTAACGTGTCTTTGAACATATGTAATCGGAAGAGAGATAACTTGAGAGTTAGAATGAAATTCAGGAAAGAGCAAGACTCTGGGTTGTTTAACATAGAATCATATTACATACATTTCATGTAAGGGCCTACATCACAAACAACCAGACCTCATACTTACTCTTTACTGTTCCTTACCTTTTAATTTTTGCTTTAAAAAAAAAAAAAAAAAAAAATTAATATGAATGTTAAATAAATGTAACGTAACAAATGTATTTTTTCCAAGGTTCCACAGGTGTTGTTAATGTTTTTGATAAAATAAGAAAAATAGGAGCTTAATTTGTAATATATATTGAGCTTGAGCATTTTTACTGCATTTCTCCTTCCTCTCCTCTCTGCTGTATGTTAAAAGCCTGCAGTTCAGTACAAGTTTCACTGAAGTTTTGTCATGTGACTTTTGGTCCCAGCAAAGTTATTCATAGCTGCCCAGTTGTGCTGAGGAGTGCAGAATTTAATGATTTTCCCAGGATCTGTTTGGTGGAAATGCTTTATTTTTGGCAGAATTTAAAATGATACGAGTATAATAGAGTGTTATTGATGAAATATTACAATTGTAAGCCTTGATTAGGTTACTTTTTATCACACATGATCCATTCACAATCTAATTTCACAGTTTCTTGCAGTGATAAAATTTCAAGTTGAGGTGTTCATATATGACTTTTTATACTCTGTAGTATTTGTATTTGTATTGACAGTCCCCTTCTTCGTTTGTCCTCTAGGTTGGGGAGAGATACCCAGCTCCCACACTAAATCAGAGAGCTCTTGGGGAGAAGCTACACAGGCTCCGGTCTCAGTCGACAACGGGACATCTGCCTGGGGCAAAAGCACCGGGAGCTGTGGCGGCTGGGGAGACAGCAACCCTGACAGCTACGGCAGGGGAAACCCGACAATGACATCTGCACCTTGCAAACCTGGTAAATATTAAAATCTGTATGGTAAATGCATATGCTTTTTGGAGTAATAATGAAGCTATTTGTGCTTGAAAAGATTACTGCTGTTCTCTCCTGATGAGTCTGGTCAGTGTTCGAGATTAAGGATATTTACATTGTATAAGCACTGGAAATTTGACCCTCAAATCCACACTGACCCCTAGTGGCTGGATGAGATTACTTTAATATAGTGTGTCTGTGCAGCAAATAACATTTGCAATAATGTTATAGTTTCATTTTCTCAGGCTTGAATTTTGTAACTTGTATTTTCCTTAATTTAGAATTTTTAAAAATCTAAATACATATTTTTATAACTGAAAGCTTGCTTACAAGTTAGACAGGGTTAAAACAGAATTTGAACAAAAATGGAGTCAAAGTATTTTTTTTAAGGCATTCAAGTTTATATAAAGTTACCATGTAAGGCATGTGGCTGTCGTCATTGCTGCTTATTTTACACCTGGTTTACTCTCATGTGGTGTGTTTTCCAGCCCCCAAACCTATGCAAGACGGATGGGGAGGTGGAGGTGAGGAGCTGAACTTGTCGGGAGGTCAGTGGGATGCTGAGGAGGGAGACATGTGGAACAATGCTGCCTCCCAGGAGAGCAACTCCTCCTGTAACTCTTGGGGCAATGCATCTAAAAAGGGCCCACAGAAGGTATGCAGCACAGCAGTTAACATGCTGAATGGCCCCTTAGTCCTTGAAAAAAAAAATTACGGTACTTTTTCATCATGAGGAATTATTAAGTTAATGTGGTAATAATACTTGTCTATCATCAGCTCTCCCAAGGGAAGGTCCCAGGGAAGCAAGAGGATGCTTGGATCATGAATCGTCTCATCAAACAGCTGACAGACATGGGCTTCCCTGTGAGTTTGAGTGACACTTAAGTGCTGCAGTGCCATTCATCAGTTGTAATATTATTTTGTATTATTATTTTAAACTTAACACATTTTGGAATGAATGCCTTTGTATTTTTTTCACACATAAAATTATTGCTTTCTAGTCCACTCAAGGGATAGTTAAACCTGTAATTAAACCTGCAGCTAGCCGTTTGTTGAGTAACTTAATAGTCATTGTACAGAAAATTAGTCATTACTTAATTGAAAATATTGTAAAGGTCTGTAGTTCCCATTTAGGAAATGTTAAGTCTTGAGTTTTAGGCTACTCGTTTGAACATAAAACTTGACATTAAAGATTTCCTCCTGAGCTTTATTAAAGGATTTTTAGACCAATTATTAATTGAGAAAAGTTCAATTCACACTCTGGTTTGTTCTCCAGAGGGATCCAGCAGAGGAGGCTCTGAAGAGCAACAACATGAGCCTGGACCAGGCCATGAGCGTCCTGCTGGAGAAGAAGACAGAGCTGGACAAGCGGGGCATGGGGATCAGCGGCCACGACTACAACAACGGGCTCATCAACAAACCCATGAGCTGCCCTCGGCCTCCGCTGCTTTCCAAAGACCCCTCAGCAGACCCCCGCTTACCCTTCATGGATAAGGTAATGCATGCCCTTATAAAATGATATACAGGGAAGAAATTGTTCTTAATTGTGCCCAAAAAGTGTTACCAGTATTGTGGAAAGAAATGGGTGCTCTAGATGCTATGCTCCTTGAATCTTGTTGACTCTTGGTTTGTCCAGCAGATGCAGAGTGGAATGTTTGGCGGTGGTGGAGCAGCACAAGCCCGGGCAATGCAGCAGCCGCAGCCGCCTCCTCACCCGTCAGTGCCGCCTCTCAGTTCCTCTCAGCCTAGTCTACGGGCTCAAGTGCCTCAGTTTCTCTCCCCTCAGGTACATACACACACAGACTCAATTCTCACTTAAAACACTATAAAACACAATACCAGGAAAAGCATTTTAATGGAAGCCGTGGTAATTCTTTTTTTTACATTCAGAAGACAGTCATTGAATACATCTCCACTGTCCATTTAAATTACTTCCAACTCATATATATTAGAACAACAACATAAAGGACAACATGTTTAAATTAAAGCACCAAACTCAAGCAAATGCTCTGTTTTAGTTACATGTGCTAAATAATTTGTGTTTTTAATGTCCCTACAGGTTCAAGCACAGCTCTTACAGTTTGCAGCAAAAAACATTGGTCTGAATCCTGCACTTTTAACCTCACCAATAAACCCTCAACATATGACCCTTCTGAATCAACTTTACCAGCTGCAACTGGTGAGTCTCATTTAGCCTTGTCTGCTTTCAGTTGAATTACATACATTAGATATAACTCCCTGCAGTAGAGCGCATTGGGCAAATAGCTATCGTGAGCAAATCGATGAGAATTTGTGCACGATGATAAAGCAGTTATATTACATGCCATCCTGATTATTTTTGGGTTACCATTGAGCTGTAATTGCATATATAGATATAGGCAACTGTTGACATGAAAACCATTCTCTTATCTGATACACAGGCATACCAGCGTTTACAAATTCAGCAGCAGATGTTGCAGGCGCAGCGGAACGTTTCTGGCCCCATTCGACAACAAGAGCAGCAAGCAAGTTTTCTCTTCTTTCCTATTCACTGGAAAATCCTAATTTATATATTTACCCAAATAGGGCTTATTTTTACATAAAACTGTCGAAGCCAGTGTTTATTTCTGTCTGTCTAACCATGTCTGCATTGCTATATCATCCCAGGTTGCACGTACAATCAATAACATGCAGCAGCAGATCCAACAGCACCAGCGTCAGCTGGCCCAGGCACTGCTGATGAAGCAGCAGCAACAGCAGCCGCCCCCCTCCCACTCGAGCCTGCATCCTGGTGGGGCCAAATCCAGCCTGGATTCATTTCCAGGTCACCCCCAGGCTCCAGGCCTCCCTGACCTGCAGACCAAAGAGCAGCAGTCATCTCCCAACACCTACAGCCCCTACTCTCTTTGTGAGTGGCCTTAACCTTTCTCTTTGAGTGGCAGATAGGTAATGCTGTGCTTAACCTTGTGGGCTTGTGTAGTAACAGCACTCTGTCTCCTCAGCTGGACTGAATCCAAACATGAATGTAAACTGCATGGAGGTGGGAAGTCTGTCTATGAAGGAACCTCCCCAGCCTCAATCGCGTCTGTCACAGTGGACGCATCCAAACTCCATTGAGAGCCTCTCTGGAAGCTCCTCTCCTCTAGAGCCCAACCTGGGCAAGCATGGTGAGGAAAAGGACAACCCGTTATTTTTATGACACGTTTTCCTTAATAAACTGTAGTACCAAGATATTTCCTTTTAAACCCCGCATTGAGCCCTCTTTACGCCAAAGTGCAAACTATGTTTTCAATATTTACTTGGAAAAAATCCCAAACATTTTGATAAATGTTTTTATTTAATTTCACTTCTCTCAGGTGCCAACCTGGGCCCCCCTGGTAAGCCCCCTCAGCTGGAGGACTCTTACAGCCCCTACAACCTGATGTCCAGCTCAGAGTCTCCTACCAGCCCCCTGGTCCCCCCAGATAGCTGGGGTCAGGGCAAAAGTAGCACTGACAAGATGGCCAATGGGACCAATATCAACTGGCCTCCAGGTCAGAAACTCTTGAAGTCCACTCTGTTGACACTGATGTTTATCACTGTTAACCAATTTGTTTAATTTAGTCAGCAATATTGCACATTCCCTATGCATTAATATACTTCTGCTGTAGTTTTTTGTAAGTAAGTCAAAAACATTTGCCAACATTGTAAAAATGATTTTCAGAGTTCTGCCCCGGTGTGCCCTGGAAGGGCCTCCAGAATATCGACCCTGAGACCGACCCTAATGTGACCCCTGGCAGTGTCCCCAGCGGGCCCACCATCAACACCAACATCCAAGATGTCAACCGCTACCTGCTGCGGGACAGGAGTGGAGGTGAGAGCAGGGTTAAAGCGTTTTCAAGCTTAAACACAACTTTCGCCGTTTTTGTGTGATGGTCCTGAAGTACGCTTTAATAGAACAAGCAGTATCCCCATGAACATTTAGAAAAATATACAATAAAATTGAATGACAATAATAATAGCCACAAATAGATAACAAAGTGGTTCTGAGTCTGCGTATCTGCTGCTAAGTTACGAAATATTGCTTTGTTGAAAAAAAAAAAACATTTTTTTTTAAACATTGAATTGAACTGAAAGGGTATTATTTTAAAACACATTATCTGGCAATGCAAATTATTTTAAAATCTTGTGCAGTCCCACTGTAAATTATAAACCCACAAAAAATATCTGACATTATCATGCAGCTGTGGCCACCAGAGTCTGCTTTTTATTGTTTTGTTCTTCATTTTCCTACTTTTATCTGTTTTTATAATCCTTATTGTTTGCCTGTTTTTACTCTTCTCTTCTTTAAGCTTACTATCATCATTTGTAGTGCATTTTCCTTTACTCCATTTTCTCTTTCTGCTATTCTTTCCTTATTTGTTTGTTTGTTTTTTTGTTTGTGTTGATGGCATCGGCTTAGGCTCCTCTCCCACTTCATCTCAGAACGAGGCACTGCCTCCCTCCACTGATTGGCCAGTCAGTGCCTACACTAGCTCGTTCAGTCTGTCGTCCCCGGAGACGGACGATGCAGGTACATGGTTTATCCATAACCTTCTCCCCCCACATTGCAGTGGCTGAGTCCCTGCAAATCAACATTATCCTCTCCTGCCTGTTACCTTAACAACCAGAGCCTCCCTGGAGAAGCACATGTCTCTGTCATATGATCCTCTTTGAGCTCTCGCCCTGTCAACTTTGCCTCTCATGCAGTGTATATTACCCCTGTGGTGTTACTGTATCTAGTGTAGCTCCTTTCCTTGTGTGTGGCATGGGAAGTGCTGTACAAATACGAAGGAACTTTTTAGTCGATCATTTCATCTTTTGGAGCAGCCGTCTTTGGGTCTTTCACTCGGTTTGTTGGGGTTCAACTTCAACTTTCCCCTCTCTCTTTCCATCCAGGAAAACTGTCAGAGATGAAATCTACTTGGTCTCCAGGTCCCATTTCTCACAGCCAGGCCTCTCTGTCCCATGAGCTGTGGAAGGTCCCCCAGGGCCCCCGGAGCAGCAACACGGCCCCCTCCCGCCCCCCACCGGGCCTCACCAACACCAAGCCCTCTTCAACATGGGGGGGCAGCTCCCTGGGTCTGGCCCAGGGCTGGAGCAGCTCTTACACCACAGGTAGAGATTGAAATATTATATATAAATACAAGTCTGCATCAGAGCTGTCTGTTGATTCTGCTTAACCTGGTATGTAACGTGAAACATTAGCACAAAATGAAAATGACATTTGGTACAGCCAGAGTGTAGACTTTGATATATAAACTAATTTTTGTGTCCTTTATGTGAACATTTTGGGCATAAACGAGATACTCTGCTGAGTTGTTAAAATGTTAGGTCAAAGAGTCATATTGTGTAAGTGTGTGTTTTTTAAGTGTACTGTATGAATGTACTGGAAGTGCAAGCTGCACTTTGATGTGGCATATAACCACAGGACAGTTTTGAAGGTGTCAACCGACAACGGGTGTAAACCGACCCAACCCATTCAGTTGTGTTAACTGTTTTTGTTTCAGGCAGGCTTGTTAAGCATTAGTATCTGTGTCTCTGTTACACACAGCAGGTACCACTTGGAGTACAGACAGCTCCACCAGGACCAGTAGCTGGCTGGTTCTGAGGAACCTCACTCCACAGGTACCAGTTTTCACTCGGTGGACAAGTACACTTTATTCTCTGTGAGGCTTCAATGCTTAAATGCAGCTAATAAAACAACAATTGCCCATCTGTGTTCCAGATTGACGGTTCGACTCTGCGTACACTGTGCATGCAACACGGCCCCCTCATCACATTCCACCTCAACCTGACACAGGGCAACGCTGTGGTGCGCTACAGCTCCAAGGATGAAGCTGCCAAGGCTCAGAAGTCCCTGCACATGTATGTTTCTAAACCACTGAAAACCTTTTTTTAAGGGGGAGGGACAGGGGATCCTAGGACGGGGATAGCAGGTGCACAGTAGGTACCACATAGAAGTGTTGTACATCAACTTCAAGCTTAGAAGCTGAAGATTAATTTGGCAGAGGCAGCTCTGCCCTTTGGGTCAAGAGGTCTGGTTATAAATCTGTAATAAGTGTGTGGTTCCTGCATGGTGTTAGTATGAGTAAGCATGTATGTAAAGAGAAGAATTATGGATATTATTAGAACCCATTTTCATTAAATAATGAGGTCAGAGGTATATGAAATGTCTGTTTTTTCCTTTGGAATTTTAGTCCCCTACTGGACAAGATATCATGCCATGGTTGGTTTGGTTGTTTACCAGATTCTTCACAGTAGCTTTCAAACTGAGCTTACAGAAAGTTCTAGATTGCTCAAAGTGTTTGGTTCAGTTGTTTTTAAGACATTTCAGGTATATCTCATGTAGGTTTTTCCTCTCACCTCTGTCCAGGTGTGTGCTCGGGAACACCACCATCCTGGCAGAGTTTGCCGGGGAAGAGGAAGTGAACCGCTTCTTTGCACAGGGCCAGTCGCTCGGAGGAACAACCAGCTGGCAGGCCACTCCAGGCACCAATCAGACAAGAATGGGTGGAAGCGGATCCGGGGCGTCCCATCCCATCGGTCACTCACCCCACTGGAACAACAACAACAACGGAGGCAGCAGCAGTAGCGCAGCCATGGGAACAGGCGGAGCAAAGACGGGCGGGGAGCTGCTGTGGGGTGGTGTGCAGCAGTATTCCAGCCTGTGGGGCCCCCCGAGTGGAGAGGAAGGACGGGTGATGGGGAGCCCCACCCCAATCAACACGCTGTTGCCTGGGGACCTGCTGAGTGGGGAGTCCATGTAGGACCGGAGGCGTAACGAACACCAACAGGAGCAAAAATCTTGCAAATCATTGTGGAGATAATCAGTGTGGCTGTGACAGTGAAAAGGAGAGACGAGAGGAGGGCGAGGCTACATCCTCGCTGCTCACCCTCGCCAACCTCCTCTTCTCCTTTTTTTTTTTTTTTTGTTTTTAAGACATTTCAATTGCAGTTTTTTTGTGAATCTCAGTGAGAGATTTTGGTCACAGTGTTTTACTTTTGGAGTCACAGGAAGAAGTCTTTCATTCAACAAAGAAAGAGAACTTTTTACACAAATGTACTTTTTGGGAACTCGCCGTGTGAAACATGTACTTTGGCTCAAACTGACACAACGACGAGCTGCCATCTTTAAACTTGCGTAAATCTCTCTCTTGCCTTTTCAGGCAATCATACTGCACCTCAGAGATCCATGAAAAGGCATCATTCCCAAAGTAAAAACCCTTCAATCAGAGTGGTTGTCGAACTATCAGCTGGTCCAGACTCAACATTTGTTTCTCTCAGCACTAATATTAGCCTTAACCTCTTTCCTGCCCTGCTGTCCTCACTCACTCTGTACTTGGTGAAGAAGCATACGGACACTTGCACACCCTTATTTCTGAGCCAGTGAGTGGAGAGTACATGCTGCTGCGGCTCGACGTAAGCAACCACAGCTCATAACTTCAGTGCTTTTGTGCAAGCAGATCGAGTTCCCCACACAATGCTCAAAGGGAATGATGCAACTCTGTTCGCCGTGTTCAAGCCATTTATTTTTGTAGTGTTTATTTTCTCTTCTTCCTTTTAAAACCATTGCAAACAAAGCTAAATGATATTATTCAAATGTGTCTGTCAATCTTACCTGGCGGGGGAGGGGGGGGGTTTGGGGTTTGTCGCATGTACAGTGATGGACGACAAAACAAAAATGAACCACTGCTATTACTAAGGAACTGTAAAAGACAAACACTTCGATGCACCTCAACCCGTCTGCGGGCAAACTCGCAGCTTGGTCTCAGTCTCGGACCCTCTCACTGATGTTGTGGAAAACCTCAAGTCGTAAATGTTTCCCACTGGTGTGTGTCCTTTCCC
This sequence comes from Hypoplectrus providencianus, assembly GCA_028566105.1. Lineage (NCBI taxonomy): Eukaryota > Metazoa > Chordata > Actinopteri > Perciformes > Serranidae > Hypoplectrus > Hypoplectrus providencianus. Next base: position 14,403,220 of record JAOWBC010000458.1, read on the forward strand.
ACCATTTCAAGTGACGTGCAATATAAGCCACAGACTCTACCGTCCAAGCACCCTACCATGACCTCTCTCCCAGAAAGGGAGGAGACTGTAAGGAATGATTGAATTGCAAAAACGCTATCTTCCCCCGCAAAACCCCCTCCTCCCCCACCCGAAAACTGCCACTACTACCCTTCATCTCCCCCCTCAAGAGTGTGTGAGCTCAGGAGAGGAGCAAGCTGGTCTTCAACCACCTTCTGTCCAAGAGAAAAGGACACAAAGCACTTCTTCTGCCAGCCTACTCTCCACACTTATGCCAGTGACTAGTTTTGGGGGAGAAGGAGGGACGTGTGTGTGTGTGTGTCTTTGTTTGTGTGTGTGTGTGTGTGTGTGTGCTTGGGGAGAAGGCATCAAACCAAAATAAGAGGAGCCTGTTTTCCTTTTAACCCAGAAGACCAGATGACCTTTTTTTTTCTTTTTTGCCCAAATTTGGTAGGAAAGTTTGAAGCAAAGCATTTGTGGATAGGTGGTCTATCATAGCACTTAGCAAGAGCGTCGCAGCTCGTTATACCCTTAATGCCAACGAATAGAAGAAAGGAGAAGCAACACTGGCAAATAAAAAAACTGATGAAACAAAGACAAAAAAGCAATCGCTTAGTGGCTTCTCTATATACTTATTTTTTAACTTGACATGGATGTGAAGATTTTTTTTTTTTCAGTCCTTCTTCCCTCAAGTCAGTGGGACCAGGAAGGATGTCAAACATGGTAGCAAAGTGAAGGGAAATACAAAGAACTCAACTGATGATGGGTGCAGCAGGGAAAGACCCCAAAGCACTCACCCTCTTTATCAAAGTAAATATCACTGTTACATTGCATACTTTGAAATCTTTAGCCTTGGTGTCTGGAAACACTCAACGTGTTTATGTTCTACTGGATCCAGCAGGGAGGATCGCCATCTTTTTCGTCCTTTTTTTTTGTCTTCTTTCTAACGGAGGCCCTGCCAACCTGTGTGATAGTGTGGCCACTGAGTGCCTGCCTGCTGCAGAGTGCAGTGCTCTGCAGCAGCCCTAACCCCATCCACCCTCCCTCCCTCCCCCCTTTCGCTCTCTCGCTGCCTCCTTGCGGATCCCAACAGACTGGCTTCCCTCCTCTTCCTCCCCCTGGCCTCCAGGCCAAGAGCAGCTCTTTCAGAACTGGCCCACCTGTATTAAATCTTCTACTACTGCTGCGCCAGAGTCTGTCCTCAGCAACCTCCAACTCTCCTGCAAGGATCACTTTAGCCAGAGATGGAGGCGTTTGTTTTTTTGTTTTTTCTTGGTTTCACTTATGGAATTGCCAGTGTGCATTTTTATTTGATTGTTGTCATGAAGTTTGCTGATATTGTTGCTGTTATTGTTGATGATATAGATAATGATTGTTTTCTGATGATGATTTCATGGCTTTCTAATATTGGTCCTTATGCAGTGTTCAGCTTCTCTCCTGCCCCTCCCACTGCCTCCTAGGCACAAGCAGTGTGTAGTGTCCAGGTGTATGGGGTTACTTTCCTGTCTCCAGGATTACTTTTGTGTTTTTACGCAGCAAGCAGAATAGTTTCTACAGCAAAATGATCTAAACTGCAGTTAGAATATGTGAATAAATGTGTGATTAATAGTGTATTAATGTGAACCCCAAACATTTGTCTGCAAGACGAATTAAAAACAAAACTTTTCGATTCACATTAACACATTATTAATCAAATATTTTTTTAATTGCAGTGGAAAGTCAGGACACAAAAGTAACCTGATAGAGGTGCGCCTCCACGGTGCAGCGAGGCCTCACCAAACACTGCAGAGCTCAGCAGAAAAGGCTGCTGGGGGAGTTTCTTACCTTTTGGAGTCAGACGAGGTTTGAAAAGTGAAATCAAGTGGGGAAAAAAAAAAAAAAAGGTTGTGTAGTCTCCAGGATAGTGAGCCAACTTCCTCTGTCCATCCTGGGTCACCTCCGCTCTATGTCGTCTCATAACACGCACATCCTTTAGTGTTGATGGGCCTCACTCACACTGGTGCTTTATGTTTAACTCTGGGAGCACTCAGTTACACTTAGAACCACCTCAACTGATAACAGCCTTCCATTTCTATGCAAAAGACAAGGAGGTGTTCGTTCACAGCCATCTAGAAAATCACAGCCATCCCCCCCCAAAACATCTGCCAAGCTTCACTTATCTCTCAACCTTTACTACCAGGCAGCTTCCCTTGAAAAAAACCCTCCTGGATTTAATGTAAGGGACACTGAAAGGGCCTCTTTGGTCTCCCACTGTGTGGACAGAGCTACTAGAAGACACTAAATGACCTGCTGGAGGCACTAGTGGTTGGTCACTTCTTCAGTCTTGTGCCAACTGATCTGCAAATATCTACTTCCACCTCGCCATATCCTAATTTATCTTTAGCGTTAAATGAGACTTGTTTAATTGCTGCAGGGGCGTGTACCATAAGCCCCAGCTGTAAGAGGCGTGATGAGGAGGAGAAGGGCAGGACAGACGAATAGTCTTTCACCAACAGTGGACTGGATATTTAATGGAGACTGCGGGAGGAGGGGGGGTGCTCCCTGTATGTGTCTGTGCACTGTTTATGGGTCACATCGGGTACATCTCTTTAAAAACCAAAAACATCTTTTTCTTTATCATCAAAGTTTTCGCAAAAAGTAGAAACTACAAAAAAAAAAAAACAACAAAAAAAACCGTCTGTTTCAGCTGTGCACTCCGAGGCTGAGATGTTCTGTTTCTCTGCAAGCTGCCGCCTTCTGGCCCCGTCTGGGGAAGCTGTATCCAGGTGGTTCATTTTTTTTTTTTTTTTTGGACCTCTGACCTGAAGGTGGCACCACAGCTTATATACAACAGGTCATTTCTGCTTATCTGGCTTTGAGGTCCAAGCAGGGACCCTACGTATCAGCAGAAATAGGGACACACCTCAAGTTTGGTACCAAGTCTTAAAACTTTACGGGATTTGCCCTCTTCCAGAGTCGCTTTAGACTCACATCATTCAACAAAACAATCACTATTGCCTGTGTTTGTGTGTTTGTTTGTTCCTGGAAACCTGCATTTACTCCACACTGGACTTGAATCAAGCAACTGGCGTCGGAAGCGGGGAGTCGAACAGAGTGGGAGGACGAGTTACTGGGACGGAGGTCGAGTCTCAGATGTGCCCTGGATTAATTTTGGCGCAGCACCAGCACTGAGAGCCCCGCACCCCTCCCACACACCCCTCGCCTGCATTCTAATCTACCTGTCTAGTGTTGGAAATCAGATGCGCTCCCTATGTCTCTCTGCTCTTGATTTTAGCCTGCAAGATTTTGGAACATCACTGTCAAGTGGGGCTTTTGGAGTTTA
>JAOWBC010000458.1:14413684-14430549 GCA_028566105.1 Hypoplectrus providencianus
AGCATTTCTGTCTCCACTGCTGCTTTTTTAAGATAAACAGACCTATTAATCACAACACAAAACAGCACCATACAAATTGAATATAAAACTCCCATACTGTATGCTGTAAGTCCTCAAAAAGAAATTTTAGCCCCCAAATAGGCTTTAGATTACAGAAAACACTGCAGGTTTAAAATACAGTCAGAGAAGATCGTACCAACAAAATAATTAAATAAGCCTGTATTGATGATCTGATCTGATATGTTTAGACAATGTGGCAGCACCTGGCAGGCACCCGTTAGCTTATCTAATAGAAGCAATGCATCCATACTTACCATTGTAGACTCTGCCTGTTTTACCCATGTAAAGCAATAAATCATTAGTTAAAATTGAGGTTATTATTCCGACCAAAAACTAGTGGACAGAAATATGCAGCACACTCAATTATTAACTTAATGGACATTTCTGCCCCGAGTTATGTCTTGAGATCTAACTGTTTTGTACAATAGGCTGCCATTAATGTCAGCTGCTTAAGAATTCGTGTTGGTTTGTTGCGTTTTGCCAAAAACTGACAGACATTAAGATCTGATATTACTGTGTGTGCTCACAAAACACAGGCCAACAAGAATTATAATTACAGCAGTGGTACTTACAGCTTTAACTAACCTGTTACTGGTAGGGATTCTCCTTCAATGTAAGAAGTTTAATTCAAATGATCAAGTGAGGACAGCTGATGAAACAAACAGGATTAAGTAGCAAAGCCATTTTCACAAGCATATGAAAAGCCACAAATATCCCATTTTATGTACATATTGCTGTATGTGACAGGCTGCTAAATATTTCAGACATTACACTGCTGTGGACTTCAGAACTAGTTAACATCAAAAGCTTCTAAAGGCTTGCAGTTTCATTTAAAGACTTCATACTTTAAGTATTAAGTTGTTAAATGAAAATGGAGCTTCCTGATGTTTTCACCAACCAATGAAACAAGATAAAGGTCAAATGTCACCTAGGAGCTTAACAATCAGAACATAATTCACATGAATGAAGAAAAATGGTGCCTAAACGCAACAACAAATCAAGGGCCTTCACCAAACTTGCTGCAAGTTTGGGGACATTGAGATCCAACAGCATGTAAGCTGTGAGGGCCCCTGGTAATGAATGAGAAGACAGAAAATGGTGAGACTTGCCTCAGGCTGAAACAGGGCTACACTGAGACAGGGCCTCAGCCAGTCCCCCATGGCATCGCTACAGGGAGAAGAGAAATCTGGGTTTTAGCACTACAGCCAGCAGCGAGCCGGAAGTTATGCACCTGTACAATGTAGCGGCCATGTACGGAGCATCACTTCTTAAAAAAAACAAAACAAAAAAAACAATATACTGCTCATAGCCAGAAGAAAACATTCACCAACATTTTTAATTTCAGCACAGATTCAGATGATTTTGTTCATCTTCAAGACAACAAAAGTCCACATCTATAACTGGAGTACAAACCTGCTGTGACGTCTCTTTTCCCACTAACGTCCCGCAAAGAAGAGTCTTAAATTTTTGCCACATTTTATTACAATACAGTTTTACAACATGACATAAACACTTCATAGAGAACTTCAACTATTTAAGGTTATGGGAGTATCTCCTCATTAAAACTATGAACATTAAACAGAATGAAAGCATAAACAGTTTTCTGAAGCCCTCACCAAACAAAGTTGGGGACACAAGGTCCAACAGCACTACGTGCTGTGAAGGCCTCACTGTTAAGCTTAGAACAGAAATGTATTTACATAAAAACTTGCCTTGATAAAGGGTGGATACTGCCCATGTAACTCCAGCGCCTTCACAACACTACGAACCATATCTACTACACTTCTATACACCTGAATGAAACATGAGAAGAAAAAAAAGCCACAGAACAGAGAAGGTTTGAAACAACAGTTCATAGTCTTGGTTAGATACAGTGTAAATATTTCCCATGCGCTCTGTGATGCGGTTATAGCTCTTTTGTTTGCGGTTTATTCAGTGTCTCTTCCTCATAGCTCAGTAGTAGAATAAACAGTACGTCGTGGTAATATAATACCGATACTGGTTTGTCTACTAGCGGCTGAGGACATTAGAAAAGGGTTGAGTGTCCAAACCTATTGAAGAGAGGATGGCAGGCTTCAGTAGCGGGCTCCAGGAGACATGACAGGGGGTCTCATACCCATGGGCCGTGGAGGGGCTCCCTGGTACCCAGGGGGAACCACAGGAGGGGCCTGGCCGTACGGAGGCATCCCTCCTGGCATGTAGCCTGGCATCCCCTGAGGTGGACCACCATATTGGCCTGCAGAAACAAAGTTTGGTTGGCTTTTTATTTAAAAATCATATAGATATTACTTGATCTATATACAGCCATACCAGCGGTTGTACTTATACCGCATTCATTTCATATAGTATATATGGGCAGAGATGGAAAAGATTCTCATGTTAGCTGCTTTTGATTATGATATGTTAGAGATCAAGTGAAGTTTAAGTACCGTACATTAATTATCTTATATTCTTTAAACATAGACGTACTGAACTGAACTGAAAAAGAGACTCGTTCACTTGCATAAACTTGAATTCTAGCTCCTGAAAAGTTTTTTTTTTTTCTTCTAAGTTGCTAGTGCAAGATTTATTGTTGTGATATAAATGACAAGCATATTTAGCTCTATATATTTTGTTTTGGGTGTAATGTGTTTGAACAAGAGGCAGGGAGTATATACCAGGTATGGGATGTCTCATGCTGGGCTGCTGAGGAGCAATCATGCTACCCACGGGAGCCACTGACGGGGCTGTGGCAGAGGTCTGGCCTTGGTGGGGAATAGTGCGCTGGTACCTCGGTAACTGAGCGCGCAACTCCTCCTACAAGACACAAAAAGCAAACAAGGAGGAATAATTTGACACTGAAACTCAGTGAAATAAACAAGAAAGGTAATTTATTGACTTTGATGTAAACAGTTAGACTTTAGCTAGCTGAACAGCTTTTCCTTAAAATGCTACTTACTGTAAAAACTATTAAGAAAGACAGCTGCTGCTGCTAGACTACTTACCAGGGAGATATCCTCATCTGGGTGGATCAACTTACTGGTTGCACTGGAGGTGGTGAGGGTGGCAGGCTTACTGGTCACGGTAGAGGGAGGTTTGGAGACCGTACTGCTGCCAGCGTTAGGGCTAGCCACAGCTACGGTGTCCTGAGTGTAGGCTGGGAATGTGGGCTTTGAGGGATCGGAGGAGGAAGAGGGGGGAGGCAGGGGGGACCCTGACTGCTGACTCTGAGGGGGAAGAGAAGAAAACACATTCATCTCATTTGAAAGGCATTTGTGTTTCACAGTGGGGCACTTTTAGTCACACTTTCAGGCTACTCCCACTTTTGAGTTCATATGTGGTCATTTAAATCTTTATTGTTGTTTGTATGCAAACTTAACATGTACCTACCTACTGTGATAATAATACAATGGCGATGACTGAGAACCTCATATAACTCCACTCCCAAAAAAACAAAACCATCCCTATAGATCTTGGCATGATTACAACTGTTTGTAGACAGGTTACGATGGATAAGACTGGACTCTGTCTGGATTCCTCCTTCCTTTAAAACTTATGGCTAATATCCCTCTTTCTACACAGGTTCAGCTTACACCATCTAGAAAACATACTTTCTCACTTCAGCCTTTGTCAAAGCCAAGTGGTGAAGAAAGCCCCAGCAGAAAATCTTGCATGTATATTAAGCTTTAATTGTGCCCATTAGTATTTCCACTTCATAATGATATGATGTCTACAACATGTTACAAGAACTAATGTTGCAAACATGGGAGAATAACCTCATTAAGTATGACCAAAGTTGAAACTTTTTCACCAAGCCTGAAAGAAAGCAAATCCAAAAAAGCATGCTGTCCTACATTACCCTGTAGCAGTTCAGAAATAAGATGCCCACTTTGATAATCTGTTAATAACTCTGATCAGATTTTGTATAGGCAGTTAAGCACATGATTCAAGCTTTTTTAAAAAGCAAAAGAAAAAGCAAACAGAAGGCATTTTTTTTAGTATTTCTACCTCCAGAAATGGTTGGATTTTTATCATTTCTTACTTAAACAGAGTTAGCAAATAAAATTGAATTCATTTGGCCAGCAGGCAAACTATACACAGCTGTGTGCATGCCAACTGTAAAGCTGCAGGTTGTCAGAGCAGAGCAGAGCAGGCAGGCAGCTGCATACTTGTGATGTGATAGCGAACAGAGCTTTAGGGGAGGCAGACTGAGAGTCCACACAAGATGAGCCTGCACTTGTACTTGCAACACGACTGCCCATCTGCAGCACAGGAAAAGAGCAACAAATAATTATAACGCGGTAAACTGTATGTAGTTACCACATATCTTAATTTTAAGCATTTTTTACAGTTTTGGAGAGTTTCAGGAACAAAAGGGACATCACAAACTGAACCCCCCTGGCTCCCACATGGTTAGCCCAGGACATCTGGAAGTTTATTCAGGTGTGGTAGACAAGATGAAGAAAGTATGTAAGGATTTGCATATCCAGATCCACATCTAAATGGATGCAGCTAAGGTTTTGTTTTAGCCACAAAAATGAGAGTGATGACAGTTCAGACATCCCTTATCCAATAAGAGAAGGTAATGTTCTGCTCCATCACTGGACTGACATAGTGTCATAAAGATCTCACCTGTCCAGCAATGGGGAAAAGTGGTTTTGTGACATCTGGCTGGACTGAGGGAACGGTAGCAGCAGCAACAGTAGGTCTGGTCAGCACGTTAGCGGCAGGGGGAACCTGAGCCATGTGTGTGATGCCAGGACGGTGGCCCACAGGAGGAGGCATTCCTGACAGCAGCACAACAAAGTCATTACATTATTATTTATTATTGTGTAATGCATAAATGATATGCCCGGCTCACACTGGCTTACAAAACGCAATTATTTAGAAAGGGAGACCAGAAATCAGTAATATTAAATGACAAATATCACTAAACAAATAAATCTAACCTAAATCCTGATGTTTTTCTCAGTCTTGTAAACAGTTATACGCACTAAAATGTAACAACTGATTCTGTCTGCATCACACCAAATTTCTGGATTTAAATAGACATTTCATCACTTCTTTTAGGACATTACTAGGATAGGACAACAAGGACAATACAGAGGAAGATGTGACTCATTTCCAACTTCTCTTAATTTACATAACTCACACAACCTGATTTCCTCCTGGATTTTTGCAAATCCAGATTCCTATTAGCAACCATGCAATTAAAGAGCTTTGAGTCTTTGTTTGTTATAGTTTGCTATAACATTAGATTTAGTGTCATAATTATGCTTGATGTGGGAGCATTACCTGGTGGCACACCTGGCATCATTGGTGGCATTCCTGCACCTGGAGGCATCATCCCACCCATTGGTATCATCCTTAACACATGAGGAAAGATATCCATGCTTTATCATTCCAAGATATATCAAGGAGGGGAATAACAATAATTAATAAGAAAAAGCATTCACCCTGGAGGCATTCCTGGCATCACAGGGGGCATTCCTGGTATCATTGGTGGCACACCTGGCATCATTGGGGGAATTCCTAAAACAAAGAAATAGAAGAGAAAACAAGATTTAACATCACTAAATAGTTGGTGTAAATTATGTTGAATTTGTGTTCATTTTGCTTCAGTTTTTTTCTATTTTAACATGATGCAAACAATACCTGCACTTATAAGATGCTGTTCAAATTCCATGTTTCTAAGGGAGCACTTCAACCTTTAAAAGCCCTTTATAAATCCCTAAGTCACCCCATTAATATTTTGTTTTCCTTGCATGATAATAAATCCTGAATTTATTTAAGGGTATGAGGCCACTTATATGCTAATCAAGATTTACAGCACACCTGTGCTAGCATGAGACAGCATTGGCAAACTATTTTAAGAAGATTTGAAAGAATGCAGTGTTGCAAAAAAGCAACATTACTGAGCAATGTACTGAGCATATGACTGAATATATGGGCTTGGATTACACTATATGACTTGTTCGGGAGTTTATAAAAATACGTTTTGATATAACCTTACTGCGTAATAAAAGAAATCCCCATCTACTTTAATTCATCACTCCAGATCCAAGAAAAAACAAAATTTTATCCAAGAACTTAAGGGAACACAAGGGGAATAATTGATATACAAGACAGTTTAAGGAAAATACAGTGTTCATGCCTATATTGTAATAAAAAATAGTTCTTATGAATCACAGACTTAAAAGACATTTGAACTTGTCTACACCTTGATCAAACTGTCAGACAATCAGTCATTGGAGTATTCAAGGACACAAAGTGCTTGTGTTTGTAAGCATTCACTGTCTGAATCTGGTTTTGTGCGCTTTAAAAAGTTAGGGAAGTTAGGGAAAATTAAAAGAAGATTCAGCACCAGCACCAATACAGCGTTAATTAGGATCAGCTCAATAGCTATCCTATGGCAAAAAATCTGTTAAATCATTGTTTCTTACCTGAGTAGCTGCCTGGTGGTATCACCGGAGCCCCAGAGCCAGGAGGCATTCCAGGCTGGGTCATAGGGGGTATGTAGCCAGCCTGTGCCTGGCCTACAACAGGCTGCTGGAAGGAGGGACCAGGCTCATCATCGTCATCATACTCGTCAGAATCATCCTGGTTCTGTTTTTTCTTTTGAGTCTCTGAAAACAGAAAAGAGAATAATAAATCCCAAGAGTAGTCCATAACAATACAATAAATTAAGGCAATTCAATGCAAATACCTTGGTTCTTTTGCTCTAGTACTCTTCTTCTCTCTTCCATGTCTTTTTCAGGAATACCCTCCATGCCATATATTTCCAGCTCAATATCTGTTCTTCCAGGTATCGCATTAGGGACTCCATCAATAGTCTCTTTATGTACCTACAATAAAAGTGATAAAGAGAGGTACTTCTAGTCAACAAGCACAGCACTCAGATTAATTTCATGGAGCTGGTTTGCATTATTGTTTCCCTCACCTGCATACAGTGGATTGCAAGCCCGGGGCCAGTGTACAGCTTTTTATGACAGATATGGCACTTGAAATGTTTGGCCTTCTGATGCTGAATGAGGATCTTCTCATCATCGAAATCTCTGTTACAGTACCTGACATTACGGTTCAGGAAACTCCTCTCAACACTCGGTGATGCATCACTGTGAGGCTTTTTTACAGCTGGACGTGTCGTTCGTTTGTTTATTCAAGATGTTTACTTACTCAATATGCTAACAACAGAAATAGGACAACATAAACCTACATTACCTGACGATATATTTTTATATTTTCTGCAGAGCCGGTCATTCAAATTAAATACACGTACAACACGCTAAAAAAATCTGCTCTGCTGGCCACATATCATAAACCTGCTAACAGTTACTGTTTCTTCAGTTACCGTTAGCTTACTTAAATGTAGATATCCGACACAAACACAGTTCCTCATAACAACAAGATAACCATATAACACAAATGTGGAAAAGGATACCAGCACCAAGGCTTCATCTGCTTTTTTTTCTTTCTTCCCATGATTATTGTATGCCTACTCTCTGTCCTCTGCCTTCTAATCCAGTTTAGTAAACAGCTAACACACCTACTAGGAGAGAGAGCTGAGAAAATTGAAGATGGCGGCGGGTTTACAGCTCCCCTCTTAACGCACTGCAACCCAGGGCGCCCCCTGCTGGTCCAAAATATTAATTGTTTATTTCTCTACTTTTTAGACACTCATCTCTAACGTTGCAATATTGCTTGTAGCTTACATATATTTACAATTCTTCTTAAAAAGGATACGGACGTTGATTTCAAAGATTTACAGTAATTATGCCCTGCTTATTGTCGTAAAGCTAAGTCCAGATGAATTCATATTTCTTTCACTCTTTGTAAACCTTTTATTGAAACAATTGCTTATGTATATATAATTTTTTTTAATTTTATTAGATCGTTATTCTTTATACAATGGTTGAAAAAAAGAACGTAGTGCACGCTGGAGCATTTAACTTTACGCGCTCGGAACAGTTGAATAAATTGATGTCGCAGTCGGACATTTTAGAGTGTACACCCATGAAGGCGCCTGCGCACAAGAAACATAAACGAGTGCTGGGATATCTTTAACACTGCTGCAGGTGTTGTATACGGTTGTTATAATTTTAGTATCAGTCGGGGATCGTTCCCGCACATAATACCTGTCTAGCAACACAGCAAAGCTAAACCAGAGGAAAACATCCTTGTTTTCTGCCATTGTATCCGTCTGCTAGCTTCCTCCGTGCAGCAGAAGGATCATGTTTACCTCCCAAACCTCGTCCTTCCAGGATTCAATTGACGTGGAAGAGAGAGATGACTTTGACAGCGAAGAGATAGCTGGATATAGCCAGAAGGTGCAGCTGAACAGCTACTACACCATCTATCTCTATCAAGGCACAAGGTAATGATAGACATATCTCCGCCCAGTTTCCGAAAGCCTATTTCTGTCAATGTGATGAAAAATATAAAATGCAAGTCAGTATAAACAGAGGATGAAGACACAATAGCTGCTGAATTTATTCCTACAGGACAAAACAACTTTGTGTATTGTGTTTCCCTCTGTATCACTGTATAATTATGTGATCTTACCTCTTTTAAAGCACTTTCTAGTTTGCACTCTTTTTTAGTGATGGAATGAAACTTAATACATTTACTCAAGTTATGTTCTTTAGTACAATTTGAGGTACCTGTATCTTGATAATTTCCATTTTATGCAGTGTAATACTTCTACCTCACTATATTCAACTGACACCTAGTGTTACTTCTTAGGTCAGGATTTAACATGAAAACATGATCAGTTTAAAGTGATTTTACTTCTCTTTTTTCCTTTGGCCTCTTCTTTACAAAAATAAAACACTGCTTACATGATTACAAACAACAATTTGAGTGGATCCATTCTGCGTAACAAGTACTTTTACTATTGATATTTTAAGTACATTCGGATGTACTTAATACAGGACTTTTTACTTAGCGAATTTTGTTTTCTGTGTGGTATTAGTACTTCTAGTTTAGTAAGGGATCTGAATCGTGTTTTTCAACCGCTGCTCTCTTGTGGTTGAAGCTGATGACAGTGATGCTCTTGCAGGTAAAACCAGATGTGCACATACAAAAACTAACCAGATTATAAGTAAACTGTGAACTGTCTTAGATCTGAGGCTTCTGGGGAAAATGTGGCATGGAACCAGCGACGAGCAGACTCCACAACCAGTCAGGATGACTTTAGGTAACAAAGGAGACATCCGCCTACATTCTCGTTGCTTTCAGTGGTCGTTTCTCTCGCTTTCACTGTTGTGCATTGGTGTATCCACGGGCTGCCACGGGACATCCAATCGACATGGAATCAATGCTGTTTTCATTCATGATTTGGTTCTGATTGGTTCATCGCTGTGCTGCTGAGTTACATGGCCTTTAGGTCTCTCCCAATCTGAATGTGACTACACTTTCATGTGTCAAATGAAGTTGTCAAAAAAGTGAATGAAATTCATTTAAGTGTTTAGGGTTCAAGCAGAATTGCACCTTCTGCCTGTGGCTTTGTGTTTTTTGACATCCGAGGGTTGTGGCACTGCTACAGCTATGTGACTCAGTTGTGTGTTGTGTTGATTGTGTGGCTAATGCTCATCAACTTTTTCCATCTGTTCTCCATTGACTTGATTGGCTTCCAAATTCCTCATTGCCCTCCCTTGCTGCTGGGGTCCATGCTAACTTTTCTGCCTCACCCACAGCCTGACCCTGATCGACAGCAGCCTGCCATCAGAGGCCGAACCTGAGCTGCGGACCTACATTTCAAGGAGGCTGAGCAAAGGTGCCCTGCTGGGAGGCATGGGAAACATTGCCACTGTGGAACTGAGGTAGCAATCTTGAATGGAGAAGTTTAACCTTCTTCAAGTAAATACCAGGGAAGAGGACACCATTGTGGATAAAGTCTGTTAAGTTTTATTACAGAGGTGTTTTTTTAAGTCTGTGGTGTTTAATGTGTTGATTATCCATTCTTCTCAGTATTCCAGAGCAGGCAGTCGGCTGCTACTGCTGCCTCCTGGAGCTAGAAAGGTCTCCTGAGCAGCCTGACGCTGATGGAAACGGATACGTCATCTGCTTTATGGGTGGCTCTGAAAAAGGACTGAACTTATATCCTTTGTGCATAGTTGTCTATTGCATAGTCTCCTGATGAAATCAACAGTTATAAGGGATAATGTTGGATCATGCTGATCTTCTGTGCTGTTAGCAATATGTGCATATATTTTCCAACCTTAATGCAGAGAATATGAAGTCTCTCTTTTAGTGGAAATAACACAATATTAAGCCTACCATTATCTCGATGTCCCGCTTGCAGATTAAGACATAAAATATACTGCTTCAACTCTTATCAGCTGAAAAGTTATTTTTAAAGCCTTTCTCTGCCTCCATGTTTTTCTCTCTTGTGTTTCTGCATTGCTTTTGACTTTGTAAAGAAAAAAAGGCCAAAGTTCCAACTCCTTGACCCAATACACATTTAGATTGGAGCTCGATAAATATGTCCAAGGCCTGCATAGCAGCCTGCAAACCCCAGAGGTATGAGATTGTAATAACGAATGTAATGAAGTCATATGTTTTCCATTATATTATTGATGCAATAATAAGTTTTCTGTGTATGTGTGTGTCAGCTGCAGAACCTTGAGACAGAGGTGCGTCCCTATCTGAGCCGGTGGTACGAGGAGTCTGTGATGCACATATACCGGGTGGTGCAGCTGGTCCAGAGCAACATCAGCTACTTGCTGCATGCTGTGAGTCCTTTTTCATCCAATCAATGAGTGTGCAGACTCTTTTCACATAATTTTTACCTCAGGAATATACCATAAAGCAGACTACCAAAATGTCAATATATATACCTATAAAGGTGCTTATTTAAGGGGCTTTGCATGGTAAGGATTTGATGACATTTAACAAAAATAGGCAAATAATATTAAAAGCGGATGATAACACAAGCAAGCATTTCTTTCCATATAATATAACACCGTAAGTGCACTAACAGAGTAATGACAACATATCCTGTGTTTACTGAAGCATATTATATATTGGTGTGCACTGATGCATCTATATAAAATTATATATCAATTACTCAGTGAATGATACAACTTCCTCAATGCAAACATCAATGTATATCACTGTCTCTAATATATGCTTTATTTTGGCAATTGTGCTAATAAATATTGTGTTTACAGGCTCTGAGTCACACACATGTAGAGGTCAATAATTCAGATGAGAAGACAAAGACGGATGTGTCTAGGTGAGTCACTGTAACCACACTAACACATGACTGCTAAAAACATGGCAGGTCAATCTGCCTAAGTGATTATGTTTATGTGCTATGTTGTGTTTTTTTTATGTGTTTGTCAGATATGTCTACCTTTATTACATGCATAAGGTTATTAGGGACGTGCTAGCTTTTATTGTGTTCTGTATCAGGTTCATCAAAGCAGCCAGTCTGCAGGGTCTGTCCCAGCAGGAAACCACCACAGCGTCCCTGTGTAAGGCGATCTCGGAGGACACGCAGTCCGACCTGATCATAGACTGCTCCACCAGCCCGCCCACACTCTCCAACACTGGTAAGTCATGACATGATCTTAACGAGGACAAATAACTATGCATCTCTGTATTTTAACATGTCTAATGTAAGGATATTTTCTCCCCCAGTGAGTAATCGTTTCTGTGATGACTGGATCCAGGCTTTCCTAAACGCTGCAGAGCGTTGTAATCCTTTCCTGCTCAGACAGATTCTGGAGAACTTCAAACTTAAGGTGAGAAAACATGTTGCGCACACAGACTACAACAGGGATTTTCAGGCAGTTTGGGCCTTTGCATCCCGTTTTAAAGGCCCTTTAATTACCAGGACCCAGAAATTACAGTTTTGTAGTTTTTATTGTAAATTTGTTGTTGTTGTTTTGATAAAAGTATTTTGTATATAAAGGTTTCAAATAGTACATGTTCAGTAGTTAAATTTGAATTTCAAATTTTTTAAAAAAAGTGATTAACACGGAGGTGGGAGGGCTTGATGATATGTTGTTAGCGGCTTCAAAATAAAAGGACTGAAGTGCCTGTAAAAGTGCGGGAATATTATATTTCTGTACTTACTGTGTATGCTTTCATGATTTTTGCAATTAATTGCAACTAATGGGGAAGGTTTGTGTTTATAGAGAAAACAGACCTCATGAAAATTCTTAGATTATAACACAATTCAGTATGCTTCACATCTAGAATTTTTATTTCAAGCAAATTTGAAAAAAATCCCACTAGCCCAAAAGAGTGAGAAACTTTGGACAACAGCTCTCAGTTCATTTTGGTCACTGTCTTTCATCCAGATCAATTCCTTCTTTTTAAACTCATTTCCTCCTCTCTGTGAACCACCGCTTGCACTCCGCAGGCCATACAGGACATGAACAGCCTGAAGCGTTTTGTGCGACAGGCAGAGATGAGTCACTACGCCCTGTTCCGCTGCTGCCAGTTCCTGCAGGGCTGCGGAAATGGGGACGTGCTGCTGCAGAACGCCAGGGCGGAGCACAGCGACCTGCCTGAGGCCTGCAGCATCATCACGGTCCTCGAGGAGTTCCTTAAGGAACAGAGCCAGGCGGCGGCCTGATCCTGAACACATTTAGGGGGGGGGCCTGGACACCTTGGCTGCTGCTAGTACGACTTCCAGCCACAGAGCAGATAGCCTGCAATATTCCTATCTAAGCACTACAGTCTATGTTAAAAATCGTTTTTTCCCGATAAAAAAAAAAAAAGAAAGTGCATTTTGAATCTGTTCACGGCAGAATCAGAACTTGACTTTGAACTACGTTTACATGAACACTAATATTTCACTGTAATATTATTTGGGTAGTTCAAACAGGATATGGAGCCTTTTCCAATGAAATCATGTAGGAAATGTAGAATAATTGGAGTTTAAGGTGCATTTCTTTAACATGTATACAGCGTAGTCAGAACATGAATCTCTCATTAGGTTTTTACTGCAGATTGTGGCACGAGGCTCCTAACCTGTTCATGCTCAGCTGTGTGCAACCAGGTCATGGTAGCGATATATATGCCCCAAAGAAACTAAACTATCTAAAATTTAATTGAAGTACGTACAGCTGAATTTAGATGACGATATAAGTGATTTTTTCTTTTTTGTTGGTCATGTAAACAGTTTAGTCGGATAAGGGCAAAAATATTTGTGTATGTAAACGTAGTCACTGACACAACTGACACCCACAACCAACGTGTCTTTCTTTAGAGCTACTGTATTGATTTACTGTAACATCACTGCACTTATCTTAACAATAATGGTTAGTTGCTAATTGGAGAGGATAGTAAAAATGACCTCAGTGTGTCGATCACTTTCGATCTTAAACAGTTGTAGAAAGCACTTTCCCAGTCTGTTTAATTAGAATTTATTTTACACGTACATGTATACTTTAAACCAAATATAATTATTAGTGTTTTGCTAACTGACAATGATCACAACACAAACTAAAGCTTGGTGGAAATATCTATTAATTATTTAATGTCTAAATATTCTTTTTATTATTTGATGAAACTAGTTTTCACTAGAGAAGAAAAAACATTGACAATGCACAAATCACTTTTCATATGCATTGCTTGTTACGTATGCCTTGTTTGTGCTTCAACCCAAAACCTGCACTATTATATTATTTCTGTCTAATGAACACTGCTACTGTATGTTTGTATGTACGTTTGTCCTATAAACGGTATGAGATGTAATCCCTCTCTGTGACTATAGTGTTGTAGATAATTGTGTAATTATTGGACGGAACTTTCTGTTTACAAAGATATTAATAGGATTCACCAGCTGAAGACTTCATGAGAACTCAACAAGCACCGTGTGACCATCACTCACCAAGATTACTGAGCATTTGTTTAGTTTCCATACCCAAATAATGTATAGACTCACACAAAACTGATCTTTTAACCCACTAGTTCTACAGAATTTTAAATAAAGTGCTGGAAAAAATACTTAAATAGCTTTGAGACCCTTGTTCCAAACAAGAGTAAAATAGGGGTTTACTTTCTCTTTTGCAAGCCTAGAAGTAGTGACCAAGTTTGACTGTTGTTTACAAACAGGAAGCAACATATCCTGCAAAGTATACCTTAAAATAAGAGGATATATAACAGTGCTCTGAATAAATGTTGACATGCCTAAGTTTTATTTTATTTTCATCGTGAACCGCCAAATTGTTTTTATATTCCATTCGACCCATACAGGGTTTTAAAAACAAACCATTCCCAGCTGAACCAGTCCAAAGTGTGTAACACAGCAATATGGATGGTGGTGTATACTTTTAAACTGTGAAGCAGGTGTCATGTCAGTGAGTCACTTTACGTTGTGAACCATGGTGTGACTGACCCACAGTGCGTGTGTGTTGATATTTCTGTACAGTGTATCTCTATAGTTATAAATGATGATATGATTCTTGGTCTTGTGTTGAGGGGGCTGAAATAAATACCCGAATATGAACCTACTTGTTGTGGTTGTACATGTTATCTGCTAGTATACAAACAGCAGGTCTGACAAAGACTATTTACACTTGTTGTAGCAGGTGTGAGGCAGCAACAGTCTTTTGTGTCCGTTCCCAAAGGTTACCGGTGTGTTGAGTGAGATGGGGCTGATGCTACCAGTGGTGTCCTCATAGCGTCCAGTAGACTCCATCGTCCTCCTGCTGCTCCTCTGCAACCACATAACCCAATATCTAATAATAACTCCAATAATTAAATATATTTGGAATAAATATAAGTGGGTTCTTTCAGCTTCAGAAGTGATTTTACTTTTTATACTTTTAAGTACATTTTGATGCTGGTACCTTTACACTTTTACTAAAGCTTTGAATGCAGGATTTTTTACTTGTAATGGAGTAATTTCACAGTGAGGTGTTAGTACTTTTATGTAAGCAAAGGATCTAATACGAACAAAGTAAAAAAGGCATTTTAGGAAGGTGGAAAGCATGAACAACATAATGCAGGATTTACCTATCGTGTGATCAGGTATCCTCCTCAAAAGGGAGCTTGGTACATCATAGACGCTCTCTGTAGGGTCTAAAATGGAAATGGATGATGAAAAAGACATTATTTGAATATAAAGTGTAATTATAGGCTAACCGCTGAAGGAGAGGGAAACATGCAATCTCACTTGGTTCAGATGCTCTCCTGTAGGACAGAGGGAAGTCATACAGGCCATCGTCAGTCCCTGTTGACACTTGGATCTCACATATCTCTAAAGAGACAAAATATAACACATGACAGGTTCTGTTGGACACTCAAACATGAATTTTAGAGCTTTAATGATGATTACCGAGACTTTTACTGTCACTTTTAGCTTTTTTTTTTAATATATATTCTTCTGTAAATTATTTTCTTTTTCTCTCCTGCTGCTCCCTTTAGACTGGCTAACATACTGCTCACTGCAGAAAAGATGTCAGTGAACATGTAAACAAAGCTTCTCAATATGTTTTGTCTGATTTCACAGGGAGTCTGATCAGAGCAATAAGAAAAAACAAAATAGTGAAATACACCCCTGTCACTGATGGTTTTGTTTGCTCATGCAGGTCATATAGAGCAGTGGTTCCCAAACGCTGCCGTGCCAAAGACCCTCATAAAGCATTAGCCTTACATGGAACATTAGGATGGCAAATACCAAAAATCAAACATCCTGCCATTTAATATGTTTAGCTTATTTTTATAACCTACAAACAAATAATCAATCTCTGTTTGTCACCACTACCTAGTGGCGACTCAGTTTCTCCTCTGGGGCAGAGCTACACACCTGCTCTGCATCTGCTAATCACACACCTGCCCCTATCTGCATATCACACACCTGCCCTGCATCTGCTAATCACACACCTGCCCCCCATCTGCTAATCACACACCTGCTCTGCCACTGCTAATCACACACCTGCTCTGCATCTGTTAATCACACACCTGTCCTGCATCTGCTCATCACACACCTGCCCCCCATCTGCTAATCACACACCTGCCCCCCATCTGCTAATCTGTCTACTGTTTTAATGACATATTAAAAAACATATAAAAGTTTCCAAGACCCCTGGTGACCCCCTGAGGGTCAGGGACCCCAACTTTAATAAACAGTGATATAGAGGATTAGTCAGTATTAAACTGAGACTGTATAATTAGCTAAAAACTCCTTGTAGTTTCTTTTAGACCGTAATATGTTTAAGATCTTACTGTTTCTACGTGGTAAAATGTCATAGTCTCCTTCTGGTCTGCCCTCTGCCTCACTCAGCTCACTTGACCATTGTGGGATCACACCTGAAAACAGAAAACCATGTTGCTGAATCTCAATTTAAGACACAAAAAAAGGTTAAGGTGAAAATGTGCAGTCTAACCAAGCTAACCGTTGTGATGCTGGTAGCTGCAGGCTGGGCGTGGGATTTGGTACGGGTCCTCCTCATGGGTGGGCTCCTCAGACTGGCAGATGGGGGAGGGGATGCTCCTGGTCTCACTGAGGCTGTAGCCTGCAGGGGCCGGGGCGGACAGGGGCCGAGCAGGCAGCAGCTGCATCGCACTGTGTGAGCAGATGGGCGCGCTGCTGTTTAGCCTCTCCCGCTGCCCATGCACTCTCAGCCTAAGGAGAAGGGAAATGGTCAGTGCCGGGAACAGGGACTGTTTCAGTCCGTTTTCAATTTGTGTCATGAAGGGAAAGTCCTCTTTGCGCTTACTGTAGGCTACTGGAGTCTGAAACTACGGAGGTAGAGAGGTTCATGGCCTGCCACAGGCATCCAACCCACTCCTTTCTGAGAGCTGCAGTCTCTGCTGCCTAAACACACATACACACACACACACACACACACACACACACACACACA
>JAOWBC010000458.1:14466357-14481826 GCA_028566105.1 Hypoplectrus providencianus
TTATTGTTTATTAATAGTTATTTTTTCAAGAATTGGTATTAGTACTTTAACTTAAGTAATGGATCGAAACTTTCTCCAGCACTGGCGTAGTGACACATTTCTTACCGGGGGCTCCACAGTCTGCGCAGCGGCTGTTCACCGGCCGCTTCACCAGCTCCAGCAACATCTTTTTGTTCCGCTCGTGGTTTGACATATCGGTAAAACGTCGCGGTCTCCTTTTAAACGACAATATGTCCCTCCGTCCGAGCCAAACATGGTGGTCACATAGTTTCACACGTGGCGAAATGCAACCGACAAAAAACGTCCATATAAAAACTGGAACTTGCGACAGATATGTTTTGAATGTTACAACACGGAGCAGGCGGACCTGCTTCCCGCTCCGCTGCTTCTGTGACAGGGGGTGGTCCTTTATCACAGGTAGCTATTAAACGCGATTCATTCATGTCTAAACCGGTCCACCCACTCTGTAGTGGTATTTACAAGTGTCAACTCAGAACAATCAGCCAAGCTCCGCTGGGATGACAGGATAGTCACCGTTTGTATTTAAATAGTGCTGGAATAAATACTCGGATTGTTAAATTACGTAATTATCTAGTCACTGTAAAAACCTTTACATGTGTGGATAATTATGTCTGTGTCGTCCAGATAGCATGCAGTGGGGGAAAAATAATTCAGATCACTTATTTAAGCAAAAGTATTTATGCTATTCTATGAAAAATACTCTACTGCATGTAAAAGAGTATCGGAATCAAAATGTACTGTAATTATCACAGGTAAAAGTGCTCAATATACAGAATGGATGCACTTGATTGTAATATATCCAAATAAAGTATTTAATTATTATTAATGCATTTATGTCAGCAATTTCAGTGTTGCATTTTTTAATTTGTAATAATTTTTACTACTTGAGGTACTGTTAGGAAGGCTAAATTTAATGTCCAATCACATTACATTTATGTTTTTCATTTTAAATCTTGACCAGGAAAGTAATGAAAGCTGTCAGCTAAATGCAGGTGAGTAAGTATAAAGTTACAGAAAACAGATATGGCGGCCAATAGTAAATATAAATAAATAAATAAATATAAAATAAACATTTTCTGTGTGGCTGCATGGCACTGTCAACAAATTCAAAAATGATAATACTCAATTACACTTTACTTTAAAGCCCTATTCGTGTCAGAAATTGTCCTTGGTATTATTCCGTCAATGTATTTAAGCAGATCCAAGATGGGACAATGCATTTTATTAGTTGTTATAAACCTTTATTTGGTCACAACAAAAACCCAATGTGAATAATGTGTACATATTTAAGACTAAAAAAAAAAAGATTAAACTAAAAAAAAAAAAAAGGTGAAGGTGATTTAGGGCTGACAAGTACAGGAGAACTTTCTAACAAATGCTTTAATGAACCTGAACAAAATCCTGAGTGCATCAACAGTACTTTGTGTGGAGAGTGAAAATTTACAAAAGCCTTTACAAATTCTATTTTACATGTTAAATCTCTTACAAATCATTAATGATACATATTTGCTCCTCAAAAGCAATTTCAACACGATAAAAACGCTTTGCAAGATGCAAAACGTATAAAGACACTACTGTACAAAAAGACACACACACAGCTTAATATTACAAAAATCTTATAAAGTAGAAATCTTTAGTGCATTCTTGGAGAGCACCAAAAAAATGTGCCGATGCAGACATTAGAGGTCATTCAGCCGTGCGCCCTTCAGGTGAGAATACATTTACCGAGTGATTCAGTCATTTCAACCTTCGAAGAAATGTGTTAACTCCAGACAGTTTATTGTGTGCGCGCGTCTGATCTTCTTGATAGTTCATGGGAAATCTTCAGCTAGGTGCTGCAGAGTGTTCTTCTCAAGGCCCAAGTGATTCGCATCGAGGTAGTGCAGGAACCTGAAAGAGGACGAAACAGATGAGACAGATGTAAAAAGCTAACGCTATCCTACAGCAAACTACTCCACAGTCACTTGACTTCGTCACGACTGTTACGCTTTAGACAATCTCAGACAAGCTAACCAGCAGTTTTGAAAAGCAAGTAAAACTGAAGTCTCATAATTTTTAATTAACATAATTAAATATTACAGAAGTTTGAGTGGGGATATCCTGCATGTGTCTGGCATGATGATGTTTAATGTGCCAGACAGCCACTAGAGACTCATGTTAGCAAACACCTGTTAAAAGTCAAGAAATATATCTCGAAAGTTCAGAAATTGTAGATTTATATTGTGATGTTGTAAAACAAAACAAAATCCCCTTCTTAGACTGTATTATCCGCGAACTTCATTCATTCAGAATCCTCATTGAGTTTGCCAAAATGCTAACTTCCTGGTTTAAGAACTCATTCATGAAACGCCTTCAATTACAAAATCCTTTAGCAGACGCTTTCATCCAAAGTGACGTACAGTTGAGAGTTCACTTAACACTAACAAACATGAAATGAGACAACAACACAAATCATTGCCACAGGTAAAGTCCGAGTCCACTATGGCGCAGGTGTCATTCGTGCAAATAGTGCTGCATTATTTCCCCATTTGTGTAGATTACGTGTCAAAGTGATCAGAATAGAGCGGGGTCTCAAATCGCTTCTTAAAACTTAATAGTTTGTAATGTATTACCCTGCAACAGTGGAGGAGCCAGATGTGTTTCACTGGAATTACAAGTCAGTGAACATTTTAATACATTTATCTGTAGCTTGGTGTTGAAAAAAACAACCTGCATCATTGTACAAGACTACTGGCTTCCTGTTAAGAGAACCACATCCTGCCAACACTTTAAACTGAGACATGGTGCTGCTGGTCAGGTGGAAAGATAACTGTGGTTTAAATATAATATTAATAATAATAATGTTTGTTTGTCAAGCACTTATCAACACCAGTTTAAAAAACAATAACCAAAATTTTCAAAAAGTTAAAAACAATGGATGACAACACCTAATTTTTGACACTGAGAAGAAAGTAAAGTTTACTGTAATTAATACATTAAGAATATAAATAAACCTAAAGATTAAACAATACACTATGAGAAAGTGTTTAGGTGAGGATAATTTTTTCAAGCCCCTTACAATCTTTTCCAGGACCTTACTTCTGTAGGATATTACATAATAATACACACAGTGCACACACACACACATAGATATAGAATACTGATATTTTCAATTTCTTAACACATTTATCTAGATATTGTGCTGAAGAAAACAAAAAATGGTTTTGTGAGAGCCCTATATAGACATATTGAAAAAAAGGAATCCCATCCCAATCCCATGAAACTAATATCAATGTTAATGTTAATTAACACCACAGAACTTTTCTAGCACCTTTATGATCCCTGGATTAGGAAGTAGAGTTCCTCAGGCGGGCATTTCAGATATCTATGCTGATGCCAAAACATGAAGGGCTTTCAAAGTTATAAATAAATAAATAATCAAAAACCAGGTTGTTACAATTATACTAATGTGTCTTTTTTCCTAAGTTTTGTTTGGAGTCTTTCTGCTGAATTTTGTAGTTTGGAGTCGTTAACTGTTTGCTCACCTTCGTTTGACCTTGCCTTGCTCTTTCAGCTGCTCTGATCTGCAGATAGTCCGAAGAGCTGGCAGGTAGTCTACAGCAGCCGCTGGTCTGTTGCCCAGAGTACCAAATACGCCTCTGAGCGTCAGACTTTCCATCACTTCTCTCCTCCGCTGGACAAGCCTGGAACACATCAATTCACATTAGCTTCTTTGAACTTGCTTAACTGGTCAGGGTTACTATAAATAAGTACAAAAGTACAAAAATACAAAAATACAGTACAAAAACATATAAGAACTACATATTGTGTGCTCTCCTCTGTCAAAAAACCACAACAAAAACGCATTGTATAGGTGATGATATAAAATATGACAGCTGAAGTTCAGAGCGCCATTTGAGAAGTTTTGGCTGTATCATATGCGTTTTCTTTTAGCATTCACGATTTAGGCTTTATTTTACAAAAGGTGATGAAATTTATGTAAAAACTCGCAGACACGACTCACTGTGGTTGGCAGGGACCATCCTGATTGAAGCTGAAACCTTCACGATGAACGGCCACAGGGAGGGTGAGCTCTGCTGCAGCCTCTTTTCCCAGCTCCCCTTCCAGCTGTTGAGCTTTGTTCCAGGCCTCCGCCACTGAAACCCGACATTTGTGGAAGCTCAGAGCCTCCACAGCTGCTGGTATGTCCAAGGCGTG
This sequence comes from Hypoplectrus providencianus, assembly GCA_028566105.1. Classification (NCBI taxonomy): domain Eukaryota; kingdom Metazoa; phylum Chordata; class Actinopteri; order Perciformes; family Serranidae; genus Hypoplectrus; species Hypoplectrus providencianus. Next base: position 14,470,576 of record JAOWBC010000458.1, read on the forward strand.
CTCTACTCTCAGGCTGCTCCCTCTGTCAGTCTCAACCCTCGACTCATCTGTCATCCCGTCCTTCACCACTGCACCAAGGTGTGACCTCCATCTGCGATTGTCACCTCCTTCTGGGTGATTAATTAAGGAGGAGTCCATGTATGACATGTTGTCTAAAAAGTCTGCTAATGAGTTTAGACACTGGGAGACTGGGACACGTTTGACCAGCTCATCAGGAGTCAGTGGCTCCCTTTTCAGCCTCTCTGTAGCCCCACTCCCTCTGACGTCCTCCTTTGCCAGGGGAGCGCCCTGGGGCTTGCAGAGAGATAGAAAACTGTCCTCTGAGTCGGAGTCAGAGTGCAGCCGATCCTGATCGGGCAGACAGTGGCGCTTTTTGTTTTTCTTCATTCTGCTGGACATTTTGATGGGGCTGCCATCGTCTGAGCAATCCGCAGTCTCTGCTGTTTGCAGTAACCTGGCATGGGAGGGCAGCTCTTTAGGATTCATAGAGGGAGGTTCATGTGACGTGGAAACAGATTGCTCTGGTTTGTGGGTAGAGGTATTCAAGTGCATCAGCGGTAGAGGTAAGAGCGTCTCAATATTGGAGTATAGCAGGTCCACTCCTCGCCGCTTGCTGTTTGTCAGCAGCTCCCAGAGTAACATCTCCTCCCCTGGACCCTGGCTCTGTTCACAAAACAAACCAGTCACTACTGTACAACAGGGATAACATTGCTTGGTGGCCTCATTTCCAGAGTTCAACATTTTCTGAGTGCTTTTTCCAGGCCTTTCAAGCACCTTACAGTGAGTAAATTTCATATAAAAAGCACAAACATGCACACAAATAAAAAACCCAATAATAACTATAAACCCTATAAGTGTGGCAAATTACAAGTTTATATTAGGAACAAACAGTATAACAATTACTTCCTTTATAATTAGATATTAATGATTAATGTTTCATATATATTTGTAAACAGACTTGGTATCCTGTATAACCCAAATTTCAAAGCTTTAAGCACTGTATTTAATATCAAATCACTTTACAAACCCTGAGAATGCAATGATAAAATTCAAGTTCTTTTACATTTTAGACCTTACATGTTACATGTTCAAGCTCTAAGCAGTGTATATGTGTAAACTTACCTCGAGCAGCTTGCAGATGTCTTTCTCCGGCTCAACATTGAGCAGACCCAGCATGCTCTCAGTGCAGCCAGCATCGCAGGGAGGCAGAGTCTCTGCGGCCTGTTCATCAGCCTCCGACTTCAGCTCAGCTTTAAACGTGAGGGGAGGATATACTTATTAGGTTCAAGTTTAATTTATAACACCAGCCAATATCAACAACATCATCATCATCATGTCCTTACCATCTTTGTGTGTCAGATGCTTGGGTATGTGGCGTCCTCCAGCGCTGCGAGTCCAGAACTGTAGCTGCAGTAAACTCTGCCTGATGTCACATCCATTGAGTCTGAGCAGAGAGCTGATGTCCCTGGGGTCTGTCCTCACGTCCTCTGTGAGACATAACAGCCGCAGGTAGCTGCCCACGTCCAACTGTTCCAGGGAGAGAAGGACGGCTAAAGAACTGCCTGATGCGCAGAATTTGACTTTTCTACCACATGTACATTTAAGACTAACATTTTGAACTCATCTACTCACCACTGATGGCGTTTTGAAATGAATCTCTTCAAATATGCCATCAAACATGGTGCTGAAAGCAGGATCTACAAAACATGCAATATTTGATTTAAATTCAATAAAGATCACACAGAGTATAAAAAAATATAAATCAGATCAACCAAGACCAAACTTCTCCTGCTACTCACCGCTGGTCGTGAGGATGACCGGCCTCTTCGTCGTGGTCATAAAAGTCTTAATGGCAGCTAAAAAGCCAGTGTCATCTTCGAATATAACATCCACTTCCTCAAACAGTATGAGTGAGGTGGCAGTCTTCTTGCTCTGTTCTTCACTGTTCTTCTCCTTATTTGCGGTGGCTGGTGGTGATTTCACTGCAGTGTCTTTTTGCTTATTGGACCAATCATTTGCTTTCTTTGTAGCAGCTATATGAAGAGTCATGGGAGAGAGAAAAGAAATGGCAAAGACAATTGATGAATGTTCCAATCCAAATGAAACATTAAACTACAGTAATGGTCTCCTTTATTTTTGGATGAATAAAGGACACTCAAAAGCTGTGATTAGGATACTTCTTTTGCATGTGTACACTATATGTTTATGGGAATTCAGTGCATCATTTTATTCTTTTATTTATTCTTATTATTTATTTAATAATAAAACATATTTTAATAATTTATGAATTTTTTTTAATCTTACTGATAAATTGCAGCTATAATTTGATCATATTTTTGTTTTTAAATTGCACAGTATTGGCACTTTAATTAGCTTGTGTTTATTAATATTTAATATTAAAATGTACCCGTTTGTTCATTCTTCTTAGTGTTAGGTGTCTCCTTGGTGGTGGGATGACCCATTTTGAAGAAGTTAGCCAAAGCGGTGGGAGCCAAGCCTCCTCTTTTTGCACCTCTCGGAGACTGAGGATGCTTCCTTGGAGAGGAAACCACCCTCCGAGGAGAGTTAACCTTCCCTGGAAGACAATAAACATCAATTTGTAATATTTCTTGCCTATGAAAACTTTATGGACAAAGCCGGCAGTGAACTAGAAACAGTGCTTTAATTGTAAACTCTGTACATACTGGGTGAGGACCCAGGCCTCAGGTTGCCTGCACTGCTGCTTGTGCCATAGCTGTTGAAGTAGGTTGGTTTGTGTGCGTTGACCCCCTGACTGTCCACCTGGTGTGACTGAGTGGCTTCCTTCAGCTGGGACAGGATGAGACGGCCACTCCGCTGAGATGAAGCATTCACCTCAAATACCTGAGGACACCCAGAGTGAAGTTAGGAAATGAAACACTCATTCTGACACAAATGTTTTGCACTTCTGTTTTTTTTTTTTTTTACCTTAAAGCCAAGCTCCTGGGCACAAGCATAGACTGCAGCAGTCTTTCCGACTCCAGTGGGTCCTGTGATGAGCACTGTATTACACAACATGTCCTCGACATCCTTGGAGTCCTCTTCTCCACACTCCCAGTCTGAGTCTGGACACAAAGAGCAATCGTACAGTCAACAAACATGTATCAACCAGACAGAAGCAGTAAGAAAATGAAAAAAGATTTTTCTCTAATGTTTCACCATTATTGTCTTCCTCTGGCTTCTTGTCTTTCTTTTTTCTCTCTTCTTGGTCTGCCCGAAGTTTCCATTCTTTAAGCCAGCTGTTCAAAGAAAATAATTTGCATTTGCCCTTGTGTTCATGTGAAGGTGATATTAAGCCCAACATTTTTTCCATGTTTAGACATAAGTGTAAACTTTTCTACTATACCTGTGCAGCCTCCTCACTGAGGCGGAGTTGCCTATGATGTCACTGGAGTGCTGAGGCTGATATTTGTCTGTCCATAACACGTCCTCCTTCACCACATCTGGAGAACAAACCAAGGACGCATTTCAGGCTTTAAATGTTTGCAACATTACATCACAGCCAGTTAATTTACAGACACAAACTGTTCAACATTAACAATAGGGTCACAAATTATCTGCCTTTGAGAATCTTGTATGAAAGTTGCCACACCAGTTCCAAAGAGTCTGAAGATAATTATACATAACTGTGGTGGAGTCAATGGAAATTAGTCTATTTTTAGTTCTTTACACAAAGCACCTAACCTTATTTCTCATAGCATGCCCACACTTCAGCCTATCAGCTAAGGCTTTTATAATGACACATTTGTAATGGAAATCATGAAAATAGAAATCAACAGTGCCAGTAAAAATAGAAATAGTTCAGGTTTGAGCTGAAACATCAGCAAGGGTAGCAAAGGTTTGTTCGCCGATATGTCAGTTTATCATAAGACGTTTAAAGCGTCCTAAGGTGTAGTTCTGTGATATAAGTTACTTCCTATTAGTTGATTTGCATAATGACATCAGAAAATTAGCTGAAAAGAGAGATGGAAAGCTTCTAAACCAGACAATGTATTGTTTGTTGATCCCAAGTTGATAGAAAAAGTTATCACAGAAAATGTGATAATTCACCTTTTTTTCCAGTTTTATCGTCCAAAAGCAAGTCTCCAACTACAACCACAGAGTCATCTTCAGGCGGGATGGTAGAAATTTTGACTGAAGGCTTCTCATTCACTGCTTCTTCTGGTTTTGATCTCTGGGATCGTCTCGTACGGCCTCCCCTTTTTGTTGGCTCAGGCTCTGGATTATTTTCTTCTGCACAGTCGGCCCGTTGCTTCTTAGCCACCTTCACTGTCATCTCCCCCTCGTCATCCATCCTCTTCCTCTTCCCGCCAACTGCTTCAGCTGGCAGCGTGGAGCTTGTGGCTCTGGTTACAGCCTCTGGTTCTGGTAAGTAGCATGCATTATATGTTGACAGTCACTTTCAATGATGCTTTAATTCTTCCTCTATCTTAGAGAACCAAGTTTTAAATACAAAGAAGTTGCTGTGTTGTATGAGTGAAATAACTGACTGACCTGCTGCTGTGCACTGCTGCTGGTGATCAGTGCGTCTCTTCAGGAAGCGGGAAATGAACATCTGAGCAGGGAAGGAACAATTTGAGGTGCTGACCTCCTCTATGAGGAGCTTACGAACAGTTTCAGAGATGTCAGACCTCCAGCCGGAACCCTTTAAAAGAAAACAATATTAAATTTTAGATGTTTGCTGTATTAACCCCATCGTAGCACTGCAGGGAAAATAAATCCTCATTACATCATGTCTGTTTTAGGTAATTTATATTGATAATAAAATGAACTCCCAGCCAAAAAGTAGTAAAAAAAGAATGCAGAGAAATAAATAATTAAGTGTTTATCTCTTTTGAAGCCTTTTATTCAGGTTGGGATAAAGGCCCTGCTAAATAAATTATGACCATAATTTCAGTCACTGCAACTTACCCGTTCACGAAAGGCTCTACGGGCTGGTTGTGTCTTTACACACAGGGAGCCGCTAACAGAGGGAGGTGGGCTGGATGTTTGGCTCCAAAGTTCTTTCAGATGGCACAGTAACGAAGACTTAGGCCACAGCAGACTCCAAAGAGGGCAATCTGTTAATGCAAACAAACAAAAAAAATGTACTTGTCCGTCTTGGTGCATGTTTTACCTACTAGCACTTCATAAGAATAAAAAGTATTTAACTAACCCTATTAGATGACAGTGATCAAATAAAAGAAGCATCAAAATATAAATATTCTTAAAGTAAAATAACCATTTATGTTTACATTACTGAACTGAAATAATAAATTGTACAGTACGCACACAGCACCAACACTAAGGCTAATTTAATTTGCTTTAATAAACTTGTTAAACTTGGTAGCTTGTGAATTTCCCTCTAGAGATAAACTGAGTAATGGGTATCTGTAATAAGACACAGTACTTTAATAAATGTACATCGTACCTTTCGCCCAAATGAAGATAACGGCATGCGTATTGCTATGGAGCTTACCGTTTGGTGGCTGCCTCATGTGAACAACTGGTTGAAAGGAGGAGCAGGAGAGAGAGTAGGCCTCCTTGGTGGCAGCGCTCTTGGCTATCTGTTTCCTGAAGGACTCTGGCAGGCCGCTCTTCAGGAACTCTCTGCGTGCCCTGAACTGCTCGTCATCCTGAGAGTTTTCAGAGCCGCTCTCATCAAAGATGGAAATCACTGCTGACGCTTTCCGAGCAGTCTTCTCTTGGCTGAGTGAGATTCCTTTAGAGCCTGTCAGAAAAACACTGGCTCCATTAGACAATGTTTAAAAAAAATAAGCAAAACAGTCAGGTAAAGTCAAGTTTCACACTACCCACTTTAAATCAATATAAGATCAAAACTATGCCATTAATCATTAAAAACTAAAATGTAGTTTAAAAGATAAAAACATACAAACTTCTCCTTCTTCTTGTTGATAGTTGATAACGAGACAAAACAGTCCTTTTTTCCCCAAATAATAATAATGTTTGAGGTTCTATTGTTTTGTTTTTCGTGTTATGACTATGCTGGCAGCACCCAGTGAGGAGAGCCAGGAGGACTCCCAGTATCTACTGAAGTTAAAGTTTACAATGAGAACACCAGACTACCTGGTGCAGCTTTGGAGTCTTTGCCTTTCCCCAGGACTTCATTCAGGCTGCGTAAAGGCTTCTGTGTTTTAGTCTTCCCTGCTGCTGTCTGGGGAGTGACAGCGTCATCCTCCTCCAGGCAGATGATAGAGTCCTGGAAAAAAAAACCCCACAAAAAACAGTGTGAAGTGTGAATACATGAAGTGGCAAGGTCTCGCTCCCACTACGTTCACATTTACTACACAGTTGTATGATAACACAAGATAGAAAAATAATTGAGACATAATCATGGTGCCTCTAACTGTACCTCATCTTCACAGTAGCTCCTCTTGACGGAGGTCTCAGTTCGTGACGAACGCCTTAAGGTGCTTTCCTTAGCCGTTGTTTTTTTACTCTGTTGAATCACTCTGGCCTTCTCCACCAACTTCTTTGCCTGTTTCCTTTTTTTAGATTCATTTGATGACTGAAAAACATGGAGACAATGTTTTATATTCCTCAGGCCAAAAAATTACATTTATGTTTAAGTATGTTGCATATTCAGAATTTGAGGAATCTGTAAAAAATATCATACTTACTTTCGTAGTGTTTGTGCCACTTCCAATTTCAGTCTTGTTTGTGGTAACATTTTTATGGACTCTTGTAAATTTTATCCTTAGAACAAAAAGGGATTAAAAACTTGGTCAATATCCAATAGAACCTTTATACATATAAACACTTGCTTGGAAGCCAGCTAAATTTGTTTAATTAAGGGAAAAAAAATTCAGTCAGTTATAAAATAAATCAAACTTAACTTAAACTAGTAATGTTGTTTTTACAATTCACTTGTGCGTGACTTATCATCACCAGAATTTTGACAGTTATTAAAATTCTATGGTAGGTTTGGCTGTATTAGGTTAAGCTGCAAGTGTTTTTCATTAAATGTGTAAAAGCATAAATTCCCAAGTATAGGCATGTGTCACCTGATTGGACTTTCTTTTGTGTCCGGTGGGCAGACCATCTGTGCTACAAAGACTCCGTGTTTGGCCTTGCCTGTCTTTGGAGTGGACATCTCTGTGGGGCTATCATCAGGTAAAGCAGAAGCAGCAGGATCCTTGGACTTGTTGCATTTCCTGGTTCTTCTGATGTTTGTTGTTGTGGTGGTGGTGGTGGTGGTGGTGGCTTCGGGTGTTTGCCTGACTATAGCCTCTCTCCTGGACCTCCTCACCGCTGGGATGGAGGGAGTTGAGGTGAGAGGATGCTCCTCACATTTATCATCAACCTCCACAATTGTGGCCACTGTTTCTTCAACAGGAGGAGCAGCAGCAGGAGCAGGAGCAGCAGGTGGGGTTGGGTCTTCTTCCTTTTCTTTTTTAGATTTCTTTGTGCCTTTTCTTGCTTTCTTTTTAGCTGCTTTGTTTTCCTGAGGGGCAGCAAGGACTGGGTCAACAGCAGGTGGAACCACAGTGTCCTCTTCAGCAACTTCTTCCCCATGATCCAGAGCCTTCTCTTCAAGTTGCTTCTGCTTGCACTGGCTCTTGCCAGGCTTGGTTTTGGACCCATCCAGACTGGCCTGTTTGAAAGCAGCCATGAATGTTTTCCTCTCTGCCTCACTGCACTTGGGTGTGTATTCGGTCTCGAGCACGGCCAGCTCTAGATCTTCTTCTTGGAGAACCACGTTGGACTTGCGCTTCACAGAGGTGGAAAGATCTGTGCAAGGAGAGGTCACGACCTCTGCAGGACTCATCGGTCCTTTTCTCTTGCTGAAGATAGCAGCTACCTTTCTCTCCTCCTTGGCTACTTCCTGTTGGGGTGAGATTGCATGTACTTCAGCCTGGATGGTGACAGTTCGTGGGGAGACTTGAAAAGGGGACGCGCCAGAACCAGCATCTTCCTCAGCTTTAGGGACAGCCAACTGGTCAGTGTCCATTTCTTCTTCCTCCGTTATGATATTACTGTCATCTTCTTGACCTTGTTCATCTCCCTGGCTCTGACTCCGCACAAAATCTTCAAAGGAGATTGTGACTGTGCTGTGGTTTAACTGAGAAGCCTCATCCACATTGACCTCCATACTTACGTCACACAAGGAGATATCTTTTTCACTCTCCTCTGGTTCTGAATGCTTTGCCTTCCTAGAATTACGTGGAACAGTTTTGACTGATTTCACTTTATCTTTTGAAGGCACAATTGGAGATAATTCACTAATGTTTTGTTCTGGATCAAGTTTGACACAGTTGTCACATTTAGAACTATTTTCATCTTCTTCAGCATGTTCACTTCTGACGGTCTTCTTGGCCTCCCTTTCTGATTCCCCCTCAAAACAAGCCTCAGCACACAGCTGGGCCATCAGGGCTGCTGTATCACTGCCAAGAACACCACAGCTGCTGACTGCTTCTGCCGCTGAGTGTCTGCCATCATGTGGCTCCTCTACAATCGGACAGCTCGCCTCCTCTGTGGAGCCAACAGCCTCAACCGCCACAAGTTTTCTTGCAGCTTTGCTGGTCTTCCTATTCCGTTTTTGAGATGTCTTCTTCACTGCTGCCTCCTGACTGGTGTCTCTCTCTGCAAGCTGCAACGTCTGACAGTTCTCTTTTGACTGTTCAGGTGAGTTGGTCTTTTCTTTAGAGGATGGAGCCTTCCGACTGAAGTAGTCCATGATGTTGTTGGAACGAGGAGGTGAAAAGGGTTTCTCCGCAGGCTTCGGAACCGGAGAAAAGTAGTTTGTAATTGTCTTGACAACAGGACTGCCGCCATCTTTGCGTGATTTCTTGCACGGCTGTAAAAAGGGAGAAAGTTTATGTGATGTTATATACATAAAAATACCTTTGCAACAGTTACTGTGTGCTTTTTTATTGCTCCAATCAGTCACTATGTTGACAAAATATTTACTTACTTATCTGTGTGTGCACAGATGTTCATACAACGTTTTAATAGTAAAATTCAAGCACTTTCAAGGTAAATTAACTTTTCCAGAATCCCGTTATACCCACAATAATGAATTTACATCAACATTTTGGTTACTTTAACAGATATTCATATTACTATTAGTGTTTGTTTTAATCATTGTTATTCAGTTTTTACTTTAAGGAAGAGATGACTTATCCAGCTCTGAATAATGAGGATACATAAAAAAAACCTACACTCTTTTAAACAAATACAATAATGACAACATGTGTTTTGAATATTGTGAATGCAAGTTCAAGGGCTATATTCAAAATAAAGCATTTTCCTAATCATGTCTTATCATCAATATATTGAATTGTATCGTATCAAAATAGGCAAGAGGTTGCAAACTCTGAATCAAGTCAAGTATTCTGAAAGTGTATACAAATCTAAAGAATCCACCAAAAACCTAAATAACATCAGCCAAAGTCCATCCTTTCAGAAAAGTAATATATTTGGGAATAAGTATCATTGAGAATATTATGAGCCCTATCAAACTTTGAATATTAGTGGAATACTGAAAGCATAATAACGAGTGCATGTACACATTGTTACCATCATAGGCATACCTGGGTGTCAAAGTCCTCAATGATAGATGCCATAGCCACAACACCAGCCATTATTTGAAGATACCTAAAGCATAGGGAAACACTGTTATGCACATGGAGAGCCAAGCGTAAGTATCCAAATACTACGGTGGTCTAAGTTGCTTACAATATAAACTCATTGCCCCAGGACGAAATCCAGTTAATGCAAATATAGGCATATATGTATTTTAATTAAGCTTTAATTAACCAAGAAGGCACTCTTATTTGCAAAGCATCTTCAGGGAAAGTGTATATTAATATATACTCAATGGCCACCTTATTAAGCATACCTGTCAAATCTAATATAACCATTCAGCTATATATTTTACCTTTCCACAGACAGAAATGGTAAGTTTAGCTTGACACTGTCAGAAAGGTATTATTCGTTTACAGTGTTTATTAAGAAGGTACAAGGGCAATATATCAACATATTAATGGATCCGCTTTACATTAAATCTATTGTGGTGACACCATTATCAGAATTACAATTAATCTGATATATATATATATGTCTGTATTTATTTCAAAATGGGGTATATATCAGGATAAAAAATGTTCTCTCAAGCAATACTATTGACTATATTTTGCACAATATCAACCGCCAAGTATGTCACACAACAAGCAACACCACTGTACCATACACAGAGTAGCTAACTGTGGAAAGCTTTAATACCAAACCATGCAGGAGGGTTTGCTTCTTCAAAGTCAGTTCAAAATATTTATTTACAGCACATTTGCATTTTTAAATGTTTATTCTCAGCAAATTTGTATTTCTTAAAGGGCTCATTGACAGTAACATGGAAATAATGTCATCCATGACCTAGCAAACCTTAGCTCTTTCAGTTTTGGGGCCAAATGACAGACGGGCAAGTAGAAAAATAAGAAGGTCGAGGAAAACACTCACCGATAACCGGTAACTTGCTGCAACTTCGGAGACTGTCTTCTTGCCTTTTCTTATTCACTTCACCGCGTGTGTGAATAAACAACAGAAACAAAGCTCATTGTGTATGGCAACAGCTGTTTGTTGCCACCAGGCATATAAACTTAACTGTAAAACAACAAGCTAGCAGACTTCGGTTGGCGCTACTGTTAAAGCAGCTACGCTCCTCGCAGGTCCAAAAAGTGCCCCAAACATGTCCAGCATGTCAGCCCCAGACATATGAACGCGAAGAGAAGCACTCTACGCGGTTATAGTCCAAACTTCTCCCAGTAGGAATTCAAAATCCATATTTCTAGTGCTATGTCGCTCTTTCAAAAACGCGCCAGAGTGGTCTGGAATGAAGAGCGCCAAATATACGTGACCTTTGGCATGACCGGATTCCACCAATCACAGACGAGAAAACATGAACGTCATCACCGGACGTAGTTTGCCCAAAACAAATATGGCGTTTGGTGTAGCAGTTAAGGAAGAGGGAAAAGCGACAGCTACCTCTGCTGGCCAAGTCACCTTAAAATTCTCACTTACTTACAAACATGCTGGGTTGGATGAAATTACTTAAACATGTAGTAAGTTTGTATATATATATATATATAATTTGATCTTTATTCGATATATATATTTATTATTATTATCATCATCATCATCATTATTATTATTATTATTATTATTATTGTTGTTGTTGTTGTTGTTGTTGTTTATTTATTTATTTATTTTTTGGAAATGTTTTGGTAAAAATGCACCT
>JAOWBC010000458.1:14491256-14514860 GCA_028566105.1 Hypoplectrus providencianus
TATATTTATTATTATTATCATCATCATCATCATTATTATTATTATTATTATTGTTATTATTATTATTATTGTTGTTGTTGTTGTTGTTGTTGTTTATTTATTTATTTATTTATTGGAAATGTTTTGGTAAAAATGCACCTTATATAGGCATGAGAAAAGTTTAACGCGGCCAACAAATGTTTTGTGTACTGTGTGAATTGTACAATACATGGGATTCTGTTTCTTTTATGTTTTTATTTTCTTTTTTGTTACTGCTGGTTTTAAATGATTTTTTTTTTCATCCTTTGAATTTGAGTATTTCCTTTGGAGCTTTCACATTTCCGCCTTTGAGTTTTATATTTGTTTACCTTTTCTCATTACGACATTTTAATTAATTTATCTATGCAATTTAAGATTTCGGTTTGAACTTTTACATTCGGGCTTTGCATTTAAAACGTATCACTATTAATATTGTAATTTACATTCCAATAATCATTCAAAATTCACCCTTACAATCCCTTTTGTCATGTGATTTTTTTAAAGTAATAACCAAAAAGGCGAAAGCACCTTGCCGGCCACCGTCGTGTCTCCGGCGCTTTCCTTGACCCGTTAGTTTCTTGACTTTCCTTCCCACTCCTGCGCAGCTCCCGGTTTTCTGTTACCTACCTTTCCCCTTGCCTGTCTTGTTGTCAACATGTCGGAGTATAGTGCAGTTCCGCCGCCCGGATCTGGGGCCCCTCTTGGTGGACAGGCAGCTCTGGGTAACGGAGCAGGAGGCATCAAGAAAGATGCGTTTGCGGACGCAGTGCAGCGGGCCCGGCAGGTGAGGGATGTGACAGGCTGGAGCATGTTTGGAGGGAGGGCTAGCTAACCAGTTAGCTTCAGAGCTAACATTGTTGATACAGCCTGACACATAATGACGATTTATATTTAGTTAACGGTTGTTCTGACACAGCTAGTCACGTTATGTCACTGCTTGTTATAACGTTACATTAGCCGACGTTAGCTAAAATATCCTCGGTATGCCCCAACAAATCCACAGTGTGAAGTGGGTGATATAACAGCCAGACAGTATACCAACAGGGGATGTTTAAACTAACTGCGGGGGTGGGTGATATACAGCTAATGTATCTGTGGCAAGCAGATACTTGTTACAGGAATCAAAAAGGCCAAAAACAAAGGCACTATTGCATCAAAGTATAATAACAGTAAATAATAATAATGCATCCCTATATTATATTTTAACAATTCTGTGAAGTTTGCACAGCTCCTTCCATTATTCCAAAATAGCTCCACATAGTGATGCTACTGCAGTATTTTTATATTTTTCTTTTTTCATATTTTCTATTTGTGCTGCTGTTTTTGACTCTCAGTACTTGCCTAATCTGTATTTATATTTTCAGTACAATGTTTATTCATATGCTCCAATATATCATAGCAAATGCATAGTATGTAAAAACTCTTAATAAAACTGATTTATAATGCTTATTAAATGCACTTGCACTATGAGCTTTTAGACTTGTGTTAGATAATGCTGCTAGTATGAAGTTTTGTTTTTTTTTATGAAGTAAGTATAAATGAATGTTTATATGCATTTCTGTATGCACGCTTGCTTTCCTTAAATTGTTTCGTGAATGGTTCATTGATATTAAGTATTATAAATTCCTGTGAACTGAATGCTTAAGACTGCCTCTGCACAGTTTGTGTTGTGTAATGTGTGTCTTAAAATGAATCTTACTGTCGGCACACTTAAGGGGCAGAATAGTATAAAGTGGTATATGTTTTTCAAAGCTAAATTTTCATGGTGAATATTATGCTTGTTTTTCAGATTGCAGCTAAGATCGGGGGGGATGCTGTTCCTCCCATGAACAACAACGCTGCATCAGACAGCTTTCCTTTCACCGCACAGAAAAGACAGCTGGAGGATGCAGGTATCGGTCACTGCTGTACTCAGTGTACAGTTTGCATGAATTACTGAGGCTTGGATAGTCTCATTTTGACAAGTGTTATGAAGGAATATTAATGTCAAGCAGCTCTGTTTTTTCATGCTTGGGGATTGCACACACCCACTTCCAGTTCATATCTGTTGTTTCCTCACCTGACAGATGAACCTGAGAGCAAGAAGCTGGCAGCTCAGAGTGACTTGGATTCAGCCAATGCACTGTGTGAGTTTATCCTGCTATTTTATCTTCTGTTTACTATTTTCTTTGATGTTTATAACTCTTTACAACACAATTTATTATAGACCTCCAGTTGTATAGCACTAGTACTGTGCCAATACTCTGCCCCTTTACCCTTGTCTGTCCATGTGTCCCAACCTTTTTCTGTGTCTCACAGTCCATAAGTAATCTAAAACCTCTCCCTCTCTCTGTTTTCTCATTCTCTCTCTCTCTTTTTTTTTCTGCCGATGTTCCCTCTCAGCGATTGGTGCACAGCTAGCTGCTCTTGCACAACAGAGGTGAGATCTCATAATTATCACTCGTAGTATGAATAAATTGTGTGCTTTATCATTTAAATGAAAAAAACAACAACAACTACAAAGTCTACTATTACCTGATTTGTTGTTATTTTGCCTCTTTCTCCCTCATTTGCATCCTTGTTTGCTTGTTGTATCAGGCCCTCTTCCAGCACAGAGGAGTACAGTGTACCAGACAGCATGGTGGGACTCAGTGAGTGCAGCTAAACTCTGGTCTTTAGCACATATTGATGCCACTCTGTTTCTGCAATATGACACACAAACACCCCACTGAGAGTGTGACCCGCCAACAACACACAGTGTGCTCTCTTTCCTGTCCCAGTTATTGGTCGTGGAGGTGAACAGATCAATAAGATTCAGCAGGAATCAGGTTGCAAGGTTCAGATAGCTCCAGGTACTGTGTGCACTTCGGTTGAGTTAGTATAACACATTTGCACTGGTTCTAAATGTTACTTTCCTTTTCGTGTTGAATGTATACGTTATTTATTTACTTTATGTGTTTGTGTCCAGACAGTGGAGGCCTTCCAGACAGGAGAGTGTCTCTCACAGGTTCCCAAGACGCAATACAGTAAGTATCAGGCTTTAAGGAAGCAGCCTCATTTTTCTCTTTATGTGGAAGCATTTGAAATTATTCACAATGAAGTGGGTGGCCTTCTGTACTTGTGTCAGTGAGTAATGCTGGTAAATTTTTGTGGTCTCAGTATTGATCTTTATTATGATTTATGAGTTGCCATTATATCACATGCATGATTGTATGTGTTGGATGTGGAGTAACTGGTAAGCTGTCCCTCCGGCTAGGAATGCCAAGAGGCTGTTGGATGAGATAGTGTCACGAGGAAGAGGCACACCTCCTTCTTCTTATCACGAGTCCAGCAATGGGCTGAACGGCACGGTGCATGAGATGATGATCCCAGCTGGCAAGGCAGGCCTTGTCATTGGCAAGGGAGGAGAGACCATTAAACAGCTACAGGTAGAATACATGGCTCTGATTGATTCTGTGATTAGCTTAATGGATGTATGCTTGGAGGTTCACTGGACTTTAACAGCCTTTTAAAAGGTTATTTTTGGCAATTTTTCAATGAGGTATCTTTAGTTTTATTAAGGTAAATGTAGATCCAGGAAACTAATTGTGTTAAATCCTAAATTGTGTTATTTTCCAGGAGCGTGCAGGGGTGAAGATGATCCTGATCCAGGATGCCTCTCAGGGACCCAACGTTGACAAGCCCCTACGCATTATCGGAGATCCCTACAAAGTCCAGGTGTGTTTAGAAAATTATCTTATGAAGTTCAACATGAATGTGTGCTGCTGAGTTGCCCTTTTACATAATCCTCATATTTTCCTTTTCAGCAAGCTCAGGAGATGGTGCAGGAGATTCTGAGGGAAAGAGATCACGCTGGCTTTAGCGAAAGAAATGACTTTGGCTCCAGAATGGGAGGAGGAATGGATGTAAGTTTGTGTGTGTGGAGACAAGATTAGAAGTTTTATTATTTGTCGTTTAACGAAATTTGAAGTTTTTTATAACTTGTTTGTCTGACTCAGATCCCTGTACCAAGACACTCAGTCGGAGTGGTCATTGGGCGCAATGGAGAGATGATCAAGAAGATCCAGAATGATGCTGGAGTTAGGATACAGTTTAAACAAGGTGGGACCCTTTGATGACTTTGAAACATTCAGGTTCTCATCATGGTCAAGACAAATTGAAAGCGTGATGTCAGAAGAATTAATACACATTACCGTTTCAATTTAAAATCAGCCCTAAAGTTACTACAAGGATTTTAACTGTTGATGAAACAGTCCCAACAAAATACTAATGCCCTTATGTAAGTCTTTTTACTTAATGGTACAAATCTAAATGAAAGATACCACACACATGAACAATAACCAATTATATGGATGCAATTTCACATGACATTATGTTTGCAGAACAGACTCTATTTCTTGCTTTTCTATTGACTTAACATGCAAAATTGGAAAAATGAGGAGGGGTGTACCTGAAAAAATCTGATGTCACTATTATATGACATTACTGTTTGAGTGAACTGAGTGAAATTTGATCAAGAGGAGCAGAGAGCCAACACATGGCTAGTGGAAGGTCTTGAGTTACAGAGTTGGGTACCAAAGATAAAAAATATAGATTAATTGAGCTCTAAATCTTTCTTACAGATGATGGGACTGGTCCAGATAAGATCGCCCACATCAGTGGTCCCCCGGATCGCTGTGAGCATGCTGCCCAGATCATCAATGACCTGCTGCAGAGTATTAGGGTCAGGGAGGAGGGGCAGGGGGTAAGTATTTTAGGATAATTAAACATGCTTTTCTCTCACTTGTGAACCAATGGATTGGTGTCTTAAAATGTAGTAAAATATCATTATAATCAGTTGATGGATAAAAGCATATTAATATCAGCAGGCTTCAGGACGAGTTTTAGCTTTCAAGCATGTTTGCATCAGCAGCAAAATAATGTAGTATGCTTCAGAACTTACTGCGGCTCTCTTTCTCCCCTAAACTTAGGGTCCTCCAGGTCCTCCAGGCATGCCTGCAGGCAACAGAGGCCGAGGTGGGGGTCAAGGCGGTTGGGGCCCCCCTGGAGGGGAAATGACCTTCTCTATTCCTGCACACAAGTGTGGTCTCGTGATTGGCCGAGGAGGAGAAAATGTCAAATCCATCAACCAGCAGACGGGGGCTTTTGTGGAAATCTCTCGACAGCCGCCACCCAATGGAGACCCCAACTTCAAGCTGTTTATCATTCGGGGCTCACCGCAGCAGATCGACCACGCTAAGCAGCTCATTGAGGAGAAGATTGAGGTACTAAAGTCTTATTTCAGTCACATGTACTGTAGGTATACCAACGTTTGTTCAGTTTCATTTGATGCATGATTTTGTCATGTGTTCCAGGGTCCTCTGTGTCCAGTGGGCCCAGGGCCAGGTGGACCAGGTCCTGCTGGTCCAATGGGTCCCTACAACCCCAACCCATATAACCCTGGACCACCTGGGGCACCTGGACCACCACAGTGAGTAGCTACAGCTAATGTTTTAAGTGTGGTTTTAAGAGGTATTTATCCATAGTCAGTGTTTTGTCTGTAGAAGATGATGATCAATATGCTCCCAGGTTGGAGAAGCAGGCAGTAGTGTTATGTACTGCTGTGGACAGGGGCAGCAGCTCAGGTTTAAATGAGTGTCAAAATTTCTCACTGGTTTACTTGCAGTCTGACAGGCCTTTTTTGATAGGAACCTGAAGCAAACTATATCCATGTATGCTCCCCTCAAAGCCACCAGACTCCTTTGACAAAAACAGCTATTTGACTTTGCAGCAATTTGTAACTTGCTAAGCTTCAATGCTGGTACCTCTGCCTGCTTCTTCAAATTTTGGGGTCACTCTTAATATCAGTAAATATGTTTTACAAGCCCAGTTCAAATATCTGAGGATATATTAGAATTTTGAAACGTTATTATTTTCTCCTCAGTGGTGGTCCTCCCGGTCCTCACCAATACACCCCTCAGGGCTGGAGCAACACCTACCAGCAGTGGCAGCCTCCAGCACCCCATGACCCCAGTGAGTCATCTCTGACTTCACTGCCTCTCCTGGTGTTCGGGGATCAATGTTTATTTTTGCCCATTTTAGCATATTGCTTCAAAAACACATCAACTCTACTGCAGTACTTTCATCCCAGGCTTTAGGTTTTAAACCCTCCCAGTCATTTCAGATGAGTAAGGACATTTTTTTTCTAAATCTGGGGAGGTCAACAGGAATTCTGATGGAAATGTTGTGATGAGATGCGCTCTTTTTATTTTTAGCAGCTCTGGCTAACCCTGTCTCTGTTTCCCCCCTGGTCTCCAAGCCCGGTCTCCAGGCCAGTAGCAGGGGCTCACCCTCACCCTATGAGGACCTCACCCCCTCCACCCTGCATCTTTTCTAGGCAAGGCAGCAGCCAATGACCCCAATGCAGCCTGGGCGGCCTACTATGCTCAGTACTACCAGCAGCCGTCGGGGGCTGTGCCAGCCCAGTACCCTGCTAACCCAGCTGGAGGTGCTCAAACGTCAGGGGACCAGACCCAGCCCGCACAGACGCCCGGGGGCCAGCCAGACTACACCAAGGCCTGGGAGGAGTACTACAAGAAGATGGGTGAGAACACTTAAAACCATTGCTTGAATATTGCTGGTCTTAAGAGACCAGCAATAAATGTAGATAAATGTAGAGGTGAGCTGGGTCTTTTTTTTCTGTCACCTTCAGCCCAGACAGGTGGCTCTGTCCCCGGGACAGCAGCTGCAGCTCCAGGAGCAGCTGGAGGAGCGGCATCCACAACAGGGGGCCAGCCGGATTACAGCGCAGCCTGGGCGGAGTACTACAGGCAGCAGGCCGCGTACTACGGACAGACAGGACAGGCCCCAGGCCAGCCAGCTACTCCTCAACAAGGACAGGTTGGTAGAGAGGCTCAGCGAGGATTTAATCATGTTTAGGTGGTTTATTAAGATCCTTGTGGTGGTTTTCCAAATACGTTCTTCCTTTCCACTGTTTGTATTGTAGACGCAGTGAGAGTTCACGGCAGAATGTCTCGGGAGAAAATCAGGGAAATGGGATGAAGAAGACGAAACACTGAACTCAAGGCCAGGATCTAGCCTGTTTTCCTTATTTCTTTTTTAATTTCTTGTGAGTGGAAGTTAAATCCTTCCACACCACCAAACACCACCTGGACATTTTTTAATAAAAATGTGAACTGAGCAAATGTTCTAGCGGGTGCTTTGCTGCTGAAGGGAGTCTTCTCAACTGATATTCCCACCATGACAGGTAGACGTCTTCTCAATGCCTCTACATACATTTATATATTCCATTATTAACATGGAAGCCTTGAGACGCTTACTTTATTGTGGAGGAGTTGCCAATAAATCTATCTCATCTTCCTTTTATTAACTTCCTAAGACTTCAAAGTCTCCTTTTTAAGCACTTCATACCCTGTGTTATATTTACTGAATTGCACATAGCTATTAGGAATACTCATACTGTGTATCTGGAACTGGTGATAATACACCAGAGAAATCCTTTTTAAAGATCTTTTAACTTGCTCAGTGTTTTGATTTTTCTCTTTTTTTTATGAATTTGTCACTTTTTCCTCAGCTGAAGCTTGCATGGTATTTCAACTTCTGTAAATTTGGATTCTTGTTCCTTTGCTTATGAATGTGTTGTTTACTTGCAGTATTTTGAATGAATGAGCCCATTTTTCAGCGTTAGAATGGACTTATACAGTGTTGATTCATGCATGTGTGCTGACTAAACAGCTGCTAGAGGTAGATGACAAGACATCTGA
Organism: Hypoplectrus providencianus; assembly: GCA_028566105.1. NCBI lineage: Eukaryota > Metazoa > Chordata > Actinopteri > Perciformes > Serranidae > Hypoplectrus > Hypoplectrus providencianus. Next base: position 14,499,017 of record JAOWBC010000458.1, read on the forward strand.
AAGCAGTGTACCTGATGAAGATCATGGCCTCCCTTCACCTGCAGAACAGCTGCCAAAAACTAGTTACATGTGAAATATGTTTTAATTTGGGAGGCTGCTGAATCCTTAAAGGATGAAAGACCTGTTTTTAAAATTGGTCACAGGATGTACAGGCCTTACATCACGTTTTTAATGTTTCTGCCATGGCTTTGCATTAACAGCCCAAAAACCCATCACTGCGAGGATGGCTGCACTAAAGCGGGATGCCGCTTTGCCTCAGTTCATGTTGCATTGTTGTCAAACATCCATCTGTTCAGAACTTTTTTTGCATCTTGAAATGTCCATTCAGGAAACAGAAAAAGATTATTTTAAAAACACTCGGTGTGGTGTGAAATGCTCTCTGATAATGCTTGGAAAATTGGAATAGTTTGGATTTTTTTTGGAGTGGGATTGTATGAGACACCTGACGTTGCGCCTTCAAAAAGCCCTTGTTAGATAGTGAACTAAAGCTGTTGTGTCTGCTCTTGTCAAAGCCACCAGACCCTTTTGACAAACAGTCATTTTAGCTTGCAGAACAGGTGAGTTCTACTGCTGCCTCAATTTAATGTTCTGTTTGGGTGATTTTGTGACTTTGGTGTTTAAAAGGGTAGGCCCAGTCAAGTCTCAGTAAAACAAACTAATTGAATGAGGCAGCAATTCACCTGTCACGCAAGGTAAATTACTGTTTTTGTCAGTCTAGTGACAAGTAGGGGTGTAACAATAAATTGATAGAGATTGATACATCAATTAATCGCTGAACGATCCAACTGCATTGCCCAAACATTAATGCATATTGGCATCTTTAATAGATTATTTTATTTTAACAATCTCCCTGCTTTATTTTGAGAAGTAAACTGAGCCCACAGACACAACCTGTTTCGGAAATTATCTCTGTTCCTAATTGAAGGATCGTCACATGCTTCTTCAGTTAACCCATAAAAACATCTGCACTTTAATGCAATGTGAACTGGTCTATTTTATTCTTTGATGAATGAATGGATTGTCTTTCATTTGACTATGTAGAAAAGCTCAGAAATAAAAAAGTAAAATCACATTCTAGTTGTTTTTTTGACTTGTTAAAAATGTAACAGGTTGTTGTAAAATGGGCATGATATCGTCTGTTATGGATTACCGGCCCCTGAATCAAACTGTATCAAAGTCCTACCAAAGGAGAATGTGTAACTGGCAAATATTGTGTCGTTGTCCAGTGAATGGATCTAATATGATGCTGTGATGAAACTTGCTATGAACACCCCTTGTGACAAGAGCATATATTTGTTTCTGTGAACAATACATTGACTATGGTTAAATTCACTCATACAACCCTACCTCTAAAAATCTGAACTTTCCCTTTAAACCACCACACACTGTGAGTGGGCTTCCACCTTGAGGCAACAGAATATCTGTCATGTAGTGATTGTCATGTGTTGCTTGGTTGTGTCGCCCTCTGTGGCTTAAACAGCTGCAGGTTCGTCTATGATGGAGTAAAGATACAGTCACTGCACATCTGAATCCTTCTCAAGGTTGCACAAGGTTGCTTTTTACCTTATCCTTTGGTTTTTATGGATGCCAACAGGAATGTGTTGATCTTTTCTCCTTCCCACAGTCATTGTGTGTAACAGAATGAAATTTAGTCTTCCAATGTGTCTCACTTTACGATATATTGTATATGTACATATATTCAGCAATATAAGGCTGTTGGTTTTGACTTACAGAGATGTATCAGGTATGACTCTTGTATTCTGAATGGCAGCTGTGAGCCTGCCTTTGGCAGCAGTGTTGATATTGTTAATAGATGACCACCAGCAGCAATATTCTGAATTAAAATGGGGCAAATGTCAATTACTTTAAAATGTGTGTTGGACATTTTTTTTTGTCTTTTATCTTCTTTTACAAACAGCATTTACATTAACCTTTGCCCACTCTCCCTAGACACAACAAAAGCAGTCAAATTGCCACTAGATGTCACTGTTAGTCTTCTTCAGATCAGAGACTGGTGCTACAATGAAACCCAGTTACTGACCAAACCAACAACAGAATGAAAAATCTGAGAGGATGATCCCAGGAACCTATTTCAGTCTGGTGCCACATGGTGACCAAACAACTCAAGAATGTGTTTTATTTTCCCAGCTATCTGGAACCTGTTTGTGCCTTACACAGTAGTTTCAGCTTTACATACATACATGTGAATAAACTCCTTTATCTTTTGCTATTTTTTTACCATTGATTACTTTTTCTTGCAGTGCTAACAGTTATCACACAATAATGTGCCTGAGGTCTTGTGGTTCCTGTTCCACTGTGTGTGCATATGTCTCTGCATGTTTGTGTATGTGTCAGGAAGTCTGAGGCTGTTTAGCAAACACCAAGTGTAAGATTAAATACGATTGTGGCTGCTTGTCAGACCGCTGACCTTGTCTTTCCAGAAGCCACAGATTATAAACACTGATGTCTGACTACTTACCTTTCGAAACGGACGCTTTTTAAACTTCAAGGAAAATAATTCTACAAGAGCGCAATTTTAAAAATTCTTTAATTTATATCTTTAAAATTAAAAACATCTGAATTGCATTCTACCACCTCCAAAGGCACAGTCATACTTATAGCAGACCAAATTCATAAAACACTGCCACTGAACATCTTTTTTTCTCAATTTGTTTTGTACATAAGAAACAATGCACTATAAAAATGACTAAACATTTTTCTTACTGGGTAAACAATGGCCATTCTATATGCTGTAGATCATTAAAAGACTGGAGTGATATGTACTCAGCTGTGGTAGCATTAGTTTCCATATAAAGGATGATGTGCTGGTTTGAGGCTGGCAATGCCTGTTGAAAACATGAGCACTGCAGCTTTTTAAAAACATTGTATTCAAAATATCCAAAAATGACATGTTCACAACAACCAATCTTTGACGTACAGTGTTTAAGAATATGGATGTTTGAAGCAAAACAAAGCCATTGGCAGGAGGGTGGAAACGCAGTGAGATGAAAGCACAGTGGAGGGAGATGAGTGTTGGTGGAGGACTGTGCAGGAAGAGCAATCACACCTCTCACCACACAGAGTGGTACGAGATGTTCGCACGAAATCTGACACCTGCACGCCACCAGCAAAAAAACAAAACAAAAAAAAAACACAACACACCTAAGACTTTAAAGAAAATGAGAAACATTTCAGAAAACTCTGTCAGTTTTAAAAACAATAGTCAGTATGTGCAAAGAGGCATGGCCTTAGCCTGTTTGTGGAAAAGTCATCAGATATGATATAGGATTGATAACCAAACGTACAATCACAAATCAATAATGCACACAAAGGTTGCTTACAATGTGTGACAACACAGCACCATACACTGCACAAGAGGTTCACTTAGTGACAACAAAATTCAAAATAGTGGATAAATATACAGTAGAATATAAGTATATCACCGTTCTTACTCAGGCACAGTCCTCCTTAAAACATAGAAAGAGAAGTTTCAAACAATGAGATAAAAGCTATAAAAGGAAAAAGGTTTGGCAAACACATGGAAAAATATACTGAAATAAGGCAAGGGAATTATATGTTAGGAAGATGAGGCCACAAAGGAATTTAATGGATGGAGAGGAATGAAGCACTTAAAAATATGACACGTAAAGTACCTCTCTCATGGAACCAGATGTTCAATAAAAGAGAGAGGATTTTTTTGCAGCAACTAATAGGAGCCCCAATTCCACAGCCGTAGCTTTATCTTTACAAGTGTGTGTAGCAGCTGTGACAGGCACTCCAAGAACACAACATTTTCTTTACAGGCGAATGAAATCAAACAGGAACTGTAATACGCACGTCTCCCAAATCAAAACCTGAACGCTTTTAGAAAATATCTACAGAGGGGAACAGTCAACTTTTGGCGTGACTCACAATCACACAACCAGAAACACACACGTACACACACCATCATGGAAGAAGCATCAGCCTCCAGAATTTACAGCAGAGCAGTGTGACCCCAGTGCTCAAACAGGAAACACACACACACAAAAAGACACCCAAATATCCAGACCGCCTGCTTTCTCTATCAAACGTCTCTGAACGACCCAGCTTCCCGCAGTATTTATTGAATCAGCAACACTGTTTTAAGGTCCACTCAACACCCTCCTCCTGTAAAAGTTACCTTTACACACACGCACACACACATCACAGTATTTCAAGACCACTTGGATACGGCAGTGACGGTTTAAGGAGGGTGAGCAGAAGTTTCTCAGCGAGGAGACAGCGAGGCTACAGGTTGCAATGCAATGAGGGAGAGAAAAAAAAAAACATGCCTGGCTTTAGTTCATTTTTACACGTCAATACAACTGAGGGGTGAAAATGCTTTGTGTTTTCTCTGGGCTTTGAAGCCACATCCTGTTACAGTGCCACAATTGTGAAATGAATCTGGGGCGCAGACAGGTGTTTGTGTCTCTAGCAGGCGACACCAAGACTGAGTGCTCTGATTGTGTATGCGTTAACAAGTGGGACAGATACAGTATGCAGCGATTGTGCACACACATTTACAAGGTCTATATACATGTGTCGAGTGTATAAATTAGTATTTGTACATGTGTGTGTTCATATGTGTGTGTGTGTTCTTGTGAGTGCATATCAATATAATAAACCCACGTCTGTTAGTGTTACTCTCTGGTTAGTTGTCAGCTGATCCGGTTGTGAAGAGGACTCGCTGGTCCATTCTGGCCAGCTTGGCAGGCGGCTCCAGAGACTCGTCTCCTAGCACGGCCCCGTCTGAGGGAAGGGAAAGCTCCTGGCCTTCCTCATCACTCTCCTCCTCTTCTTCCTCTTCCTCTTCTGGGTTTGACATGAGTAAATGAGTTAGTAATGTGACTGAAGTTACTGTGCGATAGAGTAGAAACAGAGCAGGGTGGAAGTACCTTTGTCAGGATCCAGCTGGTTTAGACCCCGGCCTAAACTGGCAAACTAAAGGCAAGAGGGTACTGTGTTACCAGGGTAAATAAGACTTGTATGATTTAGTTCATTTGTGTGTGTATGATTTGGTACCTCTCCCATCACAGCAATGGGGGTCTCTCCTTTAGCCTGAGCCACTCTGTGCTCTATCAGGTAGTACATGTACTCATCATACAGCAGGCGGATCAGGTGGAAGGAACCAAAACTGGCTGCACTCCTCAGGGTCAGGTCTCTGATTACCATGGAACTGGAGAGCAGAAATAGGGGAATTTTGCCATTTGTAACACATTCATTCTGTAAATGCATCACTTCTTTTTCCTCTTAACCACAAAATGAGAAGTATTGACGCTACTCAAGTATGCTCTTAAAAAGCATAAAGGGATTTTCTTCCATTTGTGCATTTGCAATGAAGATCAAATATTTATTACAGTGATCTTTGAAGAAGAATAAGACCTTCTCTGTGTGCATGTTATTGTGATTTGATAATAGCCCCTTTCAGACTGCTGCTTTTTGAGTCAGAATATATACAAATTTGTACTATCCTCTGAGGTAATGACAGAGAATTTAAATTTATGGGGCTGTTCGAGGTTGGATCAATGTGAATTGGCAAAGCCAGATGGGCAATATGTTACAGACTTTGTGCAACCAACGCTTCGCTATCAAGAAAGAAGTGGACTTTTTCATCTCAAACAGGCCTCTCACTGTAAAGTGAAAGGTAGTAATCCTATCAAGCAAAATCCAGAACTACTTTGCTTAAGGCTGTAGAATCACTAAAAAGTAAAGCAGTACTGCTGCCATCACTCATTGTACATTTATAAAACAAAGTGCTTTACCCTGTCTACAAAGTCATTTTTGATCCCTTTTTGTCATTCTGCATTAATCTTTAGCTATAGTGGTTTTAATCATAGTCTCCCATCACACCTGTAGAAAGACCACTTGAGTAGGAAGAGCTTGGCGGCTTTTGGGAAGGCAGGGCTCTGCTGGTAGGGCTTTAGGACCTGGGAGACCACACCATCCAGCCATGCAGCCCACTGCTCCAGGGAGTTCTGCTGCTGCAGGGTCAGCTTGAAGTCCTGCTCCAGCCGCTGGACAACGCGGTCTTCACATCGACACACCCATGACGCCTGCTCCTGCAAAGGGTGGACAGGATGGGGACTAAGTGTCAGTAAGAAGCGGTCACATCTGGTATGAGTCATATTGATAAAGGGTAGCAGGGTGATCTAGTGTTTAAAGTGAGTCTTCTGTTTGTAACATAGCATGACTAAAGTCCTTTTTCAAAGAAATAAATTGTCTGCCAAGTTATCTTTGAGCATGGCACTAAATCATTCACGGGTTGGGTTGGGTTATATGCTCTTCACTCACTGGAGGAAGAAGGGAAAAGACAATAAGGATTTGAGAGAAAGCAGAAGGGCTTACACAAGCTTTAACGGGTACTGCTGCAAATACATAACTTGAATCTACGCAAGCTTAAACCACAAACACTGGCATCCATGTAGGAAATATAAAGGAACTGAAAGTAAAAAGCAGAAGTATCCACAATGAGGCCACCCATTGTGGGCTAGTGTTCTGAAGCCTTGTTTTTTGGCTTTTCTTGCTTTTGGACCCACAATTGAATAACAATTGGATTTAAGGGTAAACATGACTGAGAAATTGATGATCTTAGGCACAGCCCTCTACCAAAAATCAGACTAGTCCTCTTTACATCATTGCAAGTTGATAAGTTGATGCTACAAAAGCTAACCCTTCTTTAAAAGGGTTCCTAACTTACCAAATGAACAGAGAGAGAGACTTAACCAACCTGGACATTAGCAAAGTCAACACGGTTGAGGTCGGAGAGCATCTGGTTGATTTGGGCTGTGTTCTGGAGGACCGCACGGGCAGCTTGGGCGAGGTGGTTCAGACTGGTGTAGCGTCGCAGTGTCTGGGCAAATGCATTAGCTGAAGTTACCTGAGAGGGACAAGGAGAGAAGATGAAAGGCTCACAAAAAGTATATTTTATACAAAAGACACACAATAATACAAATGTATCTAAAAACAAACAAATGAAACATTTTTTAGGAATACTTATGGTAAGCAATATGTGCTCTGCCAATAAGCAAGAACATTTTCTAGTCACAATGCTTAGCCGGATATTTCCAGAAATGCTGATGCTAATATATTTTCAAATGTTGCACCAGGGTGCTGAAAATTAGAAGACTGTATTTTATGTCAAACCATGTGTTCCCTCTGTTCACACAAACACAATTCAGAAAGCTTCCAGACAGAAGATGGGTTATATTTTGCAGTTAAAGTTCAAAGCATAACACCAAAAAATTTCTAAGCATGCAATCAATCTTGACAAAAGTGGATTTAGTAATGGCAGCTCTTGCAGCCTAGAAGCTTGCTCTATGGATCAGAAAACATGTTTTTCTGATCTAAGATGTTATGCAACACCTTAGACTGGGAAAACACTTTAAAAGGATCCACTGAGACTTTTCAAAAGACTTGGCAACCCTTAATGTATGATGTTGTGGCTAAGCAATAAATATCCTCTTAATCCTTTGCAACAATAACTATATACATAATATATACATTACCTAATGTGTGATGTCAATTATCACTATTGTTAATGCAGCTTTGTACCTTTCTGTATATCTATACAGAATATTTGCTAAACTGTTGCTTTTTGAGTATGTCTGTGTTTCTGTAAATTCTCTGCTAAATGTGTAAAATGTATGTTTGTTGCTCAAAAAAACAATGACAAAAAAAAAATGGAAAAAAACACAAGCTAATTCAAGGGGAGTGTACCTTAATGCGGACCATTTCCTCTGGGATGTTCATCATGGCATTTGTAAGCCAGCTCTCCAGACTCTTGGCAAAGTTGCGGATGGCTTGAGTTAAGGCACCTGGAAGCAGCAGGAAAAAGGAGGCAGGAGACTTTAATACTGGGAACTTCAGTGTATGCTTCATTCATGATAATGCACCCTGAGAAAATATTAAAACAACACCTGCTAAGCATTTCATTTAACCTGGAGAAACAGGATCCTCTGCCTCTGTCCTGTATTAGCATTACAAGATTTCCAATGTGATTCCATTTTACTTGGAAGAAAAAGGCCTCTAGTGTGGAAAATATTTATGTGGCAGCAGTGCAACAGGATGGAAAAATCCTAGCCTCCAAGCAGTGTTCAAAGTAATTAAATTTACAGCCTGACTAAAATTGAAACCAAAAGAAATGAGTCTCAACACCAGTGAGTCAGCTTCCACGGTGGAGCAGTAGGCGTGCAATGAGGAAAACCTTTGTTTTTCTGCTACTACAGAACCAGTCCACCACGCCAAATGTTGCAACTGAGAAAAAGGAAAACATGTACAGAACTGTAGAATTGTTTGTGGACTATCAGGTTTACCATTGTTCCCTCTTAGGCTCATTCTAAACAGTTCAAGTAATGGCTTTTATTGGAAGCTGTAGCTATTTCTGCCACTACTGAGTTCACAGTAAAATAAAAAGACAAATTCTGAATAGAAAAAAGACAGACTCAATACTTAGTTTTTTTCTTTTTGGACACTTCTGAGGTAATTATAATCATACTATAAAGTTTGACAGCAAAATCATACTTCTAGTAGAGCCTTACTGGGGATTGGTCTGAGGACGTCAGGGATGAGGATCTCCACCAGGCCCTGGTACAGGCTGTTGTCACAGTCGCGGCTCCAGCGCAGCACTGGATCATACTTGCACAGCAACACCAGGCAAGACTTGGGGAGGCGCTTCTCGGACTCGTCATGGCTGCCAACACACGTGCCAGTTTTAATTACCTGTGATCTGAATGATAGGATACCACTTAAAGTCTTGACTACTCACACAGCCAACGTGGCATCTCCAGCCTGACTCTGGCTGAACCTCCAGAAGGTTTTCCAAAGAGTTTCCACCAGGGTAAACTGCAGGTTGACCATCACATCCAGTATGGCCTGACACAACACACAGAGAACAAGGTCAGTGATGGGTTATACATGGCCGAGCACTTTCAGTTTATCACACGATCAATATGGCAGAAACAAGGAAAACAAGGACATTATTTATTAATGGCCCTTACATCCACCCATTGCTACTGGCCTTACCATCAGCTGTCTAACAACATGTCTTTTTATCTTTCAGTTAGTATGACCCTACCCTATGACTAATCGTGGCTACTATCCTTAAAAGTCCTACAAACAACTCAACTGAAAAAGAAACCTCATAAAAACTCAATTGGTGCCCGCCAGCTCACTGATGTCCTTTCATTCCGTTACCTCACAGTGCTCTCTGTACAGCAGCTGAAAGCTCTTTATGTGCTCCAGTTCAATTCCCTCTGGCAGAGACTTCCCCTGCAGGTCAATGTCTGGGAACTCTGGAAGAGCTCGGGATGCATCTGAAAAACAAATACACTGGATGCTCAAAGACAAATCACATTAAGCGCTGAAGAATTCATAAATATTATGTCAGGCGATCCTTATTCTTCCAGTCCTGCCTGTAGGTATTTGCCGACTTAACTCACCTAAGAACTGCTGGTACTGTTGGACCTGGGTGCTGATGTCGACCTGCCCTGACCCCTGCTGCTGCTGCTGCTGCTGGCCTGCTCCTGCTGCTGTGCCATTGGTCATTCCCTCTACTTTGTGCACAGGCTTCAACCTGATAGGACCAGGGATAAATCATTTAGCTAGACACAAGATGATGACTAATATAATCTAACAAAATGCTATTTCTGTGTCAACATACAGCAGATGTTTGGTATCAACCAACTGTGACATTATGTATATAATACTGAATAAGATCAGTCTATCAGTCTAAGAGAAACAAAAGGGTTAAAATATGTAAGAGACAGAGAGCAAACAAGAGTTAGATGTAAAAACTGAAAAGAGATGGATACAGCGGTGTAATGATTGACAACAGCTGTGTGAATGTGTGTGAGGATCTTAATGTGTGTACCTCTGTTTCTGTGAGAATGGCTGCTGCCTCATGGCCAGATGTTGCTGGTCTTCCATCAGACGGAGAAGAGAAGAGCCCGCCTTGATCCTCAGCCCGTAGTAGTGGTATTTAGAATTACCCCTGTGGGAAACAAGTAAAATATGATTTTATGTAGATTTGGATCTCTGCTGGCAAATCTGGCTTCATAGTAAATCTATAGAGGAGAACAAGAGGGCTTTCAATATATCTGCTTTGTAAACCGGTGATTAATATAATGAAGCTACATACTGAACATTGTCTCAATAATAACTGAGTTTAAAACAGATATTAATGACTAACAGTACAACAACAAACATATTGTATTGTTTAATTACACACATATCACAGACCAAACCTTTCTAAAAAATCAATCTCACTTGCTCACTCTCCCCTCCTTTATCAAGCTCACTCACCCACACACATGCTGTCTGTCTTCATCTCTACCCACATGTATTCCTCCACCAGTCGAACATTTTGCAATACACCAAAGACTTCTATAGATTTTCCGTGATAACTCTCCATTGTTCTCCTCTAGGCAACCTTGCTTGGGTGTCCACTAATTGAGATTTATATGCATATGAGTCATACAATGTGTATAAAGGGGGTGTGCTGCTGATGTGCTTCACTGTGATTTGGAGACATGGTGTTGCTCTGTGTTTGCCTACTCTTTCTTTGATGTCAATCATTTTGTATACACAAACATACTTCATATTAAGATATTAACACAATAACAGCGTCAATATGTACAACCCTGTCTTGCCATAACGGGAAGCTGTGTGAAAGGGTTATAGATGAACGGACTATCATATCCTGATCCGGGGTGTCTGACAGCCTGTCTTACCGTGTGCCCAAGCGTCGTGTGCGCAGACCCATGAACACAGATCTGATGAGTTTTCCAAAAGAGGCCGCATTAACAGGCTCCAGTTTCTGCTCCTGACAGTGCAGCAGGTAGTGGCAGTAGAGGGTGGAACGTGGCAGACTCACTCCTTCAGCTGTCTCATAGTTGTCCAGCAACCACTGTACCTGACACGCAGGCAATGAAAAAAGAAAATAGCTGGTGCAGTTAGCAAAGCCAGTCTGTACAAACAAACAAAAATAACACATGATCCTATAGTATGTGCACACATTACGCAAACACATTTTTTAGTTACCGTAAATATACAGTACATGCACACACAATATTCTAATCAATGGACTTGACAAACACAAACAAACCAGTTCACATTTACAGTCTTACAATCATTTAGGAATGAAAACACAAATACATTTGTTTGCGTGCCGTGGCATACAACTTTGGTATGCAATGAATTAATGACCTGCAATACTGATGGGATGTTTGCCAAACATAGCTTGGTTACCATTATCATATGGGGTTCAATAGGATGAATTTGGGATGAACAATATATTGAGGCATTTCAGGCAAATTAAAAATGCCCCCCGCCACATGCACTGTAATGATATGAAAATGATGAGGCCATGGTTCTGTTTCTTTCAGGCGGAAACCACAGTTAAAAATACTGGATGCTGCAAGTTTTATTGTTATCAATACTAAAAGTATTGTATCAGCCACTGTTAACATGATCTGGTCCTATTATGAATGTCCACATTTTTAATTGTGCTTCCACTGGACAAAACTATGACATCATCAGGGTGCGCCACCAAAGGGATCGTGTGGATGAGAACAAAACGAGAAGAAATTCCTGCGCTTGGCGCCTCTGCATACCTTCTTGTCTGCCGACGGCACGCTACTCTCCTCGCCCTCTGTAATACTCACAGTGGCTGGGGAGGCGCGGGCGGTGTGTGAGTAGTTCTGACTGTTGCCAGCTGCCGCTCCGCTACTGCTGCCCAGCATGTAACCCCCCTGGATAACATAGCTGCCTGCTGCACCACCGTTAGTGCCTGCAGCATCCCCTGACCCATTGGTGGTGCCACCTGTGGTCACTACTGTTGCTCCTCCCCCTGCTGCACTGGTGGGCTGAGCAACAAACATGGACACACCCCCAGTTGTGCCAGTAGTCACGGAGACGGTTAGAGGTGTGCCAGGGGTGGAGACTTGTGAACCTGAAGTTGGTTGGCCTTCATAATACTGAGTAGCTGTGGTCTGGGTGTACAGAGGTGTGTCAGTGTAAGGAAAGGTGCTGGAACGGCTGGATAAGAGACATAAAAAGATGTGTTAGAAACAATGTAAACTGGGAGAGATGTTCAACTTTCAATTTTGAAAGGTAAAAGTTCTGCCAAGACATATTTAAAATTATATATATAAATTAACAATTATGGAATCTAACATGGTGCTGGTGGTGTAGTTGGTGTCTCCTTCCACATATTGCACTTGATTGGCATACACATGTTGCACTGGCACTGGTGTGAGCTGCTGCTGGACCTATAGTGTAAGCACAAAAAGTACACACATATAAATATCCAATAAATCCTTTCATGCCTAGTTAGACCATAACAATTGCATCTCCACCGAAGACAACAACTTCCATGTAAACTTTCTATGGAGAGTGTAACTGATCAACATTTCTTAGCAACAGACTGACGATCTGTCCCCTTATCTATATAGCAGCGGTTACCCTTGTGTTCCTGACCTACTTGGAAAGCTGTAGTTGGAGTCTGCAGTGGTGGCTGATCAGGGACTGAGCTTTTAACAGCAGCCTGGGCTCCTATCTCTTTGTCTCCTTGCACAGAGAGCAAGTACAATGATTGGTAACACTGAAGGAGGTCCAAGGGGAGGTAGAGGGGCTTGCAACAGTAGTCCCTTATGCAGTCTGATGATGCCAAGGCCTGGCACTCTTGCTGTCCTTTCTCATGTTGCAGCTGGCATTCTTCTAGACTGTTATCCCTGACTAACGCTGTCACCTCGATGCTAGGGAGGAGCTGGAAGCCAGCAGAGGCAGGTTGGACCACAGATGAGATGACTAATGCTAAGATTTTTTTGTCTTATTTGTTTGCTTGTATTCTACAAATGTGTATTGGTCAGCGATAGCACACGATTGTCAGATCTCATATTTGATCATCAATGATGATCTATTACTGTGTGTGTTTGACTTACCTCCTGGCTGATATGAACAGGCTGTAGACTGGTGACACTGAGCTGTGTGCCAGGCTCAGTCTTTGCTATCTGAGAGGTGGCCTGCACCACAGACCTCTGCAAAGATAAAGATACTCTGTAGTTTTAACAGCCAAGGAAAGATAATTTTTTATGTTGTGTTTGTGTGTGTGAAAATTTTACCTGTTGAGCTGTCTGAACCTGCTGAACCACCTGTGTGGGAACTCCTGTCTGCACCACAGCTGGAGGGGGGCTAGAGTCCGACACACTGTCACTTGAGTGAAGGGAGCCCTCTGAAGGACAGGGAGATCGGTCAGGTCAGTCCAGTAAAAACACCACACCAACAGCATGATAATAACAGATAATAGTGACTACTTGAGTTTTGCCCTTACCTGTGACTGTGACAACAATGTACTGAGGAGTGCTCTGAGCATTTCCAGACTGCGTGGGGGAGCCCTGGATCTCTGCAGTCACATACTGTGTCTGAGGAGGCTGGGCCTGTGCTGTGGACTGGGCTTGACTACCATCTGCAGGTTTTGGAGTGGTGATGGAGGTGGCTTGATCAGTGGGAGAGGTTTGGCCTGTGGGTGTTACAACAGAGGGAGTGGCCACAGTAGTCTGAATCTCGGCTAAAAAAGGAGGGGCAGTTGCAGGGGTAGAATTGGCGTCAGGTTGCCCCGTTGGGACGGTAACACCAGCCCCCTGGGGTTGGGCTGCTGGCTGGATCTCACCTACGTAGCCTGATGTGGCCATTACAAGAGCTGGGAATCACCCTGGAAAAAAGAAACCAGTGAAGAGTAAGGCATCAAGGTTATCTTTGGCTGGAATACTCTAGTGTCACATAATATAGTGTAGAGTATATCTAGGCAGAGCTCTGAAGGTAAGGGGGGTGACCAACTCAACCTTTGAACAAAAATAAAATATTACTTTTGAAATGTTTAAGTATTTGCATAAAGGAATGCACTAACATTTTGTAGGGAGTCCAGCTAACCCTAACCCAACTGGAAAGCGCAACACCTGAACATGTGGCAAGGGATGTGTGTTGCAGGATCTCCTAAAAGTGGAAAACAGTGATCAACATCGGACGTTCTTCTTGTTAAGTACTACTATAGCTGACCTGTTGGTGGTGCAGCTGATGTGGAGATATGGGGGAGGAGCACTGACGGGAACAAGCATTTCGGTTTCTCATTACCTGGCTGTAATGTGATCACACATCCTATGGCTATTCACACAGTTATGCCCGTCGAACAAGTTGGGAAAATCCCTTACCACACGGCACTAATACTGCTGTGCACTTAGTTGCCATGTTTTATGTCAAACACAACAAGAAGATCATATGTACACCTTTTCGTTGATTTTTTTGGCAAATTTTAATACAATATTCTTTTTAATACAGTATGAAACTCGTTCCTTTTGTTCATCGACGCGAAATTGATTTAAAGGACTAAGCCCAAATGAATGGTTTATTATGACTTAACCTACATCTGCCCTTTTAATCCCGACCTTCATTCACAACTGGCAACTAGTAACTTTATTACAAATCTATACATTTGTTCCTATGTTTTGCAAATCAGAGAACAAGCACGTTACAGTGAAGCCGGACCAGCAAAGCACCTGCAAGACGCCTTCCTTCGCCACGCCCCTCAGATAATGGTAAATGTCCGCCACCTGCTTTTAACTTTCCATTATCAATAACGATAATTCAATTGCCAGTTATTATTCCAATCCTGCCCCTGCTTCAATCCTAACCCAAAAACTGAATATGTAGTTATACTTTTAACTTGATAATTGTAATTTGGTCTCCTTTTATGGGTAGTCATGTAACGCTGTCAGGGACTTGGTTTTGTACCGGCTGCTGGAGAACATAACGTATCCAACCGCTATAGAATGTGCTTAAATGACCGTTAAGAAGACGAGTGTCCGTTACTGGTGACGGTTAAATGTAAAGAGTAACGATCACAAGCCTGTCGTGACACCACTGATGCTAGCTTTCTAGCAAAGTAACACGGGCAGCAAGCTAACTGGTCTCTACAACAACCGCCATTTTGTACCTTTTGCATTTGACATCGCCATAACAACGGCCTGCTTGAGTATGCATCTGTGGCTGCGTCGTCATGGCAGGCACAATTCAGTGTCACTGGAATGAGGAGAAACTACACCGATCAAGACCCGGACTCGAATGATTATCAATACGACGTCTAGCTTGCAGGCTAACCTCAGCTAACACTAGGAGGCAGTTATGGCTACTGAAACAACAAGGGAAAAAAGCAATAGCCCAATTCAGTTCAAGCGTTATTGGACATAAAATGACCCCTATATGTAAAGAGCTTCACCTCTGTATCCACGTGTGTATTTCCCACCGGTAAAATGTCTTCTTTTATTTTTTATGGCGGATTCAGTTGTTGTTGTTGTTGATTCTCGTTGCTGGGTTCTTGTCGCCAGGGCTACCGTGGCTATGGCGCTTCGTCCTCACCAGGGCAACTGTTGCTACCCACCCGCTCCTTTCCCTCCCCCTCCGTCGCTCTGATTGGCTGACAGCTGCCAAATTGTCTTAAAGGCATAGCAAGAGCAGAATTCTACTACAAAGCCTTCCACGCCCATTTGTGGAAAATCTCTGTCTATTATAAACATAACATTTTTAGAATGTTATTCTTTTCAAATATAATTTTTTATCACACATCTGTATTTTATAGAACTATACCAACATATTACCCGAAAAAAACACTATACTTGATAGTGATGGAAAAAGTATTTTGATCCCTCTCTCTAGTAAAAGCACTAATTCACACCACAAAATTAAGTACAAAAATCCCAGCATCAAAATGTACTTATAATATTTCAAGTAAAACTGCCTGTAATGCAGAAGGGGCCCAGTCAGATTGTTATAT
>JAOWBC010000458.1:14524069-14573903 GCA_028566105.1 Hypoplectrus providencianus
ACGGGGGAGAACCTGCAAACTCCATACAGAAGTGCCCGGACCGGGATTCGAACTCACGACCCTCTGCGCCAAGCACTCTTGCTGTAAGGCATGAGTGCTAACCACTGCGCCACCGTGGGGCCCTATACATCTTTTACCTTGATATTCAAATCATATCAAGGTAAAAGATGAAATGGTGTAGAAAGCATTGTGATTGTCCAAAAAATGCCTGAGTAATGGAGGAAAAACCAAGCCTTTTCTCTTTCAAATTAAATCAAAGCACCGAAGCTGATCAGCAAGAAATTCAATATGTAGAATATCTATCTTACTTGAGATTAAATGGTGTAAAAATCATTGGGATAGCCCTGATAATGGCTGAGTTATGGGAGAAATAACTACTCTATTATATTTTATTATACAAAATAGTACAACTACACCTCAAAAATGTTTGCATTATAATCTTGGCAAACATCACAGCAAATGTGCATTTCTCCTACAATAAACAATGCACAATAATTTAATAATGGGAGGTTTGGACCCCCATCCATACTAACTCTGTCCAGTCTTATATTTTCATTGTTCCTCGGAGCAATCTGGAATCAGAATTTTCTTTGGGATTAATTAAGTTCTGTCTTAATACAGCATAAATATATTTTCTACATAAACTAAGCTTCCAGTGCTATTGTAAAATTGCTGAAACAATATTTCCATCCTGAATGTCGGTGCAGTGGAAGTTAAAAGTATGGAAATACTCAAGTGAAGTTTGTAAATGACTTGTTTCGGATTTAAATCTTAAAGAAAAAGAGAAAGTTGACACTAAGTCCCTTGTGACTGGAAATACCATGACTTGTTTAATTTCTGCATCTGATTAGTTTAATCAGTGACTATTTCATGTGAGTTCTTGTTAACTCGCCAGAGTATCGGTGCGCGCATGTGTGTCTACGTCACGGTAATTCCAGGAATGGGCGTGGCCAACCGGTGAAAACTCACAACTAAGTTCCTCTGTAAACTGGCATTTCTTTTTTAAAATAAAGTCGCTGCAGAATGCAAACCGGACCTCCAACTGTGTCTCCTAACATGGTAAATATTTGCCATAGAAAGCCATTGATATATAACTAATACTGAAGTACAAACGAGCTTTTTATAATATAATTTCATACAGGTAAAAGTAAGATAGCAACTCCGCAGTCTAATCCGCTAGTGCTGACTATTGTGACAGCGCTGTCATGCATTAGCCATAAACCACGTCTTACATTGCGGTACATCTATTAAAGACTATGTGTGTAGGGAAGACTAATTTTGTCAAACATTAGTTTACAGTACGCTAATGTACACGTGTTGGTCATTTTTATATCTCGCTTTGAAAAAGCACCAACAAAGTGCCTGGGTTTTGTTAATGTAACTGCTACATTGGCTGATACATTTTCTGTTTGTATCCCCCATGTATTGTTTTTTTTTTCACAGGCACGAAAGGTCTGGGTCCAAATGTAATGGCCACTCTCAGGACAAGGTGGCTTTTGTCCATCTTGCTGGTCAACCTGAAACATTGTTTTGCTGGTAAGCTACTTCAGTGCTTGTGAACTTCTATTGAAATAGGCTACTGTCTAAAGTCTTTCTATTATAAGTTTGCACACTTTGCTTGTGTTTTTGTTAGTTACGTTATACTTTTTATTAAACTATTTTCTAAACTACCCCTGTTCTGCCCTGACATGTATTTAATACATTACTTTTTCCTTGTACAGCTGTACATGCATAAGCTTATTATAAGAAAATATGTATTGTTAAAGAATAAACTATTCAGGGCTAGAAAGGAAGTTGTAAATTTGGATTATTCATTGTTTGAAAATTTAATTGTAGATATGTTTTTTATGGTCTTACTCTTATCAAAGGCATTATAGTATTGCTTAAAAAACATGCCATCATAAAAACATAATCAATCAGAATATATGCGAGATTGTATCCATTTTAACAGGATATAAATTTAGGCAGGCTTTTGTCTAAATTTTGGTGTCACTATTCATTTTAAAGATCAAGACTTTTTTCTACCACTACAAAACCTCTCTTTAAGAAAACATACAGTAGAAACAGTTTTATGCTCTTTGATGATAAGGTGCTGATATATGTTTTATGCACAGTGCATGCTATGCTTACATTAAAGGAAAAACATAAGGTTATATGTGCTTTATAAAGGGCTCTTTGTGTTATCATATGTCGATATTATATGTATGGATAGTACTGTCTATATTGAAGAGGAAGTGGTGACAAGGTTGCAGTCATCTGGACCCAGTGTGATCACCGTGCTCATTTCCTGTTACAGTTACACCTCTGTGTTTCCTTGCAAAACACGGGGCGCATGCTTTGAAACGATCACTGCTAAAAGTGTATAGGCTTTCGAGAAATGGGTAAAGGTGACAGTCATGTGATGAAGAGAAACAAAGGTGTGTGTGTAGATGGGGGGGGATTTTTTTTTACTAATCTGCGGTGAAGATCAGGCTTCTATCTATTGCTAAGGCTCTTTTTCTATTGTCTCTCTCGATTTTCACTACTTCTCTCTTTGCTTTCATGACAATAGCATTGATTTGACGAAAACACCAATGAATATTAAAGCTTTGAATTTATTTTGCACATGTAAAACTGCTCAAACTGACAGTAAGTCAATACTGGATGTTTTTTTAATAAGTACCCTGTTTGACTACAATGATCTTCAGAGAGATTAAAGGTTTTCTAGCAGCAGCAAAGCCTAATGTTTATTTGGATTGCTTCGGGCTACTTGTGTTCATCATTTGTGCTCATCTTTGTTGATTTAGGTTGTGTATTTTTTCATAATTCATTTTTGTGACTCACATTTTCCTGGAAGTTTGTCACAGTGAGCCAGTACCTGTGTTTTCTGTGAGTGACTCGTGGTGGCAGCATGTTTGAGTAACATTGCCACAGTATCTGACTTCACTGCTTTTCCCACTCAGTGATCCAACGGATCTGTCATGTGTTGTTTGAGACTAAGCGGTCCACCTTTGAAGGCCTCTTTATATCAAGAATCAAGGGTTGGTCTTTAAAGGAACAGTTCATCCAAAAATAAGCACAGTATATGAATAATGATTGTTTAGGTATGAGTGGCTTAGTGTTAAATATATATTACATATATTGTCTCTCAACTGATCTTATTTTTGGCAGTCTCATGTCGGGAACATTTTCTTTCCAGTATAATTCCTTTATGAACATTTTTTAAATAATATCTGTAGGTTATCTTGAGTAATAAGGTTAAGATTTTAGAATTAAGATGTATCAAATTTTTTGCCACTTTCAGCACAATAAAGGAAGGAAGTGCCACCTAGTTTAATTATACAGAAAACCAGCAACTCACACCAAAACAATTTCGATTAAAAAACAACACTAAAGCTATAAAAATATAATGTACCCACAAGTACAGTGAAAGATTGGTTAAAATGTTTACCGGGAGTGTGTGTTTTTTGTTTAATAAAATGTATTTTTTATTAATTTTAATGATTTATTGTTTTCTTAATAATAGTGAAAATAACATTCACGTTGAATTCCCAAGCCATATGGGTTTTTAAGATATCATCATCATGATTGGAAAGCTAAGTTACCAGTTCATTGGGTATAGCTGCCTAAACACAGCCAAATTTAACGCCCTGTTGGAATTTCTACCTTCATGACGACATTAATGTTGAATTTCAGTTTACTATAAAAAATGAATCACTTTTGGTTTTATCCTTTACCTTCTTTCTTTCTCCAGGTCCTCCTGCTGCTCCCTCACGTCCTGACTGCAATATCCCATGTGGCGAGAAAAACAATTGTGCAGATATCCACTGTAGCTGGGACACAAGGCCGGACCCTGCAATCCCCCTTAACTACAGCCTGCACTGGGAGCCAGCAAACAGCGAGTACGCCAAACCAAACATATTCCTCCATCTGACTGTTTCAAGTTTTGATGAAAATTACCTGATAACTTTGGGGGAAGATATCTGTATTAGTTATACTTCTTTTGTCTCCTCTTCAGAGGGGCACACGTGATCAAAGGCACCAGTTTGAGTGGGATTATCCAACGTGAGCACTTCAGTCATGGGGAGCTTCATGTTTGGGTCCAGGCTAAGAACCAGCATGGTTATGCCAAATCTCTGAAGACTGTGTTTCATACAGAGGATATCAGTGAGTCACTTCTGCACATTCTCTTTCATGAATACAGACACAACAACAACAGCAGCAGCAATAATATTATAGTGCCTGATGTCTTTCTAACAACCAGAATCACAATACTGTGTTCAAGTATAGGAGGCAAGATTGTAATGCATGAGGAATAATTTAATAGACAGTAACAGTTTGTGTATCTTTACCTGCTTCAGTGGTAAAAAAAAAAAATTGCTGAAAATGTATCTCATTATTTTGATTCGAGTGATATTTCATATGCCTATGTTCTCTCTGTCCGTAGGGAAACCGTCCCCTCCTGAAGTCACGCTGAGCCATCAGGACCCGTTAGAGATCGACTGGAATTCCACCTGTGATGAGCTGCCGTCCTGTGACGTCCGGCATCGTAATGAGGCAGACCAAGACTGGATCGAGGTGTCCGATATTGGTTTTGTCTTCCACCATTTTCCTTTTTCTTCCTTTGTAATGAAGTATGTTGATTTGGACATGACAGGACAGATAAATTAATAAATAAATCAACTGAAAGAAAAAGATTTTGTAGATTGACTCAAGCTTTGTCAACTGAATGCATGCTCAAGCCTTTTTTCCTCATTTCTAAATAGGATGTGGATGTTCTTTATGGCAGCTATACGGTCAACAGTCCCAAGCCCTGCACAGTCTATGAATTTCAGGCTCGCTGTTCCTGTGGGAAAAGTTTACAGAGTGACTGGAGTGCCATTCTTAAAGTAAAGATCACTGAGACAGGTGGGTATGACATTGCATCGGCAAAGAACTTGAAACTTCATATAGTTTCTTCTGTAAGTTGTTTGCCTACTTTAAAGCAGACCTTGCATCTTATTCCATCTGAGGAATTGCTGTGGCACAGAAGTGGCTTTTTCCAATTCTATACATTATGAGTGTGCCATCAAAATGTAATGGTTTTATCAGGTTCTGATGGCTCTTTTAAAGGCAAAATTTGTTCATATTGGCTGTGTCTATTTTTCCATTGATAATTTTACAATATTTGAATGACTATATGCAAAAATGTGCAGTATAGGGACAGTATTTATGTGAAGATAAAATTAATAGGACTGATACAATAGTATCCTCCACAAACTCCACAAGCTTCTTCTTATCTCTGGTTTTCTCTTCTTTAGCCCCTGTTGGAGAGTTAGATGTATGGAGGGACTGTGGGATATCCCAGGCAAACTCTGTCTGTGTTCTTACATGGAAGGTACGGAAACAATCACAATTTCTGACTGAATAATCTCTCACTTTATGCACCCGTTGCTAACCTCTCCTTCTCTCCATCCAAAAGCTTCCTGTATCCCAGGCCTGTGGTCTCATTCTAGGATATGAAGTCGGACTGTCTTACAATAATGGATCTACAGAGAGGATGAATGTGTCGACATCTGAGCCAGCGTACCATTTGGAGTGCAAAAAGATGCAATGCCTTTTCAATCACTCTCTGAAGCATGTATCATCAGTCAGTGTATCTACCTATAATGCACATGGCGCTACAGTGCCTTCTCATCTCACTTTTCCAACACCAGGTATCAGATGCCAAAGCTGTCATTAACTAGAATTATAAATTGTCACTAAATGTGAAAAAAGTTTCCCACCAAGCGCTAACTTCACAAAACATCCTTAGGCTTTAGATAGCTTCTTATCCAGTTAAGTTATTAGAAACATTTGTAGGAAGTTTTTCACAGAAAGTGAAAAGAAAGTTAGAAGTTCTGGAGCTCTGGGCCTTATGTTTGATATGTAATTTTTGTAGCTTTGTTGAAGTTGAAGTTAAGCTATAGTCACTGTTTTAAAATGATGCTTGAAGCTGCAATAATTGTGTATTTATATGATTTCATTCTCATTTTTAATTCCCCTTCTGTTCCCCTACGAAGGTAAAGAGAAAAATAAGCAAACAATCTACCTCAAGATGAATGAAGGGGACCTCACTGTATCCTGGGATCTGCACAGTCAGCTCTCTGATAACCTGAAGGAATATGTGATTCAATACAAAAAAGCAGGAAGTCTTCCAGGCCAAGGATTTGATTGGGTTAAAGTGAACAAAAGCCAAACAACAGGATTTTTTAAAGGTCTGTCGCCGCATGAATGTTGTTATTTTTTATTCCATTTGAGTTGCCCCAGAAAGAGATATTGAGAATGTGATTTATTTAAAGGTTGGACTGTTTACCTCTGGTGTATGTCTCCACCTACAGGTCAATATGAAAAGTACACACCCTACCAAGTGTCCTTGTTTGCTGTATCACACAGCAGTAAAGTATATCACCTGTCATCAACCATTGGATATTCAGTTCAAGGAAGTAAGTATTTAGACATGTCTTTGTGCCGTCTTAATAAAATTATTTTTATTTTGCTTCTTTCAGCTAATATGATTTTCCAAATTTTTAAAATTAAATTTGGAAAAAATGCATGTTATCATCATTTATTGTGTTCCTCTATGCCTTCCCAGCCCCTTCCAGTGGGCCGTCGATTGAGGTGTCTTCCATTGCTTCCACTTATGTGATCCTGTTCTGGAGGCCTGTTCCCCTCTCAAGGCAGAAAGGGCTCATCCTGTACTACCAAGTCATAGTCCACAGTGGATTACATGAACCAAACGGTAAACAGCAACAATACATAACACAGTTTTAGTAGAAAGGAGTGGTGGAATCTAACTAAACACATATATTCATGTGTACATTACAATTACTTGAGTATTTCCACACATGTGACAGTATATATTAATAATACATGTGTAAAATAATGAGGAACATATAAAGAAAAGTGATAAGCACACATTTTTTTCCCCAGTGTACAATGTGAGCGCACCCCCAGAGCATGAAAACACGACTTACAAGCTGGGGCATCTCAGTCCAGAGCAGGACTACGTGGTGCGGGTACGAGCGGTGACTGCAGCCGGTCCTGGAGCAAACGCCACCAGAAATTTCAAAACGGGCCCCCGCAGAGATTTCGGTATTCCATCACATCTTTATTATTTTCTTGTTGAATGTAAGTGAGCTGTGTGACAAAGAGATAAAGAGATATTAAGAAGTGTAATTTGATCTTTCTCAGAACAAAACAAGTGGATTGATGATATTAATCGCTTAATTAGTTAATTTCCTTCTGCATCATATTTTACTTTCTTTTTTTTAGAGCTCATGGTACCAGTCATTGTTGGAATCCTTGCTGGGGTTCTTTTATGCGTTTTTGTTACTTTATGCCGGTAAGTTATTGTCATATCTCTGTCTGATATATGGACAGGGTACAGCACATGTATTCTTTTGTTGGTAAATACTTTTGACTATTGCGCAAGAATTTTAAATTATGTATAATCCAACTAATGTTTTTTGCACTTTAAATAGTTTTTATAATGTGTGCAAACTGCACAAAGTACAAGGATAAAAAGGCTTTCTTTAAGTAAGTTATCTTGTAAAATTCTGATCCAGGCATTAAAGCTAAGAATAGTTTAATGTACTTTTTATCTTTTAATTGATCATCAAGATTGTGAAGAGTTTATGTGATTATGACGAGTTGTCTCATACTATATTTTAACTCTTTTGTGTCTGCCAGTGTATGTTGTGGAGAAAACAAGGCATGTACATTGGGTGTCTTTGAGAAAGTGCCAGATCCCAGCAACAGCAAAACTTTAAAACAATTCAGGAAAAACCAGGTGAGACAAAGACTAACATGAAAACTTCTCTGTAAACTTGATTATCAATCCTGAGCAGTGTTAGGATCCTTAACACTGTTAAGGTCTGTAAAGGCCTGTTGTTTGTTTATTATCTCCCTGTTAACTGCTTACCCAGTTTACAACTGCTCTTTGTCAAATGTAGTCAAGTCCTAGTTTGCTATCATGTATTTCCAAATGCAAAATAAATCTTGTTTCTTTATGTGACGTCCCTGCAGATTAATGAGCCCTTGGCTTGGATCTGCATTCCCGTATATGAGCCACTTCCAATGATCTCTCTGCTGGAGGTTGTGGAAAGTCCGAGCCTGGCTCTCAACTCATCCCTGGGGAAAAGGTCCAACCCTGACAAATCAACTCACGGTTGCTCACAGATGGACTGCCAGGATGATCAGAGGGAGGACGCTGTCACAGAGGGGTGTCAGAGGACGGATCACAGATATGGAAGAGAGGAGTACAGCAAAATGTTGGACTCAGATGAGGAGAGGGACAGGGAGGATTGCTCAAGCTTACCAGAGGAGGAGCAGTCGACATCAGGTTATGAAAAACACTTCATGCCCACTGCTTTTGAAGTACAGGTGGTTTGATGTGTTCGTTCATGGATTTTCATCTTGAATGTGTATATTTTTTTATGTGCAGAAAAAAAGATTTGTCTACTCAAGCTGAGGACAGTCAGTTAGGTTTGGATTTGTTTCACAACATGAAGTTTTCTATGTTTGTTCCCTTTTCTTTCCTATTTTGGGCCTGGTTTAAGACTTGTACTATATACGCCAAAGAATAGCAGAAATGCAAAGTTTGGTTGTGAATACTGATTGACTGGTTGTGCTTTAAATCTTATTTTGATAATTAGGCACACATTGATCCAGACTGGAGCATCAATATAAAAAAAGGTTTATAAGAGTTGTTTTTAAGAAATTGTTGGTCAATGACACTGAAGATCAATGTATGGTGTAAAGGTTTAACAAAAAATCTGCTGTATTCTTTCTTTCTATTACTTAAGCGAAGAGGTTCGCCTGTGGTGCTCATGGCACTGAAATTATTCCTTTGGCTTAACAGCAGTTTTTCTCTCCATAAAGCATGACCGGGTTACTCCAGATAATCAACAGACATTATTGTGAGCAGACCTAGGAATGCTCCTACATGAAAATGTAGATTATCTGTTATTTAGGTTACACTATTGTAATTTTGTGTATATAATGTTAACATATCAGGTGCTATTTCATACGTTCTCCGTTTAGGTCAACTGTACCCAATTTGTTTTTTACATTTTCGCACCATAAATGTTATATTTTGATAAGTAAATTGTACATATCGTATAAAATAAAAACAGTTTTTAACAGTCTAACTGCAGAGTTTTAAACTTTTTTTCTTTAATGAACAAATTGCATGGTCCACAATTGCATTTTCAGAATAAGACAATAATATAACTATATTCAAAGGTTAAAATATGCAAGGGGGCAACCACAGGTGAGAATGTAAGAAAAACAGACAGAAATAAAAAATACAAAATATAAATAATTGGAATATTTATGGCACAATTTTGTTTGTATATTAACTTCAATGCTTTGCATACAACAATTTGCACACGATGAAAATAAAATTAATTAGTGACCTTTTTATTCAAAACAATTCTTCCATCATACTAGATATGTTTACATATTTAAGATTTATTTTTCTAAAGAATAAATAAATAAATTCAAAAAGCATTTTTTCATTCTGAATGGTATTGCCAGTGGGCGATTTTGATTTATGGAAGCGATATGTACCTAAGAATCTTTTTTGATTGTTTCTTTGTTAATTTTGATTTCCAAGTAAAAATGTCTTCTAGAAAAAGAGCGATAGGAACATACATGATCTCGCAAAGAATACAAATATCATTATATGTATAATATAGATGTCAAAACAAATCACTACGAAAAATAAAGGGTTATTTACATTGAATTGTGTATTGCGATATTTAAATAAACAATTGCTTCGAGTCATTGGGTTAAGATGGGAGTTTTAAACATTATTTAAGAATATTTTTAGTTTAAAAATGTGGGGAAAACATTCAAAAGGGCTTCTGTAATCTCGCGTAGTTAGCGAAATGTGTACTGAACGGAAGCCTCCATAGGTCAATTTCAATCGGCGTGTTCATTTGAACAAGAAGAACCGCTACGAAGCACGGGAGGAGAGCGGCCCAGTACGATAATTCAACTTTCAAGCCAATATTGTACGTACAGTATCAGTACGCTTGTTTTTTTTGTGACAAAAACGTTTTAGAGGTATATTGCATCGATCAGGTCGCCTAATCGGGTAAGGTGTTCTGATAAAGCGAATATCAAAGGAAGAATCAGTAATTCAGTTAGCAGTAGCCAGGCTAGTAGCATTAGCATTTCCCGTCGGAAACTATGCTTAGACTGCTTAGCGGCTAACGCAAGCTTGCACAACGTGTTCACCAAGTTTGAACAGATTACTAACAGTCGCCGACGTGTTAACCACAGTTTCTTACGTGGCCATTCCTCTTGAAGCTTATTCCTAAATAGTGAATTTGTAAAGCGCTGCATTTGCTCAGAAGATGCCTGTATATGCCCATTTTCACGCCGGGCACATTGTGACCACCCAGCCTGTAGCTGATCTTCCGACCAGGCCCGAAGAAGAAGGGCAACTTTGATAGCTTCAGGTCAGCTGTGTAGTGTATAGGTATCTAAAACGGTGCTTAATCAACCATTAAGTTTATCAAACACGGTCGTTATGATGTGAATAAAGTAACTAGACTTGTCAAACGCAGTCGATATAAACCACACGAGAATGTAAGTGGTTAACCGGAATGGCGGCCCTGCTACATGGCTAATTTACTCCCTGGCGACTTTTTCACACTCTGACGGACCACTATGAATGCGACCCCGCAGGCTCACCGCGAGTCTCGGGGCCCACGTGTTGTACAACACTGTGTTAAAATTATAAAGAGAAACCTCAAAAGCCTTTCTGTAACTTAGACCGGCGGTCAGGGTCGGGTGGGGGTGGGGGTAGGATTAACTTGGAGTGGCTAAGCCGGGTCACAGAGATTTTAGCTGGTCGTGTTGTCTAATGTCCTGTTTTTGTGCCGCAAGCCGATTTCCAATTATAATTTTGGGTGCTGGTGTAATGGCACTTTAAGGTCAACCGCTGCTACGTTTATCATATCTGTAAAATTGCCCCATACCTAACTCTGGTGGGCCTCTGTCAACCTACAACATGTGCACCTTCATTTCCTGCATATACCCAAATATGATTCTTCAACTATTTGGTACACTGGTTACTAAAAAGATAACAGTAAGTAGTGTCTGCACAGCATTATATAACCAGTACTTTGATTTTAATTATTGCCTGAAATGTAGCTTATCTACTTCAGACTGCAGCAGACACATTTGGAATCATTGAACTTAGAATTTGTTGCGCATCTGGAGAATGCTGTCACTGATCAAAATTTTGGTCGTTAATATCATGATTATATCTATTTTTGCATGATGACATGAAATAATCGTTATGACCTGAACATTGCACCAACCTCGAAAGTTTGGAAAATGCTTTCCTTCAACCAATTTTTTTAATGCATGACTTGCAACTTAATCTGGTGTTATCTCTACACATTCAATCATGCAATTATTAATTTCATAATTATGAACAAAACATACAACACTACATTCATATTCAGTAAGCAGTAAATAAACAGCTGCTTTTATATAAATTCTGGTGATGCAGAAGTTCTGCAGAGAAGTAAAAAAAAAAAAAAAAAAAAAGCCACTTAATGACTTCCATTGTGATCTGTACATTGTGTCCTTGCATATTGTTTTGATAGCCATACAGATGCTTGTGGACTTTGGAGATGATGCATTATAAAACATCTGACTGCTACTGATGGTGTTTGTATTCATACTGTCTGATCCAGAGACCACTTGCTTCCCTATTTCTCCTTATGTCCATTATAAGTAAACATGCATGTGTCTTAATATATAAGGGTTTACATCTGTATATCTGTTTTTCAGGATGGAGTGGCAGCCAGATGAGCAGGGACTTCAGCAGGTCCTCCAACTGCTCAAAGACTCCCAATCGCCCAACACAGTCACACAGAGAGCTGTCCAACAAGTATCCTACTACAGTGTAATCTGAGGGTGTGCATAGTGAAGCTAGGAATATTTTGTTTTACTTAACAACGAATGCATGTTCTTGCTAAGGGATTTTAACCTGTGTCATGTTATCAAGTTGGTCTGTTATCTGCACATGAAGGATTTCACTTTAGTTTCCTAGAGTGGAGGGGGTGGGCGGGTAGTTACGTGCTGGTAGACTGCTTGGATATTTGACACTTGAGTCAGCTGCAAAACTGGGGAAGTCTTTTTTTTAACCCCCAAGTTCACAGTTGCACACGCAAACTTCCATTGCATACTTTTAAATCTCTTTAGTGTGCACAAATGTTATGAAAAAATAAAGAATATAAAAAATTTTAATTGATAGAAAATCCATTTGATTGAGCTATCTACATATGTTTAAAATACTGGTGATCCCATGTAGAACTATGTAATTCTTTAGGTTTTTTTTTCTTTTTTTACCATTTTTGATTAGTTTCTTATTTAAAGGCCCAACATGAAATGGTCCTTAACTGCCATAATAGAAACTCGAACAACTCAACCAGTTCCCAGACTTCAACAACTATCTTATCTTCGTTCTCACACGACTTAAAACTGAAGGTGAGTACCACAATGGGTTTTTCCTCTTTCCTACATTTACAACAAGCCCAAATCATTGATCCACAATAGTTACAGTACATTTGTACACTGCCCTCTCTCTGTGTGAGACCTTTGATAGTCCGATGAGCCTTTCTCCAGTTTCATCTGAAATTTGTTGTGTGCCTGTGCCCTAAAAATACATTAATTAATGTCTTTGGTTATTGTTACTAAATGGTGGGGTCCAGCTAAAGTGCCCTGATGAGCTCTGCATTTTGTTGGACATGATTTGATTACTGTGGGACTCAAGTGACAGGCTTGTTTCTGATGACAGTCCACATCCTTTCTTATTATCCAAAGTGTTGCTTGCACAAATAACACACGTCACATATTTTCCATCTTGCCGGCTCCACCCGTTGACAATCACGAATGGGTTTGCCAGTTTTACACATCTGTTACTACCCCAGAAGGCACTGCAGAGCCAGGATCACTTGGTCCCCCCATTTTGCCTCTGGCACATTCAGATTGAGGGCATAACATCAGAGAAGGCTAAATATCACTGCTTGATATGAGCGTCAGGCTTAAGCTTGATCCCAGTCAGTTTTACACAATAAAAAGAAAAAATCCTGAGCTCAGAAGTGCAGGAAAAAGGTTGATTGATGCATCTGCAGGAGGCATAAAATCAATCAGGAATCTTGCATTAAAAACTGTGTCAAATAGAGACTTGTTGTTTGTTTTTAACCAAATTTGAATCTTTCTCTCATCAACCGTCTCTCCCTAGACGAGCCGACTCGCTCTCTGAGTGGTCTGATACTGAAGAACAATGTTAAGGCCCACTACCAGAACTTTCCAACAACCGTCGCTGACTTCATCAAGCAGGAATGTCTTAACAACATCGGGGACCCATCGCCACTCATTCGTGCCACCATAGGTAAGTTAATGGGAGTCATATTTGCATTATTCAATATTGTGGACACACATCCAATGCAGATACAGTCTGGAGATGATGCATAAACATTACACACCTGAGTGCTAGTGAAGGTTTTTGTATTCATACTGTCTGATCCAGAGCTGTTGCAAAGGCTTATAGTCCAGTTTATTAGAGATGTATGTCTGACATCTGATGTCATTTTGTGCTCCTCAGGCATCCTGATCACAACTATTGCCTCCAAAGGAGAGCTACAGACATGGCCTGAGCTGTTGCCCCAGCTCTGCAACTTGCTCAACTCGGAGGATTACAACACCTGCGAGGTCTGAAATAATCTGAAGTCTTTTTCTTTTTAATTTTATATGGCTATAGATGGATCCAGTGATTGCTTTGTTTGTCCTTGTGGTGCTGCCATTACTTTGTTGCCAAATCCTAGTGAGTCACTGATGACAGAGATGGGCATACAGTGCAGACATTATCAACTTTGCCAAACCCGACCAATTTGACTAATTTCAGCTTTTTGGAGGGGGAGAATTTATAGGGAAGATATTGTGGTCGATTGGTTAATTCTTTGACCTGGAATAAAACTGGACCTTTTTTATGTGAATTGTAACCAATTTTTCCTGGATGACTAACAACCATTGGTAAACCCCTACCTCTCGCTTTGCCTAGAGTTTTTCTACTAACAGTTTGTACCTGCCTCCTGAGAAGAGGTTAAATAAGGTGAAATAAATGAAAAGGGGAATCAGAATTTGCGATCATTGAAAAATGTTAGACATCCAAATAATTTGATTTTTTGTTTTATATCATTGTCATTTAAGGGCAGGGATCAGTGTGATCTTATTTTTGTTTTCAAGCATTTTAGTTTTTTGTTTTTTTTTTAAATTTTATTTGGGCGAGCAGCAGTCCTCTTGACAGGCTAAGTGATTTTCAACATGGAGTTAAACCAGTCTCAGATCTGGATATGATGAAAAACCCAGCTCATTGATTTACAATGATACCTAAAGTTCCTATATTTTCTGATCCAGATTTGCCAGGGCTCCGTGCTAGGTGATTTTCCAATAGTGGTATTTTTATGCATGTCGTAAGTCTTCACAGTGTACTCATTACTTTTACAGAAGTTTTATTTTCTGATGCAGTGTTACTCTCTCCTCCTTGTCCCTGTATGTTTGCGTTTGATTTGACAGCCTCTCTGTGTATGTCCGTGTCTCAGGGCTCGTTTGGAGCACTGCAGAAGATCTGCGAGGACTCGTCGGAGCTGCTGGACAGCGATGCTCTGAACAGACCCCTCAACATTATGATACCAAAATTCCTCCAGTTCTTCAAGCACTGCAGCCCCAAGATCAGGTACAAGAAAGAAAGAAAGATACTCATCTGATTGTCAGTATCATCTGGACATGATGCACAATATTATCTGACTGACGGTGAAGGTGTTTGTATTCATACTGTCTGATCCAGATGTTCTGACCTTACTATTACATTATGTTATGTACTTTATTATGTTATTGGGATTCATTTAGATCTTTGCACTATAGTATTTTTCTGTTTTGGTGCCACACTGCTTTACTGCAAAACAGTGAAATTGTGGCTAGAAGTAACTTATAATGCAGAAGTCAAATTTCCTTGATTTATTTTTACAAAAACTTGAATAGGATTTCATATTTTTATTTGATTTATTTTCTATGTGTCCAGAAGTGTTACTGATATTGGGGTGAAATAAATAGGGGCTCGACATGCCATAGTATTTTTGATGATTTATCGTCTGTCCTCTCTCGTCTGTGTAATGAGCCACCAGTTCAGTCCAAGATTTGGATTTTTTTTTTTTTTTTTTTTTGGGGGGGGGTCACATGACTGCTGACATTTAGACAATATTGTGTATGAGCTTGATGATTAAAACTGAAAAGATTAATTCAATCAATTTTTACTTTCCAAGCAATATTGTGAGCCTTTTTCAAACTAAGGTTGGACCAAGCCAAATGATGCTGTTGCTATAGGTTGTTAAACTGACGGACTATGCATTTGACACACTCTTTCATCCCTAATCCACGTCTTTGTTTGACCTCCCTGCTACGTTACACTGGCTTTATCAATATGTGTCTGCCATGCAGGTCCCATGCCATCGCCTGTGTGAACCAGTTTATCATCGGCAGAGCCCAGGCACTGATGGACAACATTGACACCTTCATAGAGGTGAGTTGTGTCTAAACACTTTTTCAATCATTTTACTTGGTCATCCATGCCGTTCATTTGATTATTATGGTGTCCTTTATAAATTATGTATTTCTTCACTCTCCTACCAGAGCCTGTTTGCGCTGGCAGCAGATGAGGACTCTGAAGTTCGGAAGAACGTGTGCCGAGCCCTGGTCATGCTGCTTGAGGTCCGCATTGACCGCCTCATTCCCCACATGCACAGCATCATCCAAGTAAGTGTTGGACATTTACCTGATTGTTTAGAATACAACCTTATTTCTTTCCACTGAGAATAACGTCTCTGTTGCATCTGGACATGATGAAAAACCCAGCTCATTGATTTACAATGATACCTATTAGTTCCTATATTTCTGATCCAGCCCTTTTTAATTTCCATTCATTTTGTGTATGTGCTAGCTCACACCTATGAGTCTTAAACACATGTGTTACTCCTCCTCTGCAGTACATGCTGCAGAGAACTCAGGACCCCGATGAGAACGTGGCTCTGGAGGCCTGCGAGTTCTGGCTGACTTTAGCAGAGCAGCCCATCTGTAAGGAGATGCTGTCTGGACACCTGGTGCAGTGAGTAGCATATAAACTGTTGTTTGTGTGTTGATAATGGCATTTGAATTATCGGCACAAACCTCATGTAAATATAGTGTGCCTTTGTGTTTTTATACCGTCTGTTTTACGAAACACAAACTTTGATCATTTAAAAGGAAATAAGCACTTTTTAATAATTTTTTTTTGTTTTTAAACATTCTTTTTCTTCTGTTTTATACAGACTGACACCAATCTTAGTTAATGGGATGAAGTATTCAGAGATTGACATCATTCTATTAAAGGTGAGCTCTTGCTTTGTTCTGTTTTAAAATGCTTTTTTTTATACAGAAACATGCCCTCATTTTGTAAATTGATGGCAGTTTTACAGTATACATTGCTATTGAGGATATGATTTTGAAAGTCATCCAATTGCTAATTTTAATTACCGTCTGAAAAAAATCTCTGCTCTTTAGGTTAATCTGTTTTATTGATGTATTGTAGTAACCCATATGTACCACCAGAGGTCTCTCTCTATTGATGGTTAAGGCAGCTGAGCTGAGGAATATGCTGACTGTTTTGGGAATGTTTGGTTGTATGGGGTAACACACAAATAAAAATGGACGTCAACAATATAATTTTTCAAATGTCACGTGGGAAAGCAGCATTGCTAAAGAGCGGCTGATGGAGCTGGGTTTTTAATCTTTCTTCTAATCTCAAATTCGGGGATTTTTAATTTCATTTTAGCAGTGTTAATGCATATGGCATACATTGGGTCCGAAATGGTCAATTCAATTAAAAATCGTAGTTTTATTTTATATTATTTATTTTTACTAGATTTTGCAATTTTTGTTTACAGCAATGTTGAAATACCTTTAAACTCTGAATTAGTAAAAGACCAAAACAATATCAACACAAAGTGGACTCAAACTTGCAGCTAACGGTACAGGAGACTGCCATTTGACCTGCCTTTTTTAAATTGTGTAATGTGTGTTTGTCCAGGGTGATGTGGAGGAGGACGAGGCAGTGCCAGATAGCGATCAGGACATCAAGCCACGTTTCCACAAGTCACGCACGGTCACCCTGCAGCATGAAGGAGGGGAGGACGAGGAAGGCGAGGACATTGAAGAGGATGACGATGATGACGATGATACGCTGTCTGACTGGAACCTGCGTAAGTGCTTGACACTTGCTAAAATGTAGAAAGTGTTTCTGTTGATGAAGTATTCAATCAAAGCTTTATTATTAAGGCACTAGATAAAAGAGAATACATAAAAATAAGAAACTCATAACAATAATCCATCACATCTGTAGTGAAATGTCCAAGAAATTTCCCTTATTGCAGACACCAAGATAAGTGCTACAGTTTCATACAAGATTCCAATTTTAACTTCCCAAATGTAGCATCCCCATATTAAAACACTGGATTGGGGACTTTGGATAGCTCAGATTACCCTATTGTCAGCAATAAAAATTAATCATTTAACAATGATTTTAATGTGGATATTCTTTTTACTGCAGGAAAGTGTTCAGCCGCGGCGCTCGACGTGCTGGCAAACGTGTTCCGGGACGAGCTGCTGCCCCATCTCCTGCCGCTCCTCAAAGGCCTGCTTTTCCACCCAGACTGGGTCATCAAGGAGTCTGGCATCCTGGTGCTGGGGGCCATAGCTGAAGGTTCGACTGTCAGGCACAAAAACATAGAATTTGTTTGAGAATATAGCAAGATCACAAAAGCTGAATGGGATATTTTTTTTATTATAATCATCAGTGTTTTTAAAACACCATAGTGACACCATAATAAACATTTTGAGTCGACTTATTCAAACTTAACTTCCCGACACAAGTATCTTTAATGTAGAGTCAGACTTCAAGACTCCGTCTTGCATCTGGACATGATGAAAAACCCAGCTCATTGATTTACAATGATACCTATTAGTTCCTATATTTCTGATCCAGATTTGTAGAATCTCGGTTTAGCAGTTTTATGAGCAACCACACAGCCTGCTGAACCTAACCTCTTTTTTCCACCCCTGTCTCTGTGCCTCAGGCTGCATGCAGGGCATGGTGCCCTACCTGCCTGAGCTGATCCCCCACCTCATCCAGTGTCTGTGCGACAAAAAGGCTCTGGTGCGCTCCATAGCCTGCTGGACTCTGAGTCGCTATGCACATTGGGTGGTCTCTCAGCCCCCCGACTCCTACCTCAAACCCCTCATGACGGAGCTTCTTAAACGCATCCTGGACGGCAACAAGAGAGTGCAGGAGGCAGCTTGCAGGTGAGCAGCCTCACATTCCTCCTCCTTCTTATGTGGAAATGATGAAAATCCCAGCTCATTGATATACAATGATACACTTTGTTCCCATATTGTTATCTGATCCACATCCTGCTCGTATCATCTCTAGATGGACAGAAATGTTACGATGTTTAGATTAAATATTGACTCCATGTCCTCCATCTTGGTTTCCTCTCAGTGCGTTTGCCACCCTAGAGGAGGAGGCATGCACAGAGCTCGTACCCTACCTGAGCTTCATCCTGGACACGCTGGTGTTTGCCTTTGGAAAGTACCAGCACAAGAATCTCCTCATTCTCTATGATGCCATAGGAACTCTGGCAGACTCGGTGGGTCACCACCTCAATCAGCCGGTAAGTTGCTGCATTTCTCCCTACACCCAAGGCCATACTTTTTTCATTTGTCTGATAAAATGTTGTCAGAGGCATTGATGGAATAGGTTGACCTACATCAGTTGAGTAAACTTATAATAAAAAAAAAGCTTTCCTCCCCATGTCAAGTGCTTGCTTACACTCTGTGATGATCACTTATCAGACATTCGAAATCTGATTACATGGTGCGGATGACTATATTGAATCTGAGAAGTGTATGCAGAGCTTGCTGTTTGGAGAGGAAAGGAGTTTGTAAACTCATAAGTGTAACATTTTCACATGCAGGCTAGCATTGAGGATAATTCACCATTTCATTTGAGTAACAATTTTTTTGTGTTGCATTCTGTGTAGGGCCTGGGAATGCCATTTTATTTATCTCTGTACGAACAGAATAGTCATTGCAAAGTTCAAAGGAACATCTTCTTTCCAAGAATCTTGTTTCAGAAGATTGATACAAGCCAGCCATTTTTAACTTAATTTTTGTGTCGATTGAACACACTATTGATTGCATATTGTTTTTCAGGAGTACATACAGAAGTTGATGCCCCCCCTTATTGCCAAGTGGAATGAGCTGAAAGACGAAGACAAGGATCTCTTTCCACTACTAGAGGTGAGAGGTTGTTTTTTGTTCAGCTAGACTTTCATTATACACCAATTAATATTGGAGTAGACACGCACAAATTTCCTGACACGCTGTGGTATTAGAACTTGGCTGAGGAAAGTGTCTCTTTCCATAAATTTCTCTTTGACTGTTTTTGTCTTTTTTTTTTGTCATTAAGTGTCTGTCATCAGTAGCCACGGCCCTTCAGAGTGGCTTTCTGCCTTACTGTGAGCCCGTCTATCAGCGCTGCGTCACACTGGTCCAGAAGACACTCGCTCAGGCTATGGTGAGACTGCAGGCGCATTTAAAAAAAAAAAAAAAAAAAGTGTATTTAGTGATCTGTTTCCAGAGATACAGAAGAGACAATGTCTGCTTTGTGTGTGCAGATGTACAACCAGCATCCAGACCAGTACGAGGCTCCTGACAAGGATTTTATGATTGTTGCCTTGGATCTTCTGAGTGGCCTGGCTGAAGGTTTGGGGGGTCACGTGGAACAGCTCGTGGCCCGCTCCAACATCATGACCTTGCTCTTCCAGTGCATGCAGGTATGAGGGGGTTTGTTTTGTAGTTTCTGTCCTCATTTAATGCAACCAAAACCTGACAGGGTCATTTCTATTGAAGCCAGACATTTTCTAAGCATAACAGCGGTTTGTGTTGCAGGATACCATGCCTGAGGTGAGGCAAAGCTCCTTCGCTCTGCTGGGTGATCTAACCAAGGCGTGCTTCCTCCATGTGAAGCCCTGCATTGGTGAGTTTACAACTTGAGTTAACAGAGCTCTCAGTACCAGTGAATATAATCTAATAAAACTAATTTGCATGTATGTGTTCTTTGTATACACAACCCTTTAATATGCTGAAGCAGGAATAGTCCCAATTTCCCGAGTTTAGTGAATATAATGTAGAGGTCCAAACAAGGAGTTCACCAACTTCATTTTCATGGATACGTGGGTGCTTGATTTTATATTGTTTACATCCTACTGAGATTATTAAATATTAATTAAAAAATTGCTACAGCTGTGGGAAAGAATGCGCAGCCTTTAAAAAAAAAAATGAATGGGGCATCCAAAAAAATTGATGGTCATTCACATTTAAAAATTATCAAAACATTTGAAGATATAGATGATTTTTTTGGGGGAGGTCAAATCAATGATCTGTTATTTTAGAATTACAGTGCTAAAAAAATAAAATCATCTTTAAATTAAAAGTCTTATCCCATATTTGATATTAGATAATTGAGAATAAAATATTACAGATAGAAAAAAATAAAATCAATAAGTGTGAGGTCAGAGGTATGGAAACACTTGGTATTGACTTCCTGCTGAAGATGTAAATTGTCATTCTCTTTGTGTTGTAACATGTGTGTGTGTGTGTGTCTGTCTGTGCATGTCTTCCCTTCAGCTGAGTTCATGCCCATCCTCGGGCTCAACTTGAACCCAGAGTTCATTTCCGTCTGTAACAACGCCACCTGG
Organism: Hypoplectrus providencianus; assembly: GCA_028566105.1. NCBI lineage: Eukaryota > Metazoa > Chordata > Actinopteri > Perciformes > Serranidae > Hypoplectrus > Hypoplectrus providencianus. The sequence continues at coordinate 14,544,943 of JAOWBC010000458.1, forward strand.
GCCATCGGAGAGATCTCCATGCAAATGGGTGAGTGGCTAAGAAAGCAGGTTGCGCTTTTTGTTTGTGTTATCTTTTTTTGTACATATGGTGATGCGCGTTGACAAACAGGTACCTGGATCTGGATATGATGAAACACCCAGCTCATTGACCTAGAATGATACATTTTGTTCCTATATTTTCTGATCCAGATCACAGGGAACCTCTTGCTGCACACAGTTGAGTTTGTTTTTTTTTTTAGACACATTTAAACACATTCCAGTTTGCTGGCGCCAAAACAGTTTCTGTAGTTGAGAACAGGCAGTACAAGTTTTTAAAAAGGGGTGTCAAACCGTTCCATAGATGAGCTAGTTTGCTCAAGGTTTTTGTTTCAGTTCAGCATGACTGAATACAATGTTGATGCAATGAATCAAGGAGATTTGACGGTTCAGGTGATTTAAATGACTTGATTCAGGTGTGCCTCTGCTCAGTTAAGCTGAAAACATGCGGACACACCAGGCCTTGCATGGATCAGTTTGAGACCCACCCTTACCTCCTGTGAACTCGACTGTCAAGCTGCTGCGTGTGAACCGGCCCATCCAGTGGCAATGCTTTCATTACAGGCACGTCACAAGCAAACCTTTTATTCAGACTGTGGACTACATATCTAATCTACAGACTGCCATTAGCTTTGTGGCCAAATCAGGCTTGGTATCTCGTTCCCCTCCTCTACCTCTACTATTGGGGCCTTTACTCAGAACACACCCATCTTCGAACGCAGCCTTTTTTTTTTTTATCTGATTTTGATTTTATTTTTGCGACTTCATTTTGCACGGTTGTGACCCTATTGAGATGATAACATATGCCCACGATGCCAGGTTTATAGTAACAGAAATCTTATAATGAACCGATGAGCACAAGAATACTATCGTGCCCACACGACTTTGTAGGACCCGGATTCAAGTCGTCATGCGTTTTTGAATATATGTGAACCTAACAATGATCCTAAAATGTTTTTAGGTGCTGAGATGCAGCCATATGTGGGCATGGTCCTGCCTCACCTTGTGGAGATTATCAACCGACCCAACACACCCAAGACTTTGCTGGAAAACACAGGTACATACAGACACTGTATGAGCTGGAACATGTATCAACAATTCGGAAATGTCTACATGTCTGAAAGGAATGTCTGCGGTGTAATGCATGTTTACCCTTTGTGTCCCTGTGTGCAGCCATTACGATTGGCAGACTGGGTTACGTCTGTCCCCAGGAAGTGGCACCACAGCTGCAGCAATTCATTAGACCATGGTGAGAATATTATCCAGATGGCATGAAGTACCAAGATTACTGGGAGTTCATCAATTTACTTTCATTGTTGAAAGAAGAAAGGGACACACTGTGATTTCAGCTTATCATAAAGCCCTGCAGCCACTGAGTGCATTCAACTTCTGTCTTCATTTAACCGCTTCCCAGGTGCACATCGTTGAGGAACATCAGAGATAACGAGGAGAAGGACTCGGCTTTCAGGGGGATCTGCGTAATGATCGGGGTGAACCCTGCAGGAGTAGTGCAGGTGAGGTGACACTCATGAACCCTCCTCCTCTCCTTCTGGAAGTGATGAAACACCCAGCTCATTGATATACAGTGATACATTTTGTTCCCAAATGATTTTTTTTCTGATCCAGAATCTCTCTTCTCACTCCTGAACTGTTCATGTGAGCTTTGAATAACAAGTTCTCTCTCTGTCCAGGACTTCATTTTCTTCTGCGACGCTGTGGCCTCCTGGGTCAACCCCAAGGACGACCTGAGAGACATGTTTTATAAGGTGAGTGAGTCTCACTTGTTTTAGATCAGTTTCTTAAAATCTTCCGTCCTCATGTCAAGTTTTTTGCTTACACTCTGCAATGATCACTCATCAGACATTCGAAATCTGAAAACATGGTGGGGATGATTTTTTGAGCATGAGGAGTGTGTGCAGAGCTTGCAGTTTGGGAAGAAAGAACCATTGTTTGTAAACTCAGAATTCAGACAGCCTAAGGGAAAATTCACCCATCAATTGTTTGTTGCATCAGTTCAGTTACAATTTTGTCTAAAAATTTCAAAAACTTTATAAAATGATGTGTTATCGTCACAATTTTGCTGATTTCAATACACTGCCAGTTCCCGTTACTGATTGGACTATATTGCATATTTACATTTTTTTCTAAATATTTATATCATTACCATCCAAAAATAATGGCCAATGTCATTTAAAATACATATTTATAACATAATTAATATTTGGTGTCTATGTACTATATTTCAGTAGGTATTCCAATAAATCTATACTTAGATTTAGATTTTTCTGTACAATAAAAAAAAATAGTGACAATGAATGCATGTTTCTTTAGACAATGAGTAATCTTAGCAAATTGTGATTCACTTAATCAATATCAAAATTGTGTTTGATTTTTGCCATAATCAGGCAAACCGAGTTCTCTGTAGACATGATTATGATGGTTTTCCCTTTGGTTTCCTGTTCTCAGATCCTGCATGGCTTTAAGGACCAGGTCGGGGAGGAGAACTGGCAGCAGTTCTCTGAGCAGTTCCCTCCTCTGCTGAAGGAGCGCCTGTCGGCCTGCTACGGAGTCTAACCCATCCTCCTCTGTCCACACAGGACACCAGCCTGTTAGGTATGTCCAGGAAAACATGAGCTGCGTTTCCACAGCATGGTGCCACAGAGCTCAAATCAGCCTGCTCTCTCTTGGTGATAGTTTTGTACTTTTTAGTGGCATTTCAGATGAGTGTTGGTTCCATCAATTAATTTCTGTGCAAATTATTTGACATTCACATGAGGAAAAGCTTGATGGAAACAAAATTAAAATTCTGAAATTTGCGAACAAATGTGTTGTTGGTAAGATCACACATGGTAGTCACTTGAAAAGTGAGAAAATGGCCTGGTACCACAAACGAGTTGAGCAGAGTTGCACCATGTAGTGGAAACATGACAATCCAGCCTCCCACCAAACCCTTGACCCACCCTCCCCTCTGGATATGATGACACACCCAGCTCATTGATTCACAATGATACATTTTGTTCCCAAACACATTTCTGATCCAGACTTCAGAACTTTTCTTCCCCTGATGTATCCATACAGCCTCTAAATGTACACGCTGTGATTTTAATCTCTTTTTTTTCTCCTTTCCTCTGTTTGTCTTCCCCGCAGGTTAATGTAGGGGAGGGTTACTGGGGAACTCATTGCACTGCCCAGATCGTGGGGAGAAACGACCGCTGGAGGGATGTGACTGGCCTTGAGCCTCCACTCAGCGGATGGCCCCCTTTCCCCCCGCGCCCTGTGTGTCTCTCTGAGGGAGGGAGGGGTGGGAGGAGGGTGGTGGGTGTGGGAGGGTAAACTGGGGATATACATATACCTCTCGGATTAAACGCCTCACGAAATCCAACACACTCTAAAGTGACTTTCGCCAACAGCACCGCAGGGATCCTAGGTAGGTGAGGCCGGCTTTGACCGCCCCCCTCCTCGATTAGATTATTTTGTTAAGATAGGCGACGGCTGGGAGGGGAGGTGGGTCGGCAGATAGGTACATTTAAAATGGAATAATCTGAACCAGCATAGGGTGCCACAGTCCCACAATGCACGTAGTCCATAGACTCACACTTTTAGCTGTGTTTAAAGAGGCTCGTGCCAGAGGCTAAGCCAACAAAAAAGACGCTTTTACTATGTAACAATGCAGGAAATCGTTTGCACCTTTTAGGGCAAAATTGCATAAACATGGGTCTTATCCTCTTTTCACATGTACATTTAGCTCAGTTTAATTTCCTTCCTCTTCCCTCAGTTACTGGATTCTTCCTGAATCTTACGTCACATTTTTGTCCCCCTCGTGCGAGGCAAAAAAAAGATGCAGTCGGTCTGTCCTCTAAGGTTTTATCACCGCAGTACCAAGTTATTGCATGGCATATGATCACCTCTTAAGTGACGCATGTTTAAGTGAATGTCTGTCTTGTTGCTCACTTGATTTATTACCTTTATTGTCGTCAGTACGGGGAGGCTGCCATAATTCGAAGCTGTCAGGTTTTCGGTTTGTTGTCCTCCCATTCATGCATAGTGTCTAATCAATGTCCCTAGTTTAATGGAGGCTGTGTGTTTGGAGACCAACTATAGGTAGATAAACGCAGGAATCGGCTTCATGTCTGAGTGTCTCCCTGCACCAAGAGTTCAAATACTGTAGGTAGGTCGAGAATATTTTTTGCTGCTGCTGCTTTGTTTTTAGAGACTTTACGAAAAACGGAAAGCGATAAGACATCACCAAGAATGAATTGGTTCTTACTGATATACATGCACTTTTTCTTTTTGTAAGAAATTTAGAATTTCAAATGTAAGAAATACAGTAATGATATACTGATCTTGAGACTTTTTTTTGATAAGTGATTTTAGGACTGTTAATCGCTTGCTAAAGTAAGCATAAAGATGATAACGTTAAGCAATGGTAAAATGACTAGGTAAGACTTGAGGCCTCTTAACATACATGTAGTTTTTATTATGTAGCTCCTATATTGGATTGAATAGGATAAAAGAGCGGCGAGACATCTTTACTACAGTATTCTGGATCCACATCCTAATGTACCTGTCAATCCACATCTGTGTTCGGAGTGTCCCCGCCTTTCCCATCAAAACTTTTTCTGTTGAAGGACGACTCGAGGCTTCTCCTGGTCCTGAACATTGCATGCTTTTCAACTTCTGTTTTTTAGTTGTTTTATAACGGGTCTATTTGGAGGGATCTTGCTTATAAGAGCTTTGTCAAAGGCAATGCAACTCGCTGCTGGACTAATAAGGTACTTTTCCAGCTTCTGATCAAACTAGTGATTGTTGTTGCCATATATTCACCCGTTGATACTGTGTAGGATTTGCCTGGGAATACACTGACTCCGAGTCCTAATAATAGTTACTCCCCTGACACTGGTTAGCTTGTGTAAGAGAGTGGTGGTCTTTATCCAGCTTTATCTTTTAGTCATTGTCCACAGTGGACGGTCGTGATGGAAGTGTGTATGGCTGTTTGCCTGTTGGTGTTTTACGATAAAGGTGTGTACGTGAGTACTGCTTAGATGTAATTTTTGCACCAGCCCTATAATAAAGTTATTTCCGGGGAATTGTTTTGAGTTGATGTGGCCACTGGGAGTATCAACATTTGCCTGCGAGTTAACATCAGTTTTTTTTTTTATCGTAAATCTCCAAAAACGAAGACTGCCACCAGTAGATAATGTATTTTATATAATAAATAAAGATTCCCCCGCACCCTTCAGGGTGGAAGCTGATCACCAGGTTTAACTGGTAGGCAGGCATTGAGATCTTAGGCGGCCACTCACAGATCAGTCTGGACGCAGCAGAACTCTTAACATGCATCACTGAGAAGAATGCAGCTCCCGCGCCACAAAGAATCGGTTTCACGTTGAGGCTTTACCACTCCTCACCATGATGTGATGTGCTAAGCTATATACGGAAGTAAGTTTAAATGCAAGTTGTCCACAAGTTGTTTTTTTTATTTAATTTTTAATTTTTATTTTGATGCTCATGTGATTGTTTTGTTTTTATTAATTTATTTTGTTTGTTTTTTATTTAGTTTTTTTTGTTTGTTTTTATTTTTTTGTGCCCCAGTGCACAAATTCTTTTGGACTTTAAAAGTTTTTTTTTTCTTTTTTATTCTTTTTATTTAAAGAATTATTTGTTTTTCGTTGTTTTATAGCGGACCATTTGATTTTGTCAAATTTGATGTTTTGGTTGGACTGAAGGAGAGTCGGTGCTTGGTGCATACCTTAGGGGAGAATGTGGGAAGACTAATTCATAACTTTGTTTCAATCTGATATCAAGGCTGGTAATTGAATTTGATGTAGTACCTTCTTTATGCTCAAATGTGGTGCAGGTGGGATGTTATCTGATGTATCCCTTTTTATTTAATTTTTTGTGAATAGGGGAAAATAAATTTTTTTTCTATTAAGCTTTGAGTTGTCCGAGTGTTTTTTTTTCTTCTGTATAAACTGATTTCAAAGTGAAAATGAACATGAAAATAGCATTCCCCTCTGATAAAATAGTAGCCTCAAAAGTCATTAAATGTAATTTTCTAAATAACATGTCTAACACTGGAAACACTGGCTGTTTGTTTATTTATTTATTTGTTTGTTTTTTTGTACAACTTACAAGAATGACTTGATAAGTGAGTGCCAATCTTTTATTGGTGTGATCTCAGTTCAGGCTTGTGTGCACTCACCTGAAGCCAAAACAATTGACGTTTCCCTGAAGCACAAGTTTGTTAAATTTAGCATCACCCTTTACTCACCTGAATCAGTGCACACTGGATCCCTGTCTTCAGGCCCACTTCACCTTGAGTTCTGCCATACTCCACAGTGAGTGAAGAATCTAACAAAACAGGGCAGAGAGAGGGGCCACCAAACTCCAGCAAACATTTCACACGTTTTGAGCTTTGCCATAGCCCCAATTAATGTGGAAAAGTAAGCTCCTTGTCCACTCAGTGCTTTATTTGGTGTATTTCCCACTCTTTCCCAACCTTCCTCTACTACAGATATCCTGGCCTTCTTCAGGCCGTACATGCCGTACATTTTAAGCAGGAGCAGGAGAATGAACCGATGTCTTAACAAGGCGTTTCCTCAAGGTGCATTCCGCATTTTGCTGGTTTGTTTTGTTTGGTACATCACCTGTATTATCAGGATTATGAGCTAATTCCAACTCGGCAGCATCACAGATGCTGATCTCATCATTGGTATTTATTATGAAGTATTCATGGCAAAGTTATGTTCCACTTGTTAATCTTATGACATAGATATGTCTGTGAAATTGTTAAATATTAGTTGGTCCAATTGATCTTTTTTCCTCCTCAAACAGAAGTGTAATAATGTGCTTTATTTCATTTTTAAAGAATCATTTTTTTTGTTTTTAATCTGTGTACATTCATTAATGATTTGTTCATTCATTCTTCTTTTGCCGTGTAGGTTTTTGAGGACGTCCATTGTTTTTCCCTGGTTGGTGCTATAGACATTTGTAGCTATTTGTTCCGGGAATAATGTATTATCTTGTCATTGTGGCGTTTCTGTTGATAACAAAGGATGCAGCAGTGTAAGGCTTTACTGAAATGTGTATGACTGACTTTGTCAAATAAGTCAAAACTATGAGCTAAAAAGTCAAACACATTGAATATATTTTTGGGGGGGATTGTGTGAAAGAAACTTTTGAAAATACAAACACTGACTATCTCTATGTCTATATAACCTCAAAATCTAATATAAACTGTGATTTGAATAATACTGTCAAAGGATTAACCTGACATTTTTCATGTCACATGGGGACAAAATTCTTGTTGCACCTAACATTAACATTAGACATACTGATTATAAAACTTGAAAAATGTCCTGCTAATCCCGCACGTCTAACTTTTTTAAGTCTCTAAAATGTCTTGGTTGCTGATAAATCATAATTACTGGTTCTGAACTCGGTTGGTGGTGCAATTTTAGGCACATTTTAAGCATTTTGCACATCTGCAAACTGACCGAATTGACAATGAGGCCCATTCAATCAATACAAAGTCAATGGAGAGAGATGAACTTGTTTCCCCTGTGCTGTGGGTGCGAGGGACTGGAGACAGAAAGAAAGGAATTTCATCTTAGATCTCAGCAACACAACAGGCATCTTGGAGTTATTGGCTGATAGGCTTAAAGGGACATAAACTAAATGGCAACCACAGGATAAAACCAGATGCTCTGTCTACAAACTGTGTGTTGTTTTTTGATGCTCTGTGCTGCTGTTGCTTCCCATTGTCCAAAGACAGGCAGAATAGGATTAAGTGGTAAATAAATAGGATTGGATTAGAGGGTAATATTGATACCTCTGATTTATAGATTGTTTTTCCAGATGCTTTAGGATACTTGTACAGGTATTTAATGAAAATGTAAAAGCACAGTCATATAAAAACACAGTTAGAGAAAAAAAACTATAAGCAGTCATGCAAAAGAAGCAATTATGAATAAGTGTGGGGTTTTTTTTAGTTTTTTTTTTTTTTAGGTCATCTGCCCTGGGATTGTCTGGTGTTAGCTGGGATAGTCTCCAGACCCTATGGCAACCCCATTTGAAGAAACATGATTTAGGCAACTCAAATCGACAGACGGTGCAAAGGCTCCACCTGTCTGTGCCTTTATAATGTAATGATGCAAAGATATGTTAGTAGGCGATGTAGGGGAGTGAGTTAGCGTTCACTGTGCCGTATACACAAACAAAACAGGGAACATCCTTCTGGTAATAAACAAGTGTAGAGCATGCTCTTTACTGCATGATAAGGTAATGTTTCAGTATGTGTCCACATACATGCATTTTGATTGACAGGGATCTTAAATGACAATGTAAATGTTACAAAAAGGGACTGGGCCTATTCCAGTTCTGCAGGCTCGATGTTATCTATATATGCCACTCCACTGGACAGCTGTTGTGAAAACATATCTCATCCGTCTTTGGGAAAAAGCTATTCAACCCTATGAACCCAAAGCTGATTCAGATTCAGGCATTTTTTACTCTTTTTACATTAAAAATATATAAAAAGTGAGAATTTAAAAGTGTGAACAGCTCAAACATGTCTTTTGTGCAGTATAAAACAGTGATATTGTGTAACGACATTCAAAAAAGAAAAAAACAAGTTGAGTTTCTCTGAAAAAATACTTTTTAAATTTAATTAAAACTTAATTTATCTATGCAAGACCTTTCCAAGTGACAATAATAGTGATGTTAATGGGTGTCCACATGCTATATGAATTGAACTAAGCTTAGTTTTTGGTACCTTTGCTGTCAGAGAAGTATCCTTAATGAAGCGTAATTTCAATAAGAAAAAAGTAATTTATAACACAATGGAGCCAGATTTTATGAACCTGCTGGGTTGGTGGCATTAAGAGATTTCAACTCATGTCAACTCATGTCACACACATTGTGAAGCTGTCTACACAGACACACCTGAATATCATTCTGGCTGGAGCCTAAACATGTGGCTGTGAATGGCATACCTGCTCACACTACTTGTCCCGCCTCCCGAATATTAAAGCTGCTCCACACCAGGTCTTTTGGTTCTGTGGTGAAAATGCATGGACTGCATAACTACTGACCAACATCCTTAAGAGAGCATCTGTCAGGAAACAGGTAACTTTACTGTCTGCATTACGGAGACCAGATTAGTGTTGCTGTCCTATTTCCGTTATTCATCAGCTGCTCAGTAAAGGTTACTTTTAAAAATCCTATTAGACTGAGACTTAAAAGAAGCTGTTTTATAGAGGGCAGAATGTCTGCCAAAAAAGTCATAACAGCATATATGAGTACGATCTTTTATTTCCCTTGTTCTTTTTAGTCTTAAACATACAGACCAATTTTTCATAAATTTCAGAATTTTAACCCTTTAAATGACAGTTTGTTTACATGGTGCAATAAAAATCTCTTTTTGTCAGTGTAATAAATGCTGGTGGGTATTTTTTGTTCATCAGTCTGGAATAGGTCAGTCATTATTCATGGATTGAAAAGTCATCAGGTACAATTTTGATTTAGGTGTGTTTTATCACACACTGCATGGATCCATATATACAGCAGCAGTAACTCAAATTGAAAATAGAAGAAAAGCAACTATTAGCCCTGTAGTTCAGACACAAGACATTGGGAAAAGTTAAATCTCAAATTTGGTCACTAGGGCCCAAAATTGAAAGTCAGAATACTTCAATTCATAAATTAAGGTTGCTATGGAAGCGATAACTTCCTGGAGTTTCTGCTTGTTGTCTGGCAACAACTTTGAGGTCAAAAAATGAAAATTTACAAAGAAAAATTAAGAAGACACGCATGTGAGTTAAACTGTTTCTGAGGAGCTGGTAGGCAGATTTTGTGACCTTTGGACCAAAATTGTATAAAGGGTCTAATTTTTCAATTAGTCATTATTTCTAAAGTTCTATTTTAGTGCCATCTTACCTGAAATATGTATTGTGTTCAGTTATTGTTTTTCAGTGTCAATGTCATAAAAACTGAAGCTGAAATTAAAACAACTCATTAAAGTGGTTAATGTTGATTTCGTGTTTTCTTAAAGAATATAATTTATATTTGACTTTAAGATGCTGTCAATGACTTTCCTGCTTAGTTTTGTTTTAGTTTCAGTTTTAATGATGAGAACCCCTGTTAGCTTTCAACCTTTGTTCAGTGTTTTCCCAAATATAAGCTAACTGCCAACTGAATGTGAGTCAAATGAAAACGGCTCAGGCACGTCTCAGACTTAAGGGAGTGAAACCATTTTGATATGGGCAACTTTGTGATAACTGGGTGTGACTATTTTATCAGTTATCAGAGGATGGCACTGCGTGTCCTTGGAAAGCTCCCATCTGACTGCGCCTGTGTCTGAAAACTGCCTCAACCGTGTGCTGTGCTGCTCAGTGGACGGCTTACTTTAGCTTTTCTTAAATGGGAAATAACTTCTTTTCATTCCAGCACTGTAGATGTTGTGTATCCAGGGATAGTTGATGACAGTGTGTCTTATTGTTTTGTCAGACAACATGGCACAACATGTCCACTCAGTAGTGGTTGATATCTACAGGAAGACCGCCCCCTTACCGAAGAGCACGCCAAAGGTCAAAGGCTATGACTTTAACCTCGGAGTGGACCACAGGGCCCTGCTGAAGTCTTACTACTCCACCGGCCTGCAGGCCACCTGTGTTGGCTTGGCTATCCAGGAGATCAACAAAATGGTGAGATGGGTGTGAACTTTGATGAGTACCCCAGTTCAGTTTTACTTTGTCTTTGTTAAACTCTGTGCAACTGTGCAACCTGTGCCAGTGGCAACCTTAAGTTTTGGTGTCGCCTGAAACATGGCAGGAAATGAATTTATAATATTTCACCTGTTGTCTATGTTGTTTCTTTCAGTTTCCATATCAGTAATTGGCTCAAAGGGTTCTCCCCTAGCAAGTGTTTTCTGGTTAAGAGTTACCGTATTTTCCGGACTATAAGGCGCACTTAAAAACCTTAAATTTTCTTAAAAAACAAAGGCACGCCTTATATATGGGGTGAAACTGTTAGGGCCAACTCGGGGATCGAACCCCGGTCGCTGGCTTGGAAGGCTGGTGAGTAAACCACTGAGCTAAAGTTTAATAGAACTATTTTGTTTAGCTTCATGCAACTTATAGCCCGGTGTGCGTTATATATGAAAAAAGATCGAAAATAGACCATTCATTGACACTGCGCTTTATAATCCAGTGCGCCCTATAGTGCGGAAAATACGGTAAACCTTATCAGAAGCTTGAAAATTTCTCTGGAGTTATGTTTTTAGTAAAGTAAGTAAAGTCAGCAGTTTCAGTTAGATTAGACAATGCTGCATGGAAAAAGCCACCTCAAAATCAGGATAATTAGCTGAACTGGTGATCTGGTGTATCTGCAAACCTGCTGCAAACAGGTGAAACTTGTGCTGAAGACCATTATGGCCATTTTTGTCCAAAAACTTTTTTGTCTACAGATCGAGAAGCGCCAGCAGCCAATGCAGAGAAAAAATGAACACGCTGAAGAAGACCCATCCACCTGCCCCTGCCTCATGAGCTGCACTATCTTCCTCAGTTACACCTCAAACCTCATTAGCAGCGGAGTCAGGGAGAGCATCCGCTACCTGGCAGAGCACAGAATGGTACCAACACTATTCACTAACAAGCATTAGCATCAAGATTTCTTTTTTTCTTTACTGCACTAAAAATCTTTAATCCATTAGGCCTTTGTTATTGTTAATTCTTTTGCTTAATAGGGGACATATACAGGAAATGTTTGGTCTTTTATTTTTTATTTTGGGCAAGGGGGCTTGTATTGTTTTAATCAGAACTGAAATAGCTGAACCAAAGATAGAAAATAATATTAATATCTAGTGTTTTTAAGGAAACTTTAAGAAGGAGCCTTTTTGTCCCTTAAGGTAACAATAGGAGTTGTATTTTACCCTGATGTTGCACAGATATAAAACAGTATAAAATCTAAAAAAAAAAAAAAAAAATCACCATATCAGGCTTGCAACCAACCCTAGCCTAAAGTTGTTGGTTTCACTACTTTCCACCAGACTTAGCCATTTTGCTATGCTTTCCCTAAAGTTATATATAAACTACGTTTATGCAGACATGGTTGCCTCTATAAATGAGGCACAAAGGTTCAATGTCAGCTAATTGCACCATTTTATTCAAATGAAAGTACAATATAATCCTTGTCTACATAACAGCACATTGCATTGTTTCCTTACACAATCTGTTTCTCTATACAGGTGGATGTCTTATCGACCACAGCTGGAGGTATAGAGGAGGATCTGATGAAATGTTTGGCTCCAGCTTATGTAGGAGACTTTTGCATGTCTGGTAAAGATCTGTGGGTCAAAGGTCACAACAGGTAAGAGAGCATGTCTGGTTTGCAGAATATGATTGCTTGTGAATTCGTCTGAAAACATGAGCCCCTTTCAGTCATAACTCATTGTTTATATTTGTCAGATGCTAATTTACATTTTTTGTGCTAATGACACAGTTATTTGTTGCTGTGGATCAACTCTTGTTCAGGCCATTGAATCCTCTAAACCTTGCCCAATATGTTGCAGAATCACTAAAAAACTTCATTTCATTGAGCTCTTTGAAACTCAACTCCGCTAAAAGGAAGGGGTTTTCCATAATCTGTTTGTAAATGTAATTTTCCCCCTTCTTTCTTCTGTTTGCTTTTGGTTTATGTCTTACTTTTTCTTTTTCTTTTCTTTTTTACTTTTCTGTATCAGCTGCTGCCTATCTTGCCAGGTCTTCCTTGAATAAGAGGTTCTCAATCTCAGTGGGATCTTTTAGGTTCAATAACTGTTGCAAAATTTTTAGGCCTTAAAAACTATCAGTGATAATGAACTGGATAGCTTCTTTGGCTTGGTTTTGAGCAGCATTCAGTTTTCCTGCGTGTGACTTTGGCTGCAGGGCTGGAAACACTCTGGTGCCTGAAGAAAACTATGTTAAGTTTGACGAGTGGATGAGGCCAATCTTGAAGCAGATGCTGCTGGAGCAGGAGACTCAGGTGGGTGCAGTCTATTTAAAAACAAATTTCTCCTCTTAAATGCTCTAAGTTGATACAATATTAGTTATTGTAATATATAATTTGATGCATTTTTTAAAATATTATTCAGAATTATACATTCCAATCATTATTATTTATTTTATCTAAACTCCTATCAGGGTGTTCGCTGGACTCCATCAAAGATGATCCGTCGACTGGGCAAGGAGATCAACCACCCTGAATCTGTTCTGTACTGGGCCTACATGGTGAGTCAGGTCAGGGGTTTCCTGAACTTTGCCAAAGTATAAACCCCCATATAGCATCTGGCAGAGACCCCTCTGTTGCAGTGATTTTTTAAAAACTAAATATATAAAATCAAACATATATGGTGTTGTCACTGAGCTGTAATCCTGTTTCAGAATAACATCCCAGTGTTCAGTCCGGCCCTGACAGATGGAGCTATAGGAGACCTGTTCTACCTCTTCTCAGCAGACAACCCCGGCTTGATATTGGACATAGCTGAAGGTAAAAGTCTCCATTTCTGCTGTCTAATTTCATTTGTGTTGTTAGTTTGTCTTCACACAGAACATTTGATTCCAGATGTTACAGCGGTGAACAAGCTGGCAGTGGCTGCAAACAGCACAGGGATGATTGTGCTTGGAGGAGGTGTGGCTAAACACCACATATGCAATGCCAATGCATGGGTAAGTATTTTGCCTTTTTTGTATTGGATGTTGTCCCGAGATGTATTTGAAAGCCCTGGAAGTTCAAAGTGATTAATACACTGTTTTGTCTCCCTCCAGAGGGGTGGAGCCGACTTTGTTGTATATGTCAACACGGCTCAGGAGTTTGATGGATCTGACTCAGGGGCCAGACCAGACGAAGCTGTGTCCTGGGGCAAGATCCGTGTGGGTGCGAAGCCCGTAAAGGTATCACATATTAGTATAAGTTGTGTGTCACGTGCCTGTTCTTGATGTGTTAAATTGTAATTGTGCATTCCTAATATATTCTATCATCATTCTCATTTCTGTCTACTAGGTGTTTGCAGATGCTTCTATTGTTTTCCCCTTGTTGGTGGCAGAGACCTTTGCAACTCATGCTCATAAGATGGAAGCCTGAGATTTCTGGAAACACAACTTTATTTTGTTGGTCTTTCCTTTTGTAATTTGGCTTTATTGAACTAGCTGGTTCTGCAATTACCTCAATTGTCTATAAGAACCTTGGAAAAAATCTGTGATAATATTAGTTACCTATAATGAAGAGTAAAATGCAGTGTGTATGCACGTCGAAGAGAGAGAGAGAGAGAGAGAGAGAGAATAGTAAAGATAAAGAATTTCAGGCGAATCTGTCATATTCCTCATTGTTCATTGTAAGGCATTAACTGTAGTCAGATATGCAACATTTTTGAGTGCTTATTGTGTTGTGTTCTATGTGTGTGATTATGGGCTATGGGCTATTAAATAAAACTGGCTTGATTCACCTTGACTGGTTGTGTAATTTAAGCCTTTTTTTTTTTTTTTTTTCAATTATTAAAATAAGCTGATATTGCAAGTGGAAGTCCCAGGAGTAGTATGAATGACAAATAAACATGTAATATTGAACATTTAAATTGAGCTGTAATAAATAATTGATTAGTTGTAAAGTATCAAAGTAATTGCCAACTATTTATCAGTAAGGAAAAAAAGTGACAATTATCTGATTCTAGATTTTCAAATGTGAATATTTTATGGTTTATTTAATGCTCAATAATCATGAATTTATTCTCTTGTCATTGTTTACCTAACAAGACTTTTGCAGATGCAATTTTGGCTTGGGGGAATACTGATGGACATTTTACAACGAATAACCAACACCTTGTTCTTATATTAAAACTACTACATTTTTTTCCCCTGTATATATTTTGAAACTGCCTAAATGTACATGGCTATATCCAAAGGGTTTAAGTATATTGGTTTATTCGTCGCGATTCATTATCAAATAGGAATTTCTAGATATTCTTTTTCAATGAAATTGGTTTTACACAAATCCAAATGTGATAATGGGTATTATTAAAAAAGTAAAAATGCCAAAGAATAATTTACAAATACGGGGAAGCCATAATGTTTGTGCACGATAAATTGTTCAATTTAAAAACAAACAAACTTCCTTCCTTCGCAGATTGATGACGACATCTTTCTACACCGGAAGTGGCGTTTTAGATGTTTTTGTAGTTCGGCCAGAAGTTCGCCTGACAACAGTTGCCATTCCTGCATCAAAAACATAATATTTCGGTCTCATTTGTGTAATATAAGGACAGCAGTCAGCATTTTTCCATACAGACTCGGGCGACGACTTTTCCAGGTGGCGAACCCTGTTAACGGCTGGACTTTTTATTGATAACATCTAACGTACATTAGCATCACTTTATGCTAACTGTAACTAGCTGTAGTTACCGTTACGATAGCTACTGTTTTGTCTGCAACGGCATTTTAAAAAAGATATTTATTACCGCAGGCATCTTTTACAGCTACATACGTCTGGTGTGACCGAAAAGCAGTGCATTTAGCCCAAGCTAGAATAAGCCACTTTCCACAGAGCTAGCCCTGGTTAGGTTTTACTGTCAGAACATTTTAAAACACATAGTAAAACATAGTGGTGGTTTAAAGGAATGTTTGTCGACGGTGTATGAGTAGTGGTCTTGTGCTTAGAGACGAAATTGTGATGTCTGAGGTAAGGGTTAACTCCTGTGAACCGGAGACAGGGATTCTCGGGGACCAGGGTGGACCATCTCCTGACTCTGTGAAGTCTCCTATTACTGGAGCTCCTGGGGCTGACCTTCAGGGGTAAGACTTTCTTTCATACTCACCTTACTTGCCACAATAGCAAATAAGGTCAAAAATAAAAAGGTCAAATCAAGTTGATCTTTATATGTTCCTTCTAGGCTTGTACCTGCTGGTCCCCCATCCACAGCAGAGTGCAGCCCCTCACCTTCTGCTGAGGCCAGTGGCTTGTTGTCATTACCATGGGAGTTGGTAACCCACATCGCCTCACACCTCCCTGCTGAGTGTGTCATAAATGTTTTGCCAAAGGTAAGTTTTAAAATATAGTTGGTGCTGTTGAATATTTCTTGGGTGCATATTTTCTTGCTTTTGCTTTTTTCCATGATCTAAATTTTACAGTATGTCTCCAAAACTGTGGAACACATAAAAGCAATATAGTTTCCAGTATCATCATGTATTAATTTAAAGTTGCTCCGTGAAGTTTGTTTGTAAACATACATTATCCTTATCATTGCATTAATGTATCATGTGTATCTCCATCCAAAAGTAAATAAGCAGCTTTTTAATCCTGGATGTTTTAGATTAATGAACATTATGAAGCAGTCTTCTTCTCCAACATGTGGAATAGAGACCATGAAACTAGTATGCAGGAAAATACATTGTGTCTCACACATGCATCCTCATGCATGTATGGTTCAGGAACATCTGTACAAACCTGGCCTAATTCAAGCCAGATGAATTTTCAAATAGTTTTGCCTGACTTGGCCTGTACCCTGTTTGGCAGGCCCAATCGGATTTGAGGAAATAATCAAAGTTGCACTTGTGTCTTTATTGTTATTAGAGGTCAAAAACTCCCAAATCCTAGAAAATTACCCTCTCTTCTCTTTTCAGGTCTGTCACACATTGAGCAATGTGGGTAAGGACAGTACCTCTTGGCAGCTACGAGCACACAGACTAATAGGATCCAGGGCTGGATTTCCAGTGGGGCCAAGGGAGGACTTTGACTGGCCCTCTGCTTGTCTGGAGATGGAGCAGCTGATAACCTGCTGGACAGGCCAAGCACACCTTGTTGCCAAACAGGCCCAGGAGGATGAGGAGGGAAGTGATCAAGTGAGGCCCCCACAAAGGCCAGGGCTGGATGGGGAAGCAGTTGCAGAAGTACAGGAAGATGGTAGAGAGGCTGATGAAGAAGCGGTGGGACTGGAAGCTCAGCAGGCTGCTTATGGTCCTGATGAAGGAATGGAGGTTGTTATGGAAGGGGAGGATGACGAAATGCAGCCAATTGCTCGTGGGGATCAACTTGTTAGATTGAGAGAGGAGTTGGAAGATCGACTGGAGGATGACGCAGTAGCACTGATGGAAGAAGAAAGGGAGCACAGGATGGTGTTTGATGGTCATGATGCTGTGCGAAATCACCTAGAGGCTTTGGCAGGGCCAAGGAATCTGGGTAATGGAAGACAGGTAGAGGTAGAGCAACATCAATCCCCAAGAAGTCCTAGCCCACCCCCAGAGCTTGAGTGCATCACCCTACCTTCAGGCCACATTGCCCAGGTAAATTCTGTCCTCTTTGTCGGGGGAGAGGGGGCGGTTTGCGCCACCGGCTCCAGAGATTGGAATGTTAAATTGTGGGATCTAAAGGGACACGCTGGACCTTCGCTGCTGCACACGTTAGGAGGGCAGGGTGACTTCAGCACTCATCGGGGCTGGGTCTGGTGCTTGGCATCTCAGGGACCTCTGCTGGCCTCAGGGGGCTTCGACAGCACAGTGAGGCTGTGGGACCTACAGGCTGGTGGTGCAGAGAGGGGCCTGATCAGGGCCGGGGCTGCTGTTCTCTGTTTGTCCTGTCAGACAGATGTGTTGCTGGCTGGTACATTTGACAAGAGGGTCAGCATGTATGACACCAGAGGTGAGGAGGTTTACACTCTACTAACTTGCTTATCAATTCAGTGTTTGGGTGTGAATTATGCAAGTAAAGGTCATTAATAGCAACGATAACAATAAGTGATTTTCAGGACTGATACTGATTTTAGATTTAGACTGTTACTACAGCTGACATTATCTTTAAAGTGAACTTTTGGGGTCAAATGTAAATTGACATTTTCTGTGTGGATTTTACACCAGTTTCGCCTGACTATGATTATACAAAGGTGTTTAGAAAAGTTATAACAAATAATTAATTTGATCATATAATTAATATTATGCTATAAATACAATGAAAGTGTGATGAAAATTGAGAAAATAAACACTGAAAAACAATAAAATGAATAGTTCAACAAACATCAGTTCTGTATGTTTAGTGTCACTCAGTTCGTATTAATATTAGTTTCCTGCTGACCGTTTGAATGAAGACAAACAAAAATAAAACTATAGACAAGACTATATGTTCAGTGTCAGTCAGTTGCTGATCTTTTAATTAAATAACTTAATAATATCTGTATAAAGAATAAAATGAATTAATAAATGTAATCGAGCAGTGTAAAGTGACACATCTCAAAACACTCCCAAAGTATTGACAGCAGATTGCTGTATAGAAACTGTATAGAAAAATAAATTACATTTACTTTCTGAGGTTATTTATGAAATAATTATGTTTACAGCGGCTGAACCCCTGGTGAAAAGCCTCCGTCTCCATGGTAACGCTGTGATGTGCCTCGCAGCAGATGACAAGTACATCATCTCTGGGAGTAAAGACTGCACTGTGGCTGTCTATGACCGCAGGGCCGGCAAGGGCTTGAAGAAAATCCCGGTAGACACACGAGCACAAACAGACACAGGTTAGAGTTTTGCTCTGATGCACCTGTATACCAAGACTAACGCAAACCAACCTCTCCATTTCTAGTTGAACTCTTACCTGCTGTCCATGAGCTACAGCGGCTATGAAGTTTGGGCAGGAGACAACGGCGGCATGCTCCACTCCTTCTCCATGCAGACTGGGACCTTAAAACCCATCTCCCTGTTTGATGTGGGCCACACAGCTTTGGTCACTGGCATCCACAGGTCCTGTGGAAGCCTCTACACCTGTTCCTCTGACCGAACTGTCAAGGCACGTAGTACGAGGCACTTCCCCTCTTCAACTAAATCTGTTACTTGACAATCCTAAATTGTAATTTCTCATGTGTGTTGCAGGTACATATCCCTTGTGCTCCTCCAAGGACATTATGCACTCTACATCATCAAGGCGCAGTCAACGGGGTAAGTGCTTTGTTACTCAAAACATAAAGATTCATTTTAATATAACGAGGCATGTAAGAGCAACATAACATTGTGATATATTTGACAGGGAAAAGTATCCTTCCCAACAAAGGAAGTACAATAAACAGAAATAAAAAGCTTTAAAAAAAAGTAAACAGAGGAAAACAATTCCCATGCTATGTGCCATGCTTCAGTAAAAGTTGACATTCTGAACATTCCAGTAGAAATTTCCAATTTCAAATCTCCGAGTGAAGCACGACGCAAAAAAAAAAAAAACCATGGCTGACTGTTACAAACTGTCAAGCGAAGAACAAGCAGCATAGCCTCCTTGCTTGTTTAAACAAAGACACTTTATAAGTGACAATGCATGAGCTAATTGATGACATTAAGCAGTTAATTTTACGGCTCTGTATATGCTGATAGTAGAGCCTGACGGACAGTTCTGTTGATGGATATTATCTGCCGATATTCTGTCAAAGATATCGGTCTCTGTGCTGTCCGATATTTGCCGTCATTTTCCCAATATACAATGCTGAAAATGTTTATTGGCATGATTAAAATGGTGTTGGTAAAGTTTTTTATTTTTTTATATTTTGAATTTTATTTAAATAGCCTGTCTGACACTGAATGGTAATGATGTTTATTTAGATAATTAATTTATTCCTATTTATTCTTTGTTTTACAATTGGCTGACAATTTAATGCAATATATGTATAATATATAATAATGTATAATTATGTTAAATATTATTTCATAAAGTTAATGGTTTGAGAAAGTAGTTCTCTGAGTAAATTAATTGGAAAATTAGTACACAATCCACTTAAAAAAGGGTATGCTGTCTTTTCAGTTCAATAAATTACTATAAAATCCCTTGTCTCATATCGGCTGAGATTTAATATAGTTGAGTGTATTTTAATTAAATATAGGCAAACATAGTTCACCATTTCTTATGAGCACTTCCAAGGCTAATCCAGGCTCATTCTCATCTCTGAAATGTTTTTCTCTGTGTCTTCACTCTACCTGTCTGTCTTCTACTGTCAGCTGAGTGTGGAGGCTGGAGTCCTCGCTGTAGCTTCAGGAGACGTGTCTTTGGACATCTGGAGGCCCAGAAAATGACAAGAAGAGACCTAGAAGCAGGAGGTGACAAGACATGAAGCTTTTCACACCTGCACTCGTCTTTTAGCATTTTGAAATTCATGACAAGTACATGACGCTTTAACTATAAAACTGCTCTTTTGTTTTTCTGGCTGCATCGAGACAGAAGTGAGAGGTTCCGTCACCAGAAGGTGAGACAGTTGAGGTACATGGGGCGAAACAAAGGATTTAATTTGCTGCATTGCCGAACAACAAATATTCACTACAAGTACAAATTTACTGTAACGCATAATTTATTTATAATTCTTTCTTTCTTGTGTTGATATTGTTATATCATTGTCTACAAACAAAACACTTAAATACAGGAATTGTTTACCATATTGTGCCAGTATGCAGAGTCTTTGAGGAAGTAAGTTTCCCCTCTTTTTTGAATTCACTGGATTTACATGCTTGTTTAATTCACTGAATCCACTACAGTACCTGACACTGCATCCAAAGCTAGAGTTACTCGTCATGTACAGTGTGATACTTGTATCTAAGGTCAGTGGCACATGATTGTATTTGTAAAGCTATTTATTTGAACACACTATTCCATGGTAATCAATATGATCTCTTTTTCTACGTTTGGCTGCCTTGTGTGTTTGTGTGTGTGTGTGTGTGTGTCTGTGTGTGTTAGTTTAAACATGTAAATATTTAATTGCTTCGACGAATCAAAATATAGATAATTTGCACAGTACTTGACGTAACATCCCGTAAAAAACACTGAAATACTACTTCCACTGAAGATGAAAATCTAATATATGATGGAACAACTGTGTGCTGATTGTTTGGACAAAGCAGCTAATAAATTAAAAAATGGTTTACCTGAGTCCTGAGTCAAATTCACATGAAATTACATACTGTTGGGCAGTTGAGATCAAACCTTTTATGGTACATATACATTGAATAAATTATGTAAAGAAGCAACATGAAATAAAACTCAAAAATGAGAAAAAATAAGGCAATTTACAAACACAAAGCTGCGCTTTTCACATTTCCATTCATTCCTGAAAACTGAATCCCACCTCCATTACTATGATATTATTTCAGTTCAAGGAAGAGCACATTGTCCTCCCTAGACTCCCTAGCATTGGATAATCAGAAAATTCGATTACATCTTTTTTGTTTGCCCTCTAACAATAACATTATGTAAACAATCCGGCATTTAAAGGGTTAGAATTCTGAAAAAAAAATGGTTTCAGTTTTTGGGCGCAAGCATGTTTCAGTTTTTGGGCACAAGCATGTTCTCTTCTAAAGACACCACAGCAACAGGTTAGGTGGGACACAAGGGGTGAGGAGAGTTAGATGTTAAAACGAATAGTATAATGGGTCGTGCATGGTCCTCTGACAGGAGCTGCATCACAGTCTGTAATGTGTTGGTCATCTGTTGTCAGGACTGTCAAAGCAGCACACAGGTCTTCTTATCTTTGAAAGGGTTGGACGAGGCAGCGATGCCGGTGAGCAGAGGGTCACTACGCCTGTGGTCCTGACAGTACCGGACCAGGTCTGCCGCTGTTAAGGAGATCTGTTGGGACAAAGGTACTTATTGTAAAAAGTACTTATTTTATTATTATTATTTTTTTTTTACTATAATAACCATTAAAAAGGTAAATTGCTTTTATTTTGAACGTAAGTTTTTTTTTTTACTCTATTATTCACATTGACCGTGAGTTTTTATGTAAAAATACAAAGAATCATATATATATTTTTATTGCTGAAAGTAAAATGTCCTGCTTCAGTAAAGGTTTAAATTGTATTAAAAATGTCAAAAGAAATAGTTTTAAATGGTAAAAAGTCATCAAAAATTGCAAAACAGAAAAAAAAAGTTATTCTCTCTCTATATATTTTTTTTTATATGTTATTCAAAAAACATATTCATCATATATAATCCTTTTTTCTTTTTTTTTTAAAAGAAATTAGCTGTTAACTGAATAAATACAATTGTTTACTGTTTTTTGGTATTTGGTGATTTTTTTTGTTAATGTAAATCTCAAAACTCTGAGATGTTAAAGAAAACAGACCTGTCAGCACACTTAAAATGATCCTGAATTTCACAAACAGCCAATCTCAATGTCAGTTGAAGTATATGAGGATGCAGGTATTAGACCACTCAGATTCTTACATACCTTGATCCTCTCCATGCCGGCCTCCACCCGAAGTTGATCCACCAATTTTTGTGCCTGAATAACACTGCTGCTGCTGCTGCTGCACATCTTTCCTGACATCCCCTTCAGAATAATCCCTACTGTCCTGACCCACTATTCTTATCCAACACCAAAAGAAGCAGCAGTAAAGTGATCTAGAGCAGTGTTTTATCCAAATCCAAAGAGCCAGCACAGGTCGGGCAGGAGTCTGTTCAGAGACGCTCCTTGCTTACCGTTCTCACCTGTAGCTCCCTTTTATTCCCTGTTGGGGGCAGTTCAAAGGCCCTGTGATATAAAAGGTCATACAGCTCAGTGTTAAAATGTCACAAACATCACACATCACTTCACAGCCACCTCTGATGAAAGATTATTGGGTAGGCATTTTACTGGGCTCCATGCATTCCACTTTTAATGTATGTTTGCTTTCTACAGTTGGCTTGTCCCCCATAAGTGACATATGAAGAATTTATGAAGTTGATTTAATGTGTTACCATTGTGTTGGAAGCTATACCACTGGAAATATTTATTAAAACTGCAGTTTTCAGTTACCATCTAGGATTATTTCAGGATTTTTAATTGTTGTATTTATTCAATTAGGTATTTAATATTGACTTAGATTTCATTTCATGCATCTATTCCTCATTATCAAGTCATAATTTCAATTTAACAGTAACTTAAATAAAGTAAATTAATTAATTTAACCTAACGTTGGATGCCATGTGCAACAGTTGATGTGACTGAATACCTACCTAACTATCTGTTATTAATCAATTATTATTCATACGTTTTATTTTTATCATTATTATTATAATTTTTTTCGTTTTCACAAATTATTCATTCTCAAATCGGGTGCCTTCTCTTGATCCGACGTAACGAAAGCAAAGCAGTTTGTCCCTTCGCTCTTTCCGTAGCAGGACATTCCGTGCAGCAAGCAGCTACATGTGTTTTTGGCAGTAATGCAAATCTTCAGTAACTGTCTTTTTCGTGACCGGTGACAACAGTTTACTACATACCCATCTCCGTCAAGGGACTCCTCATTAACAGCCGGTATGTTTTTACCTATATCTTTAAATGTTTAGTCACTGTTAGACTCAGTCGATAGCTCTCTGTTAGCTTGCCTGCTAGCTAACGTCAGGCCACATAAAGGCTCTCATTACTTTAGTGAGTGACTTTAACCTCGTCGTTATAGCTTACTGCGTGTACGTAAGTTAAAACTTGAAATGAAGCCTATTGTGAACGATATATTTAACTCAAACTGCACTAAATACTCTTAATTTATTCACTGACTGCGTTTGCAAACAAATAAAACACAACTCAGCAGGTTAAACTGGATATTCTTGGGCGTATAACAGTTGTTAATCAATATATAATTGTTCCTATAAAATGTCCTGAAACAGGAAAACTCGTTCCAGTAACGTGCACCTGAGGGCTTTTTCTGAATTATCAGTTTATTTGCGCTGTTGGCCAAAAGCTCCTCCCCCAGGTACTTGATAATGGTCACTGAAGTTAATATGCTCTTTATTTGAAGCTATCCCTACATCAGACATATGCTGATCTGAACCTAAGCCATAGATTCAAGTGCAAAATCTGAACAAACATGGCTCAAAATATATGAATCTTGAACCTTTTATGTAAGTAAGAGTATTTTTCTGATTCAGTGAACACCCCAAGGCTCTGCATGATCATGACCTGAATAGACACGTTGTTTTTGTTTCTGCAGAAAAGATGGCAGGACACGCCCCATCAGTTGCCATGGAGGCCGTCCTCATGCCCAGTTGCGAGCTTCCGGAAAACATGCCAAAGATCAAAGGCTACGACTTCAACCAGGGGGTTGATCTGCAGGCACTGCTGAAGTCCTACATCACCACAGGCTTCCAGGCCAGCAGCTTGGGCCAGGCTGTCCAGGAGATCAACCTCATGGTGAGAAAGTTATATTCACAAAGGTTTTGACATATTTCTTTCTGGGAGTACTTCCTCTTTGTTGCTTTCCAAATACAATAAAGCTGCATGTGATTAATTCATTCATTCGGTCTCACTGCACTTAATAATTACAAAAAGCAAACATCAGTTTTTACTTTGAAAAATCAAGTCACTGCCTTGAAAATTACATTGAATGACATTGATGTTGAATTTCACCATTCACACAATAGTGAAATTCAACATCTGGATTTCAATCCATCCTTTTTTTATTACATATATACACTGATGGAGGCAGTGCAGATATTGATGTTGATTAAAAAAATTAATCTTAATCTTATCTCAGTCTTAAAGTATGTCACTTTGAATAAGTGTCTGCTAAATTAAATCATAAAAATTATAAAATTTAATCTCAGAGACTTGATTTATGATGATCATTTAGAATATAAAAGTATATTTAAAATTGATAGAATATTTATGATTTGTAATTTTGAATATTGTTGTCTAATAACTCTGCAGATAGAGAAACGTCTTGAGCCGGTGAAGGAGGAGGAAGGAAAGGAGTGTAAAGAGTCGGATGAACACCGCAGCAAGTCGGGCTGCACCATCTTCCTCGGTTACACCTCCAACCTCATCAGCTCCGGAGTCAGAGAGAGCATCCGCTACCTGGCAGAGCACAAAATGGTACAAATTAAATAACTTGTCATTGTTATGGGACATCTAAAATAATCAACCAATCAGACATGGGGACTTTATCAGACTCTGCCTTGTCACTCCATGTCAGGTGGATGTGATTGTAACCTCAGCTGGAGGCATCGAGGAGGATTTCATCAAGTGTCTGGCTCATACATACCTCGGAGAATTCAACCTTTCTGGCAAGGAGCTCCGCCTGAGGGGCATTAACAGGTTGGCAACTACTGATACAAATCAACTCTCACTGTCACGTCCTCATGATGGTATTGATTAGTGTTCCTGCCATAAAGATCTGTCACCATAGCATCATCAAAAATTCTGCTGATCGAACATATAACTTTAATGACTGCTCAGCTGTTTCCATTTTGCTGACATGCAAGAGCAATTATAAGTTGCCTAATTTGCATTATCTTTTATGCAACATTCCAGAATTTTGCTTAAAAAATGTATTCGACTTTAATGAATGTAAGACTTTAAACATGTTTGGTGCACTAATTATGACAAAGCACATGATCTAAGAGTTGGGCAAGCAGGACTCCTCTTTAGAAGTCCTTGCTTTTGTATCTGTCCTAACTTGTTTGTTTACATCCGACCTCCACCATCTCCCACTCCTCTTCCATCCTTGCTGGATCTAGGATAGGAAATCTCCTGGTGCCCAATGACAACTACTGTAAGTTTGAAGACTGGCTGATGCCCATCCTGGACCAGATGCTGTTGGAGCAGAATACAGAAGTTAGTCTTGTTTATGTCTCCAGTGCAACCAGCACAGCTGAATGAAATCGCAGCAAGGTTAAAGGTGGAATGGTTTTCAGTTAACAGTTGTGCCTTGTCAAAAGTCAATGTGTGCAATTTCTTGCCTTAATGTGTTTCAGACAGTCAAGACAACAAGTGGCCAATTTGAAGAATCTAAAATATGTTCATGCTGCTTTGTTTATCACTTTTTTATTCACTACATAATTCCAGATGTATTCTACCATAGTTTTCTGTCTTAAATATCAATCTACAATATAGAAAATATAAAAATATAGAAAAAACATTGAATTAGAAGGTGCCATCAAACGTTTGACTGGTACTGTCTACATATAATCTTTCATGAGAATCAGATCATTTTTATCACATTCTATATATTTCCTCTATAATTTGTTGCCACATTCTCACAAGGATTGTGGTAGAAATACATAAGATACAATTGCTGCTGCAGATTGGAGATAAAATGAATGTTTTCCATAATTTTGTGCATTTTCTAACCTCTCCTTTAATAAAACTTGTTTACATGTTGGGATATCTGACTGTCCTTATTTCAGGGCACCCGTTGGACTCCCTCCAAAATGATCCATCGGCTTGGTAAGGAGATCAATAACACTGACTCTGTGTACTACTGGGCGTACAAGGTGAGTCCTGGTTCATACTGGGAATGTGTTACATCATAGGAGCGCCATACACCAGTGAGTAAATGTGTCTGACTGTGTTTCTGCTTCAGAATGACATTCCAGTGTTCAGTCCCGCTCTGACAGATGGCTCTCTGGGCGACATGCTCTACTTCCACTCTTACAAGAACCCTGGCCTGGTTTTGGACATTGTGGAAGGTGAAAGCAACATTCCTGCTGCAGGACAGGATCACAGCAGCTGTCTCAGTGTGATCTGTCGGTCATAACATGTCATTATTTCAGATATTCGCAGGATGAACAGCCAGGCGGTGTTTGCCAAAAGGACGGGGATGATCATCCTGGGAGGAGGGCTGGTCAAGCATCACATCTGCAACGCTAATCTCATGGTGAGTGACTTAATGTCAGCTTTTAAACATGATTCTATAAAGAAACTGAAGTGGCCATAGGTTATAGATTACAACTGTGTCATTTTGTGTTACTCGTGTGGTATTTCTGTTTCATGATATTTCATATTTCCTTTCCACTGCAGTCCAGAGATAAATATTGTTGTTTCTTCTCCACTACTTTAACTTTAGGTATATTTACAAAAAAGTCATAAATAAATATGCATTTTTTTAATAGATTAATCGACTCAAATTTAGCTATCCAAAATGTTTCAAATAAGTGCCAGGGAAACACTTCTTACACATTTACTCTTTAATTAATAAATATTATTATACATATATAAATATAATCCTTTCAATAGGGTGTCTTTCTTAATTATCAATACTTTTATAAATTATTAAACTGAATTTTGTATTTGTACTGTCACAGTCCAGTCATGGTCAAAGATGGACTTTGTCAACAGTAGTTTTTTAAGTGAAGAGAACCCAATGAAACAGAATCAAAGCCAGTTCCTGTGCTGACACACAGTCTTGCTTCTGTCTCCGCCCAGAGGAATGGAGCTGACCACGCGGTGTTCGTGAACACAGGTCAGGAGTTTGACGGCTCTGACTCCGGGGCCAGACCTGATGAGGCCGTATCCTGGGGCAAGATCAAGACTGATGCCAAACCTGTGAAGGTACCGATATGTTTGCTTGACCAGATCAAGTCAAATGTCCAAATTATGGTCCATTTATTACAAGTATGTCCTCTGATAATCTTTTCTTTAGAGTTATTTTAGGATGTATTTTAATATCACATATAATATTTTCTAGATGCCCTTTGGTAGCCAATATATAATAAACCTGAACTGTATTCAGATGGTAGAATAATGTGATCTAATCTCATGAAACATGCACTATTATGCCACAATGCAGATTTTGTCAGTTTTACCTCAGTCATTTTTTTTATTACTGATTTTAAAAATAGGGATAGAATCAATGACAAACTGCATGAACTTCCATTCAAGAAAACCTATACAGCCTAGAACCATTAATTTCCTGCTTTTATGCCATGCTTTTTTGGTGTCAATTGGTGTCTTAATTTGACACAGTTTTCCATCTGAAAACATTTTATGTTTGGAAATCATTTCATAGCACATATGAGTAATTACTCAAGTGAAGAGCTGAGGAAAAGATCACTGGAGTCCTGAAGCAGGAATTAGAAAACGGGACCATATTTGTCCTCAAGGTGGCAGTGTCCACACACTGTTAAATCGAAGGAAACTATGTGGCATCAAAGCACCAAAACATAAATATGAAAAGCAAGGACTGAGACCAGTTAAGTGTAGGGACAAAACACAAACACGACATGACAGAAAAGTGGTACACTGCTCCGTTCTTTGTTCCCAGGTGTATGCAGACGCCTCCTTAGTCTTTCCTCTGATTGTGGCCCAGACCTTCGCTCACCATGCCGACAAGCTGACTGCCGGCAAGAAAACGGATTAAATGGTTTCCCCCCTTAAATGCTCTATTAGAAACAAGCAGTTCACTCCTTTGGTTCTTCCGTTGTTGGGGGTATTGCAGACATAAGATCTTCTTAGCATTTCTTCTACAAACACATGAGTGAGGATCGGCAACTAAAGAGGCAGCATTACATTCAGTGCTGCAAATGAAAACCTTATTTAATGGTAGTCAGTGGTAAGGGTTTCCTGGCTTAGAGGGATAACATAGTTGTTGTTTTTTTTGATTGGGGTTGTGTGAGGCTCTTCTCTGTCAGTGTTACCTGGCACAGAAGCAATGTGCTACTGTGGACGGGGTAAGCAGCTAAACTTATTTTAACCACCTCCAAAAGGCCCACCTAGAAAAATCAATACCAGTTCAAGTCTATTTTTATATTTAGAATACTTTCCCTGCTCTACTTTGCCGTCACACAGCATTCTCTCTCTGTATAGCCACCATCCTCTTTGACAGAAACAGTGAAATAGAGTTTTACTCACAGAACACAGTTACTGTGTAACTTTGATGAATCCAAACATAGCTTTTAAAACACCTAAACGGCCGCCATTTGGTTCAGGTAACACATGGAGGAGTACCTCATACAGCCCCACTTAAAAAGAATCTGAGGATTGTCTTTAAAGCTTTTCACAACAATATTTACTTGTTAAAACAAGTATTTTTTCTCTCTGTTTAGAAAGCTGATATACTATTGGCAGCATGCTATTGCATGTACCAAAGAGACTGTCTAGAATGCATCAAGTTTTAGCTGTGTGTGTGTGTGTGTGTGTGTGTGTGTGTGTGTGTGTGTGTGTGTGTGTGTGTGTGTGTGTGTGTGTGTGT
>JAOWBC010000458.1:14641424-14652537 GCA_028566105.1 Hypoplectrus providencianus
GTCCAAACAGCAACTAACAAACTTCAGTTATCAGAACAGCAGCATGCTTTAGATACTCCCACAAAACGCTGCATAAGGTCACACACCATTCAGCCCACATTTTGAACAGTCCTGCAGGGTGAAGAACCAGCTTACCTTCTTTACGGCCTTTGACGGTGACCTCCGGGTGGGCTTCTGCACCTGGCTGCTCGGTGCCACCGGCTGCTTGGACACAGAGCCGTTCTCTCGCTTCTTGCTGGGAGAAGACGGGACCGAAGATGCGGGAGGTGATGGGGAAGCGGGGGGAGAGGAGGATGAAGGAGGCCCGGTCCCCAGGATGGCCATCTCCTCTGTGGCTGTGAGGCGGAGGCTGCGCAGACTTTCATGTGTCTCATGGTCCACCACCAGCAACCTGGTCTCATTGTCCACGGCTTTGATCCGCTGCACCACCTGAGGGAGGGACAGGACAGTAATTTAGAGGTCTTTGGGTATGACATAAATAAAAGAACATAGTCGTTGATGTAGATAAGTAAAATCCACAATTTGGCCACATGGCAGAACTAAAGAATGCAGTTACAGAAGAACAGCACCGGCCTCTCTAAAAGCATCCAGTCAGTGCTTCATCTTTGCAAAAAATGTTAACACATTCACACTTTTCTTAGACATGTGGGCGTAGAATGCTGGTCGAGGCTCTGATAGAAAAATGTAAACATTAACTTAAATATAAGACTTTATGTATGGTAAGATGGCAATTCATTCAGAATGCCTCACGAATAATGAAATTCTTAGTGGACTAACATACAATTTTGTCGACTACTGGATTAGTTTATTGACAGATTAGTAAAACCAGGTTTCTCTTCAAAGAATCATGCAAAAGCAACAACTTTAGTCATATGTTTACCGGAAAGGAGCTCATTTACCAATAAAACAAAAGACTAATAGACTAACAAGTGATGACCCCAGCCTCTCAGAAGTGGAGGTGTGGAGGTGGAGGTCACTGAACGTACCAGACTCTCTAACAATTAATACATAGGCAGCAAGCAGAGTGCAATTGTTCTTCTTATCTCTTCAAACACAATAGTCAATGGCTTTGTTTTGATCTCTGCTGCAACAAGGTTACAGAGAAACCTAAGGTAGTTGGTGCTGATGTTCTTCTGTGTGTGAGCGAGCATGGGAAAATGATTATCTGAGCCTGCTGTCTCTTCCTCACCACCATACAGTCTCCTCAGCCTGCCTGAAGCCCTTTGTCAATGCATGCCTGCTTTCCAAACAATGGGCAGGTTTGTCATATGGAATGAGTCACGTGAAAGTGTCAAGGACAGCTTTTCAATATAAGCAACCTGTGGGCAAAGTGGTTAGAAAGAAGAAAAAAGTTTCAGAGCAGAAAAAAGGGTCCACACCATGCCACTGTGTCAGGATGCTCCAGCCACTGCACAGCAGCTAATGCCCCTGCTGCAACATGAGGTGAAACCACAGATATGAACGCAGATGAATCGACTAACCTGGTGGTGAGTCTCTTTCTCCACGTTGACCCCATTCACTGCCACCACACGGTCCCCAGCGCGCAGCCCCGACGCTTCTGCAGGGGAGCCAGGCTCCACTTTGCGGATGAACTGTCCGCTCTTCCCTTTCTCGCCATGCAAGTGAAATCCATACCCATTCTCCGCTTTTAGCATGACACAAAGCCGTGGTTTCCGCTCGCTGGCCATTTCCCCCTGGCGTTATACACCTAACGCAGTCTTGAGTTAAAGTATAATACTCAAAATGCAAAAAAAAAAAAAAGATAGTTTAAGAGCACGGGCGCAGGGCTAAACTTCCACGGAGCGAAAACATACCTGCCCTCTTCGCCCCATATCAAACAAAACCACAATGTAAACAGCTCCAAATGCACGTCAAAAGAAGAAATCCCGGTGTTCAAAATGCACACAACAAAGGCAGCAAACTTTAAAAAGAAAACGATGCGGCCAGCCCTCCAGATCGCGTGTCCAGCTGAAGCGCACTGCTGGCGACTCCAAAACTGATCCGTCGCAGCGCGCGCAGACCTCAGAGCCCCCAACAGAGCATCACAGATGTTAAAGCGCACGTGCTGTAGTCGAAATGATCAACAGACGCTCACCTCTCCCTCCACATTTATCCATAACAACCGGTTGGAGAATATGTATGCGGTTACACTGTGCTGTTGCGCAGGGTTAGCGCCTTGTGCGCAATAGCACCACCTCCCTCTGGCCCCGGCTACCTGTTTGTTTCTGAGAGGAGAGCGAAATATTCAGGGCAGAAGCAGAGCATTCAAAGTTAGATAATGCTGCCCCCCTGTGGCAGTGGATGGTTTGTGAACAGAGTATTTCACAGTCAGCAGATATGCTGCACTGGAATGTAAAACAGCCATACTGGATTTATAGATATAGATGGAAATAGGCAGCTTGAGAAATACGATGTCAATTCCTTGATTTACACATTTGAGATAACAACAATAATAATAATAATGATCCAAATAATAATGTCAGCATTCATTGGGCAAATTGTCGAATTTTTGTATAATGAGCAATTACAGGCTGATATCGGATCTACCAATTTTTAATGACATACCTATATGAACTTGAATTAGAGTAGTGTTGTAGTACTCGTTAATGACCACCAGAGGGCACTAAATATCCATGATTCATAGGTAAATGTCCTGTTTGTGTCTTTGTAAGTCAATCAGTTTAAACAACAACACATATACAAATAAACAAACAAGCAATATATGGCACACGTTACTGACATTTCCTGTCAAATCTTTAAAGCACACTTATATTGTGGTCAGAAGGTTTATCTATTCCTGACTAAAAAGAAGATGTCACATGACCAGAAGTGTGCACAAAAATAAATGGCACCAGTATTAATAGCAAGCCACAATAGTATGCATCCTTTAAGTGAAAGGACACTGAACAATACATTGTGAGACTTATATTAATAAACATTACGAACCCAAATAAAGCCCCTGGGGTGGTTTTTACGAGTATTGAAACGGCACAAGAGACAATATTGCGTAGCTGAAGTATCCGCACATCTACTGTTACCTGTTCAACATTCCCTCATTCTTTTCTGGAGAGTCCTGTAAAATCTTCAAAAGCATGGAAGTGTATAAATGTACAAAACATCTGGATCAAGCCTAGACATCTACTGCCTTTTGCTGATCTGTTGCATTTTAGAGAGTTAACATTACCTGCATAAAACTAAAATGAAAACTAAATGAAAATTCTGCACTTCTTTAAGTGTCCTTTATTCTAGGTTTTAATACCTGTATGTATATGTTTATTTTAGCTGTATATTAGTAAACTTTTAAAAAGTTTTAAACCTGTGTTGAATTGCAAAAGTGTGCCTTTAATGCCCAGATAGATAATAAATAATAATTGCTGGTGGAATATTATCCAATGTGCTTACAGTTTGCTTCAAAGAAATGCACTTTTATAACAATTTCAAAATAAGGGTAGATAAAAGGCCGTATTTTCCTGGATGTATGACATGGTTTGCTGTTGGCTGATTACAAAGTATATGTCATTAGTTATTATGGACTATTATAGGCTGTTTTTACAGATACAGTGCCTATAAATAAAAAAGCAGGTCATTCGTGGTGGCTCCATTGGCCCAGAGCATCACTTCCTCTATCAGCTCCTCTGGGGAACACAAACACTCCTATCAGTGTTCATATGCAGTGGAGCAATGACCGGCTCAATGTTGTTGTTTTATCTTTTATTTACCCGGATGCCAACTTGCTGATAGACGATCTATAATCTAAATGGTTTCCATTAAATACACTGGGTTCCAGTCAATCTGGCCAGGAAGCATCACCCTTTTCTTGGAGAAACGTCAGTGAATTCAGTTTCAGCTGACTCATCAAACTGGCTGGTGTTATTGTTCCTGCTTAGAGGTTTGCTTTATTTCTTAATTTGGGTTAGCATGTCCTGAGGGACAAACACATATTCTTGATTTATGCTGCTGAAAATGTGAAAAAGTGAAATGAATGAGGCCCTGGACGAACCACCAGCAGTGGGGCTGCAAAGGTTCATTGAAAAGGAATTTAATTGGCAACAATTTTGATAACTGAGTTTAAAAGAAAATATATGCATATGACTTTTTTTTTATTATTATATGCAGATTTTGGGAAACTGAACCCTTACAGACATATATTCATGCTTCACTTACATTCTATGGATAATCAACTATTTGTGAACTGCATGGCAAGTTTCATGAAAAATTAATCGTAAGTTGCAGCCCGAACAAGATGACAAAATACTTTTTGTTCGAGATTAAAAGTAGCAGCCAGACACTCAAAGCTGCATTCTGTCACAGTTCAGTCCCACGCTCCAGCTCTTTCCTACTGCTGTCATTCTCCTGGTTCTTTTCCCTTCTACCTGCCAGCCACTCTCACCTCATCAGCCCAACTCCACTCACCTGATCACTCAGCTGCTTCAGATCACACATCAGGCCGGTACAGAAGCTCCAGCCAAGCATTCACTCATTCACTCTTTGCCAGAATGTCCATCACATTTATGTCTGACTTTCCAGCTCTCGTCTGCGGACAGATTTCCTGTTGTTTCTCACCTGGCTTGCTGATACCCCAGTAAACTCCTCAGCCTTTTGCCCGGATGACACGTTTTGCCCTGCTTGTTCCAGTATGCCCTTTCCTTTGGCTGTTTACCTGCATTAACCAAGCTTCGTGAGTTTACTTTTGAATACTTACCTGCTGTCTTTACGATCACAAGGCTGGCTTCTAACCTCACCTGTCTACTGGTGATCTCCTGTGTTTGGACAATAAGGTCAATAGTAACTAATGTGGTGACAGGCTATGTTTGGACCCAAAAACAGAAGGACTGGCAGCATTCTTCTACTGATAGAAAAAAGACAGATATAAGAATTTACTCTGATAGATTTTCACACATTGATTTCCTCTTAATTCCCTTCATGTCACACATCTCATCTCACATCAACTCAAATGGGTCTATAGCAGAATGGTGAGAGTTATCAGGGGAAACTAGCAGGGGGAGCTGGGGTTCATTGATTGACAGCTCCTGGATGTCAGCGTATAGTTTAGTGAAGGAATTGGCTGCAAATTTAAAGAAAAAACAGCAGGGAAGTGTGATTATGTTGTCAAACTGGGACCTTTTTCTCACATTGTTAAGTTTAACAGCCCCGGTGAGGTATTTGGCTCAGTTGCCCCGTGTTTAGATTAAAGAAGACAGTATCTGCCATCAGGGAGAATCCCCACGGCATCATCCAAGTTTAGTCTTCACTGAAATAGTCCCACGCGTTAATGAGCACACGGGGCAAACACAATGTCCACAACAAAATAATGTGCAAGGTTTTTTTTCTTTAGGTCATACGAGGCAAAAAAAAAAAAACAAAAAAAACATGCTAATTTATGCCATTCTGCATAACGAGTACTTTTATTTTTGATACTTTAAGTATCAAAAAATAAGTTAAGTAATTAACAATTACAGTTTAAAAATGTATTCTTCACTCTTATTTAGAAGATGTGAGCGCAGGACATCATATTGTCCAATGCATCATCCACAAAAATGGCTTTTTAGCTGCCTTTTGTATAAGAGCATCATGAGGTGATAGTGTGGATAAAGCTCCTACTTGAGGTTTAATTGCCACTGACAACCTGATGAACTCCCTACTGCGCCTCTCCTCCCACGCTGGTGTGTTCACTTTTACAGAGAGTCACCCAAATATCCAGTGGGCGTAGGTGAAAAGAGACCCACGTGAGTGAAATGCCACTTTGGTGTCACAGTCTGGGTTTTTATGACTGCATTAGTTCCTGTTATTATAAAAGGCTTGTACAGTATTCTTGATATGGAGATTGTAAACAGGGAGAGGCATTATGCTGTGACACACTGAGTGGCAGCACACATGTATCTTGGGTTTAATTAACTGGAGCAAAAAATCTCTTATCCATTATTGGAATGGACAGAGGCATCCTGCCTCTCGTCCCTGGCAGAGGGAGGAGAAGGGCACAGCGCTCAGCTTTAATGAACCACACAGGGAAACACACTCCTCCTTCACTGCCTTCTGATCCACACACTGCTGCTCACTTACAACCTTCAGATTGAAATTTGAAACTTAAACACAAACTGCAAGAAAAAACAGGTTGGGGTGTGAGTGGCTTATTGTTTGGATTTCTGTTTTGAAATTTTAAAAACTTTTAATTTTCCCAGACAGCAGTTGGGTTCTGGTGCTGTATCCTGTGAAACTTCTCCAAGCTTCAACAGGAAGCTTGATAGCTCATTCTACAATCAGCCTCCTGATATTTTGAATATAAAAACTTTGGCAGTTTGCTTTCAGATGTCAGCAACTTCAACTGTGTCTTTCACCTCCGCTAAAATAAATGCTTAAATTCCTCTCTGCTCTGTCACTACAGACTGGCATGTGGTTTATTTCGTCCGCACCATCCTCCTCCTTGTCAACAAACACATCTTGTGTGTCCACAGAGCCATGTGAGGTCAGTTTGCTGCTGTTTTCTTTTCTCTCTCCAGAAATGACTAACATAACCCTTCATGATTTGAACCTCACTCATTTTCATCTTCCAGTTAAAATGAATCAGATTGATTTCCTGGACATTATATTGAGATCCAAACACAGACATAGCATTGCATTAACACGATTAAAGCTGTCTAAAAATAACTTCATCAGTGTTCATGAATGCAATTTACTCAAGTTAAAGAAACTTCATGAGCTGCAGGAAAGAAATGGTTCAAAATATAGTATATAGTTGTTTTCATTATAATTCAGGCTTGTATGATGTTGCATGTACAATTGACCAATGGGGTTGTTTTTTGAGGGGAGGTCAATAGTATCACAATATCCATCCATCCATCCATTGTCTTCCGCTTATCCGGGACCGGGTCGCGGGGGCAGCAGTCGAAGCAGGGACGCCCAGACCTCCCTCTCCCCGGACACCTCCTCCAGCTCTTCTGGGGGGACCCCAAGGCGTTCCCAGGCCAGTCGAGCGACATAGTCACCCCAGCGTGTCCTGGGTCTTCCCCGGGAGTATCACAATAGAAAAATAAAAATTCCTTTGGGATTAAAGGAGATGAAATATGCCCACTGTGTCACCTCTCAGCTGTAGACCTTCGACAGTCACAGTAAAAAACTGCCAAGAGCATAAGTAGCTCACTACATGGGATTTATTACAGATTTGAGCTGCAGGTTGTTTTAGTATTTCAATTGGATGGGAAGGACGAATCACTGGCATTTCTGCTTGGATAAAATAGCACCTCTGAGGTTTGTTTGTTAATTAGACCAATTTCTTACTCGTGTCACTCTTGAGTTAGAAATGATCAATGAGGAAAATGTAGAACAAATGGATGCCTGTGTGTTTAGGTGCATATAACATTAAGTATTTAAGTATTTTCAGCAGAATTACCCGGAAAACAAAAACATTTCCAATGCAATGTGCTCTCTTTGTTTTCTAATAACAGTGGTGCTTTCACTTGACATTGAAGTTGGATGGAACAAAAGCCAGATGACCGCAGACACTATGGTAACCAGAAGCTGCAGCGGGCATAGAGTGTTTCTCACCCAGCCACAAAAACAGGTTTTCAGTAAACAGTCGTTGAATATGGGCGAAGAGAGTTCAGTATATGTGGTAAAAGAACAGTGTGTAGAGGAATGAGGGAGGACATGAAGGGGAGGTGAAGGAACAGCCAGGAAGGGAACGATAAAATAAAATAAAATTGGGTTAAGGCATTTAAAGCAGGAAAATCCTAAACATCAATTTCATGTGGCAGGGGTGAAAGTTGCAAAAAAAAAAACACCCACACACTGTCTGACTTTGCAAAGCATGTATTTATTGCAACATAACCAAAACGGCTTTACCAGGTTTTTTTTTCTTTTTTCTGTTGGACTGAAAATACTAAATATTGATCTGCAAGTGAATTTCAACTTATACCCTTTATTATACTGAATACAAAAAACAGACAACCATGCACGAATGTTCTATCAACTGTTTCCTCCTGCTTGTCTTTGCTGGATGCTGGGTCAGAGTGCCTTGCTAGTTTAATGTTTGGTACAAAGTAAGTACCCAAAACAGCTCCAAAATGAGTAATGTGAATTTTGTCCCCCATCTACACCATGTAGTTTATTGAGATGGCTGAAGAATACAGTAAACCACAAGCTTATGATCCTTGGTAGATGACCCAGTAGTGATGTTAATTGTTAGCATGACCTCAAGTGGCTGCAATAATTATGATGGAAATTAATTAATGCCCCAGGGGATGCACTATTAATAACAATTAAGTTAATTCTTGGTTGAATTTCAGACAACGTTGTGTACTTATTATTGAACGTGAAGTAACGTAAACGGATACACTGGCCTTTACACCATTCCACAATCTTTTCCTAAAGCTAACCTACTAGTCTTATTGCCTCAACCTAACTAAGTTTGGACCATTTGTCAACATTTATACCCCATGTTTATAACTGCAACCGTTATGATCAGGTCACCAGCAGGAGCTTTAATTCAGGAAACGCTCCTGTAGGTTGTTTCAGCTGGAGGAACAATCGGCCTATGTGGTTGCTTGGTTGCAGGACTTGTTGTTTTTAAAGATAGACTAGAAAAATATCCAGACTTAACTTTTTTTTTTCTATGATTGTTTTTATTAAACAAACAGTGACTTTAATCTGGGGGAAAATTAACAAAACCCCACCTCGATTAAAACAAAGAGTTATTTCAAAGGGACTCCTTGAACTGCCGTTATACATGCCGCTGCATTTATAACATAAAGCATCCAAATCTTTTCCAAAGACTTTCCTTGGGGAAAATCTGCCACAGTTCCGATTTGACTGGAAATAATGGAAAACTGCATCTATCTGCAACTTAAACCTGCCATAACAACATGCAGACTCCACAAAAATGGGATGCTGTGTAAAACATACATGAAAACAGAATGCAGCAAATTTGAAATGAGTGGATGTATTTCCACTTCTGTTTTGTTTTGCACTTTGAGCATTAGGTATCTGGTCTCTGAATATATTGAGGTTAATGTAGGGTGCAAAGGTAAAGGTAACGTAGGTTGCTGTTTTATGGTTTTTGCAGCATCACAACTTTTTTGGATTCAGGGTTGTATTAAGAAATCACAGCGACAATAAACATCAACAAATTGTATTATGTAGCATCAATGCAATGTGAACATGCAACAAACTGTTTCATTATTAATATTTATGATGGCTTTTTTAGCAGACTGGCAGTTTGTGATATATGTAGCTCAAGTCTCCATATTCAAAATAACCTGTTACTTTAAAATTCACAGTGTTTCTAACATACAAATGGCCTCCTTTATAGTGTTCTAGTTTATTCCCACAGGTTCATCTAACTGAGTAGTTTTTCAAGTTAGCTTCTTACTCGACTCATGTTACAACTATGGAGATGCTACAGTGTTGTCCAGCAACGTCCCAATAATGTTGGCATCAAATGTCAAAGCTCACAGTCCAGCAGCTAAACAGTGACTTCGCTTCACCAAGGCACACACTCCAGCAGATGTTTTAGAAATCTGAATGAGACGAAATAAATCAACAACCGGTAGACATAATTCAACACATTTTTTCACAGCTCTGTAACATTGAAGCCAAAATGTCACAAAAAGCCAAAAACCCCAAACAAATATAACTGACATGATGATGAACAATATTTTAAGTTAATTTACAGTTAACCAGCAGAGTCCTGCTTACTGAAGTAGCACAATTAAATACTGTAAATTTTCAAAGTAAAGCAAGAACAATGGCTGAGTTTCAAATAAAAGCTGGATGCCCAACAAAACAATGAATAATAATAATAATAATTGAGCGGGGTGAAATTACCTGTTGTATGGTGGCTCACATGATAAATTCAGCATAAATGGGCTTTCATCCCGCTGCCCACAGTTATTAAGGGAATGGCAGAGGCACGTGAATATGCACATTCTTTGTTCAATGTGTCAAACTTTTGGCCAGCAAGCTACAGAAAATGCTCATCAAAATGCTTGTGGGAAAGGCTTTTGGCATTGGGCGGTTGTACAAAAGCTCAAACTCATTCAGAAAAAAATGACATTGCTTTCTATTTCTATTACACAGTGTATTATCCATTCTGTGTAAAGGTAATTGCTCAGAAAACAAAAGTTCCATATATTGAAGATATGAAGTACCAATCTTGTATTGTTCTGCTAACCATTAACAAATTTAGTTCCAAAAGTGTTGAACTACACAAAAACCTTGTCTTAGTTCTTTTAAATGTGCATTTTGCTGAGTTTATCAAGACAACAGGCAAACACAGAGTTGCATTAATAGCATAAAAACATTAAATAAAACAAAAGAACAACAGAAAACAAGATCTCTTCTGGAAATCTAATACAAAACTGAAACACAGAAAAAAGTCTTTATCCAATAAAAGCCTGTCTGGACATAATTATTGTCAGTGGTTATAGTAAATGTCGCTATATGAGAATGTTGTATGTGGATTTCAAAGTCTTATGACTGTTT
Organism: Hypoplectrus providencianus; assembly: GCA_028566105.1. Taxonomy (NCBI): domain Eukaryota; kingdom Metazoa; phylum Chordata; class Actinopteri; order Perciformes; family Serranidae; genus Hypoplectrus; species Hypoplectrus providencianus. The sequence continues at coordinate 14,651,901 of JAOWBC010000458.1, forward strand.
TTTTTGCTTTGTACTGATAGCTGATATATGTAACGCTTTGTACAATGCATCCAACCCGGTAACAGTGTTAAAACATGAATATTACACTGAAATGCGGAGCTCTGTGATGAATTCTTCAGTTTCCACTCTAACTTGGCTCCTTTCAACAAATGTCCTAGTCAGAGAGGGAGGATCGGCAATAAAGACAGGAAATACCAATCTATCAAAGGGTCCAGGAGGAAATCGTCCCATGTTGAAGCGCAATACCACATGGTGGGTCAGCCTGAAAGCTCAAAGTGATGGCTGGCCGTTCATCTGTCTTGCTGAAGTCAAAGGCTCAGCGGCGAGGTCCCCAGTAACCTCCATTTGGACATGCTGCTGAAACACAACCACGGGAAAAGATGAATGATCCAATAAAGATAGAATGACAAACTCTGACATAAGCTGCTGCTCTTGTCATCAGTGAAGGAACATTCAGTTCTTGAGTGGATAAAATCTCTGGACCTCATAGTCTCACATATATTAGAAAGAGAAAACCAGTCAGTTATAGATACATACATAACAAGCCTGAAATAAATACAATGGCCCATGAAACAAATCCTGAAATAAGGAAAAAAAAATTGAAATAGCTGTTGGTTAAAAATGCATAAATAAGACA
>JAOWBC010000458.1:14686714-14699248 GCA_028566105.1 Hypoplectrus providencianus
TTCTGTGTTGCATACACGTATAAATATTGCTGATGTATTATTAGTTTAGGTTTTCATAGTAACACCAATAGCAAATTGGTGTGTTTATATATACAAAGAAAAAAAAATCACATTTGCCTCCTTTGCATTACATTTTACCTGCGTGAAAGAAGATTATTTCAGTGTAAAAATAAATGTTTTTTTTTTAATTTAATTAACGTATCCATCTTTTTTGTGTGTTTGTGTGTTTTTTCTGAGTAGAAGTTCATAGAGTTTGAGGACACTCATGAACAGGATAAAAAAGACCTGCAGAACCACGTGGACAGGATGGAGTCTCATTCTCGGCAGCTGGAACTCAAGATCAAGAACTACGCAGACCAGAGTAAGCACAAGCACACTCTAACAGCCACATTCACACATTTGATGCGAACGTCATTTTTCTCCAATGTTCCATGGGAAAATATCCATTCATTTGATATGTAAATTGAATGATGTCCTAGTATGATTTTTCATTTGGCTGACGGTTCCCATGTACAAGGCTTTTTCGTTGTCGCCTCTGCTTTTCCCCCTTTTTTACTCTTTTCAAATCATCTTCCTCACTGTTAGATGTCTCTCTCAAGGCCTGTCAACTTTCTCCCTCTGCACACACGCACATACATATACACACTCACAAACTCCTTCTCCCCCTCTGCGGGGGTAACTGTAATGGGATTATAGGATTTCTGTTATTCACGTCCTCCTAATGCGGCAGTGCATTACAGCCCATCTTATTGGCGGATTAAGGAATAAGAGAAAGTGATTGGCTCTTACACTCCGTCTGGTTGGAAATTCTCACAGTGACTGGTCTGAATCTAGTGGCAAAGCAACACAGCTGGTAGAAGTGAGTCATTCATTCACACAAAGCTGTGAGGGGGAAGAAAATGCTAACATGTCATATTTGACGTTTAGCAGCAACATGAACAAAGCAACCAAAAATAGCTCAGTGTTTGCTTTATTCTGGAAAATTATGTAAAAATTATATTTTTAACATTATTAACTATTTCTGGTCTTTGGGAAAATGGGGATTCTAAGTGCACATGCTCCACATCAGAAGTCAGTGGGTTCCATAAACCCTGTGCCACTCCCAGTGAATAGTAAATCATCAATCAAATCATGTGTGACAGCTAGGACAAAGTCCACAGCTGATGGTCACCAAATACAATAGAGATCAGATTTTTAAACCATCCTCTTTCCTTGAGACACATTTTAGTCTTGTTTCTATCATCTTCAGTGGGTTAGGGGTATGTATATTTAACCCTAACCCACTGATTTATCTATTAGTGGGTTGGGGAAATGTGTGTTTGTGTGTGTATATATATATATATATATATATACATATATATAAAGGACTTGTGATGATAAGTGCATCACAAGATCCAATTGCAGTAACATCCACATTATGATTGCTGCACCCCAAGCGAGAGTATGTCCTGGTTCCAAATCCAGGACGAGCCCCCTTTTTATTTACACCCTCAAAATTTTAGGTTCACAATTTGAGGCTGCAATGAAGAAGGACACCAACCTCAGTTTCCATCAAATACAGTATTTAACCCCTGATGTTTAGCATATAGCACTCTCTTCTAGCATTTGCCATCAGTACGCGTGTGAAACTCTGAGTTAAGACAGAAGCAAGATAGATGAAATTATTGAAATGAATGGCCAATGTTGCTTGTCTGTCGTCTTTGTTGCACACGGCCTGGCTACCACTGCAATACTCAATGTATCGATATTTTCTCTCACCTCCAATATCAGGTAGCTAGTGACACGTGTCAAGTGTAAATGAGCTGGTAACTGATATGATGAAGTGTTATTGGATTATTGTATAGACTTTCATACTCACCAGTACCTGTTGCCACATTTTAGGCTGTATCTGGAGAATCTCTGATAGTGTATCAGTATCAGATAACTCTGTATTATTGTTTATTATGTGTGAAGGGCTTCTGCATTTTATACATACAGAACTGGGCGAACAAAACGCATCCATCAATCTGATGATGAAATATTTACAGATAGACACACACCTCACTGTCTTGGCTTCTGAGCAGAATTATGACAGGATATTAAATGGACTTTAACGAGTGGTTACGCAGCTCCCACATAGATCAGGGAAATGGCACTGTTAGCTTTTCTGTCCTGCTGCTTTGTATTACAGAAAGAACCTTTTGTCAGTGTTAAACTGCTTTTCAGGTAAATAATTTAAGTAAATCAATATCAATGCCTTAATGTTCAGCTGCACAAGGAGCTTCTCCTCACAGCAATTTGCCAAACTTGCGTAGCACTAATACGAACACACAGGAGGGATTACTTCAGCCTCTCCCCTGCGTACAGCCTTTCTCACTTCACTTCATTACATGTCTCCATCCCACGGTAATGCCAGAATACACACATAGGACAGACATCATCACACAACATGCACAGGCTTTAGCTGCTGTAATTGATAGTATCCAGCCTTTATACTGTATATCCGCCCGTCGCGGTGTGGGGCTTAGTGTCGACCTGCCGTGCTAAAAGGGGATTAGGTGTTTTTGTCACTTCATAAGTCAGCCCAACATTGAAACCCATTTGAGTGAGATTAGCCCGTCTGCCTTGTCCCACAGCCTGCCTAGTAGAGCAAAGGTATGCACACTTTTATGGGCTAACGACAATGAAGGCTTTCAAGTTTCAAAGGAATAGTTTGACATTTTGTGAAATGGGATTACTCTCCTTTTGATGGGGAGTTGAGGAGATCAATACCACTGTCATGTCTGCACACTGACTATGATTTTAGCTTTATTAAAGATGGGAAATTAAAATAATAAAAGAATATTTTCACTATTATTTTCACTGATCTTGCGACTGATGATTGATTAATGATACACTTATTAAGAGTAATCATTTTTGTGTCATTACCGGTATTATGAAATGAAACAGAGCATAACTACTTTAAAATGGCAATGCTTTACACTTTAATAACATGTTTTTTTTCCTGTAAACTGGCTTTCTGAAACTGAGAAGTCTTGTGATCTGTTTCAGTCGGCAGGTTAGAAGAACGTGAACTGGAGCTCAAGAAAGAATACAACTCTCTCCATCAGCGACACACAGAGGTAAGAGGGAGTGGAAGAAGTAAATGGTGCTGAGTTGAAATCATTAACCAAACTTATGACTCTTTGGTTTCACTCCTGCAGATGATCCATAACTATATGGAGCATGTAGAGAGGATCAAAATGCAGCAGATTAGTGAGACTTCGGAGTCTAGCGCGGTCAGCCGAGTCAGGTAAGACCACAACAAGAACTGTAGGTTTTTAGGAATGCTGCATTCAATGACTTGCAAATGTTCATATAATCAAGACAGTTGTGTAATTACATAGTTGGTTTGTGATGTTCCTTGGCTGATTTTTTTTTTTAATCTATTTTTTTTTCTTCACCTACTTCATCACTATATCCATGATACTGATGATTATTCATCAAAAATGTCACTATGTAAATGATACATGGAAAAAAGATCCATATTGCCAAGCACTGATTTTCTTTTTTTTTTCCATTCTGCTATTGTATGAACTTTAACCAAAAAATGTCATTTATAAAGAGCAAATGTAGTTTTGGTTTGATTCACATCACATGTTTCTTTACTTTCATCATGATTTTGTACAGAAATGATAATAAGTAATGGAGCTAAAAATAAAAGGCTACTCCTTTGAGCAACTTTCTGCTTTTCCCTCCAGGAGAGAGCGACCTCTTTCTTTGGGGATCTTCCCATCATCTGGTGGAGCATCTTTGATAATCCCCGACCCCCAGGCCAGGGCAGAGACGCCGAGCACAGAGGGCTGGAGGTTCACCGACCCAGCCCGGTCTAACACTAGCCTCAAGGTAGGTGTCCAGAGTCAACGTGAGTTAAAATAATGATGTATTCTTTTAGAAGGTAAACTCACATCAGGTTCAGACGACATATCAGCCTCACAACTGATGTGAGGATTTGTAAACATATTAGCATTGTACATACTTTTTTATTGTAAAATACAAATAATGACATGACCTTGAAGTCAACAGACAAAAGACTTTTTTTTTCTTACTTAACCCTCCTTCTAATTATTTCCTTATCATCTTATGGAGTGTTATCTGAATCTGAATTATGATGACCTGCTTAAAATATATATATTTTTTCCACTTGCTTCAAATAATTTGATATCTGAATACTTAGTACCACCTTTCTATTTTAGACATTTCATCAAAATGTGTGTCAACAGCACAAAAACATTCAAAATGCATAAAATATGAAAAATGATCAGATCGCTATAATCCCTTTCCTTGGCTGAGTGTTTCCAGCCGTCCTGCCAGCGCTAGAAGATAGCAGAGTTTTGGCTTTGGATCCATTTAAAAATAGAGAGCCTTTGATACGGCTCGGGCGTGCTTCAGCGTATTTTAGTAGGCGTCTGACAAGGGCATCTCTGTTTTCAGACATCCTCCTCTTTAGCCATTGATGAATATGCAAACTTGTCTGTTCTCCTGGTGCAGCAGTCAGAGGAGATCATTAAATGTGTCACGTGAATATTCACCATCAGAATTGCAGCGATTTTCTGTTTGATGCAGCTGCAGATTTAGGCTCAATCTATATTGTTACAGTCATGTTCTGAGATAAAATGAAACTTGTTTCTACTGGTACTTGAAAAACGTCTCTGGTGTGTGGGTTATGTTTGTATCTGTGGCAGTTGGGACCTGGAGGGTGACAATGTCAATTCATCCCACTGCTGCGTCTTTGTTAAAACTGGGACATCAGCTCTGTGGCGCGATGCATGATGGGAGTGATGCCGCTGTATGGCTCGCAGCCAGTCGACGAGGGAGTAAAAGGATAGCTGGAATGTGATTAGTTCTTATGTAATCGGTGCTACAGGACGGTTTTTGTTGAGCCACGGCCTTTTGAACACGACTGGCTTTGATATGCAGATCGGCTCTTAGAGTCGAACAGAGACGTCATGTTTATTTACAGGAGTGGGTGGCGCCCACAGTGGAAACGAACAACAGGTGAATGAGGTGCATATGCCCGCATGCCAGCCATGATCTTATCTCCATCCACAATATGAGTCATATAAACAAGACCATTCCATTGCCTGAAAAACTGGTGTAATGATATTTTTTAATCACTGCTTTTTGTTACATTCAAGGCATCTTTATTATAGAGCAATCTAAATGAAAGGGGGCATGCCACTGATTTTGCTCAAAAAACTCTGCTTTAAAAAGTTGTACTGCCCAGTTGAGAACATTTGAAATCTTTGGTGAATCCACATTAAGCTGCACAAGATCTAATAGAAGTGGGATAAGAAGTTGAGTAAAACGTGGAGTGTGGATTTAGAAATAAATAAATGTAGTAGTCATCTCTGCTGCAGGCTAGCTGCTCGTGGCTACTAGCAAATAACACCCGATTCTGTGGCTGAACTGTGTGATTGATCAACTACTTGCTTAATTTCTAAAGCTGCTGGCATTATGCTTTGACATCGCAGCAATTCTTTTTATGTGATGCGTGAAGAAAGAAAGAACAAATTACATGAAGATGTGTCACAAAATCCCCACCAAAACAAACTCATTTCAGAAAGAAGAACGCATTTTTAAAGGTTGTTGACCTGACAAACCATGATTTCAAACTTTGAACGGATCAGCAATCAAAAGCTACACATTATGTTTGTCAAAGTTCCACAATTTTGAAGTCCATAAGATTAAACAAAATTGCTTCATGCTGGAAGGACTGAAACAGAGAAAAATTTCTACCAATGAAACTTTGTGTAGATTTGTGACCATGTGTGAGCACAACATGAGTCATTAATTAAAAATATATTTTATAGGCATATTGCTATGCTATTTATCTCATACAGAAAAGATTAAGTAACTTGATGAAGTATTACTCTTTTGCTTGTTGTCTAGACTAGACTTTTTAAACTGTAACTTACACACACACACACACACACACACACACACACACGCACACACACACACACCTACCCACCTGTATCCACATACAGCAGCAGAGATCCATTGACTTCACAGACATGCACACGTTGGGTGTTAGCATTTCTGCTGAACTGCTTCTGCACATGTGAGCTTCATTCTTACTCTCCCCTCCAAGCAGTTGGACTTTGTCGACCCCCCAAAGGAAAGGGAGGGTAAGAGTGCGCAGGACTCTTCTTGGGGGAATTCACTGGCAGACGACTGCAAGGTAGTTGATGAGTGTCGGCTGGCGGAAGTGCCGGCAGCAGCAGCAGCAGCAGCACGCCTGCATTGGCTGTCGACGGCTCGCTGTTTCTGTTTGCGTGTGTGGGCTTCAGTAGTCCCCCCCCACCTCCATTATGCTGTTTCATCATTTCAAAAGCGCCGCCTCTCACTTCTTGTAGACCCTCACTTCACAGACCACCTGCGCTAGATCATGCTACATGCAACCATGTCCTGTGTGAAGGCCTCATTGGGGTCTTTTCAAAATAAAAGTGCACACAACAACAGCTGTGTCCCAGATGGCATTGGTTAATTATTAATCTTTTAAAATCAATAACAGCATGGTTGCATCTGGCCCCTTATTAGTTTTCCTATTCCGTTAAAATGCATGAGTTTTTTTATTCACATGCTTCTTTGTATTTTTGCTTCATTCATGCAGATTTTGACATAACATGAACATTTCTGATCACTCATTGCGCAATAACATAGCATCATACATTCAAATAATGTTCTGTGTATCAATGCAGTCTTTGTTCGGTAGCTGTTATTAGTTGTGAATATTCTGTGGGTTTGTGTTGTGTTGTGTATTAGAAGTAGATGGCAGATCCCATTGTGGCCATGTTTAATTTCAGTTGATGTCATGTGAACCTCCCTGCAGCCTGTGTATCTCTGTGTGGACTTCCGTATCTGTGTTTGTGTGCTAGCTCTGTGTTGCTTGTTTCTACCTTTGCTGTCTTCAGTCTATCTTTCTTTAGTGTTTCAAGGCTCTTTTGAGTCTATCTTCTGTTAGGATCATTTCTGTTCTGATGTTTTTACGAGCTCCAATTTCACACAACAAATCCAATATATTTCAGATTGTTCTGTTTAATGGATTTAGATGTAGATTTTCACTTTGAGAGAAGAACAGTGCTCTTGCTCTCCTTTAGACTGCATAAAAGAAGCCAATGTAGAAAGGCATTAAAACTGCATTCTATCTAGTGGCCAGCAGGGGGCGACTCCACTGGTTTCAAAAAAGGAGACCAATTGTATCGTATATAAAGTCTATGATTATAAGACCCTACATCTCACTTGATGTATAAACTCTGTGAACCTTTTCCTAATGAGTGTGTGGTGTCAATTGCTGATTTAAATCTTCATTAATACTGCATGATGTTCATTTTGTAGGTGTTATGGTCTCATTTAAAAAGCTAGGTTCATAGCATTAGTTTTAATAACAAGAGTCAGGTTCTTTTAAACAGTCTATGTGCCCTTTAAAATTTAGGAGCTAAGAGAAATTGGACTCTAGTGATTTCTGTTGTGTTGCATGTGTAGTGAGTCTCAACCTTCTCCAGTTTGTGATGTAAATGTTCAACCTGTCGTACCCTACTAGCCTGTAACACTGTAAACTGCGCTATGATGCTGTTACCTTTGCAGTCTTTCCTTTTCCCTTTTCTTTATGGTGTTTCCATCAGTAGCATGGCTGTTATTAAGCTTCTTTGCATTACAGGATGAACTGTCAGACTTCACCGGCTCCAAGTCCGCCACGCCAATGTCCACCACAGCCTCCGACATGGAGAGGGAAGATGGGAACATTAAGAGCACGGAGGTGCAGGCTGCACCGGGGACCAGATCCATATCAGTGGGTAGGGTCAAATATCATGAACTGGTTTAAGTCACCCATTAGTCTTGGTGGCCATTTTTGTTTTTATGCAGTTTGTGGAACAAGGAAGTAAAATACAGTGGTTAGTTATGTAAACCAGTTTTTATTATTTCAATCTAAAAATATCCTAGCATGATGATGTTTAGATTTTTACCCATAGACAATATCCTTCCTTGTTTGTTCAGGTTTGCCTGAAAACGAGGACAGCTCAGATGTGCAGGACATCATTGAGTCCACCCCTGAGCTGGACATGGATCTCATCGGATACAAGCCCTGCAGGTAATACCAGGAACATGCTGTCAGGTCTGTGTTATCAAAGTTTATTCAGGGAAAACAACATAACCGCCTGCTCTTCTTCCTCCCTATAGTACTCCCACTAAAGGCATAGAGAACATGGCCTTTGACCGCAACACAGACTCTCTGTTTGAAGAGCTGTCGTCTGCAGGCACTGGGCTCATAGGGGATGTGGATGAAGGGGCCGACCTGCTGGGTGAGTTCAAAACTTTATCTTTCATTGAAACAAAGCTGCAGTGAAATATAAAAATCGGCAGCAATCCTGTCCGATCGTGTGAATACATTTTATCAGGGTTGTGTTGAAAAAGTCAGTTTGAGAAGTCTTGATTTATTATCTGACTCTGTGATTGTTTTAATGAAAGTAATCTTATTGAAATGTCTCTTTGTGTTTCTTTTATTGTTTATTTTGAACATAACCGTTTAGCATGTTGTATGAAGATGTGTCATTTAAATTTTGTTCGTAATAATTATACCATGGCCAAACGTAAACACTGGCGCGTATTAAGATGAAAACATGCAGTGCAATGAAACCTGGTGACTTTTCATGTCTAGCTGCTCTGGCATGAATAAAGTTACCTCTGCTGTGTAGTTCATTCCTAAAACCTCAATAGAGGCTTTGAATATATTAAAAAAAAAAAAAAAAACTGAGATTGGGCACAGCCGTACATTATCTCCCTAATCCTTCTCTGCTGATGAAACCACAGGAGACCTGAGCAATGGTACTTAAGATAATTAAACATTTAAAAATATTTAATCATCTTATCCTTTTCTCCCTTTGTTAAATGGCCATGGTATAATAATCGACTACTATGTCTATTTAACAGGTCCTGAAAAAGATGATGTTGTGATGATTTAATGAAAAGATAATGGAAAGCTGTGAATAATCACAGTGTACCCAAATTCAGCTGTTTATCTTGTTGTTTGAAACATATAACATACAAATTAAATTCTCAATAACCCTGTATATTTAAAAAAAAATGCCCATAAGTCTATTATACTGGCTCTACTGCTTTGACTGGCTAGAAGCTGTTGCTGTACTGATAGTACTGATAGTAGTTTCAACCCATTGTAACTCCAGCACCTGCTGTTTGCTGCAATGCTACACCTGTTGCTTTGGTCCAGCTGTTACGCGCAGTGTTAGCCATCGACCCATGTTAACATCACCTCTCTCTCTCCCGTATCTCATCCTCTGGCTTTTGTCCATAATCCCAGTGGAGTACTCTGGTGTGTATGACCTCAAACCTTTCCTTAGCTTTAACATTCTTCTGTGATGTCCCCCTGACCTCTCCTCATCAGTCACTTTCTGCCATTATCTGCCATTGATACCACTCACAGCTTCATGTTTGATAGCAGGTTCAGTAATGCGTAGTTTATAGCTTTTTTCAGCCGCCTACGTTTGACAAAGTTTGCATGGATGATGGAGTTTAATACTTCCTTTGTTGGCCTAACTGTTCTTTTTACAGCCTGAATGACTTCTTTTGCTCTTGAATATTCCTGTTTTCCTCTCTGTACCGCTGCGATTGTCATATCTAACTAGCTTTAGAGACCCAACAGCATTTTTTGCTTGTGGAGTCAACAGCTACAACATTTAGCTCTGGCTCCTTCATCATTTTGGTCATTCCATGGTCTCAAACTATATCCCCATTTCTTTCTTTCTCTCTCTTCCTTGTTCTTTCCGCCTGGCTTGGATTGCATGGTTTTCTCAGACCTTAGTTTGATTGGTAAGACCCCACCCACTCTATCCATCCTTCTCCTGTCGGTCATGTGACGTGTGCTGTGGGTTTGTGTGTTTGTGCTAGTGTCTTGTACTGTGAAACCTACAGTGACAAATATCTTTGTAGGAGATATTTTACATCCCTTGTAATGCCTTGTTGACTTTACCCTTGTAAGGATAATCAACAGTGGTGCATCCTGATCTGTAGTGTCCATGTAGTCCCTGTTCCAGCCTGTTGTCGGACTGTTTTTTATGTCACAAAACTCAAATTTTAACATCAATGTTGTTCAGGTATGGGCCGGGAAGTTGAAAATCTCATTCAGGAGAATTCACAACTGCTTGAGACAAAGTAAGTGCATAATTTATTGTTTTTATGAGCCGGAGCTGTTCATCACATTGTCATAAAATGTATTTTTCAGCGACACTTTGAGGAGCTGTTAAGGTTCAGACATCCTGGTGGACTCGAGGATGAATTGATTTGTTTTTTATTGTCAAAGATCCAAGGCTCTGTGACTTCACAAAGTTTCAGAACTGCAACATAACTGCAATATGTCCTTCTTGTTGTGTTTATATGATATTGTCTTAATCCTTTGCCCCCTTTAATGTTCAATACAATATTTTCTAATAGGATATCAATGTCATTGTCACTTCCTGTCCAGGAATGCTCTGAACGTGGTGAATAAAGACTTGATACTGAAGGTGGACGAGCTGACCTGTGAGAAGGAGATGCTGCAGGGAGAGATGGAGGCTGTGCTGCAGGCAAAGACTAAGCTGGAGGACAAGAACAAAGAGCTGGAGGAGGAACTCAAAAAGTAAGTTAACGGTCATAACAGGTAGAACTTTAGTTTGTTCATTGTTACTGAGCCTGTTATTATTATCAAGAACATCAACTCACTTCAGCTCACTGATTATGTGATTGGGGCTTCATAAGGTTGCTGAATGTCCAAGTTGTTTGATTTCTCACATATTATTTTGGTTGAGATATTAGCCTATTCATAACCATGTCATTAGAAATTTAAAAAGTGACCCATGTGCTGTTACAGCCTCCTTATTGTGCATGAATAAATCGCCATTCTCGTAGAAATTGGAATATCCAAATCTGAGGAACATCCGAACTGCAGGAAGGCTAAAGAACAACAGCCTTTAAAAAAAAAAAAAATGTGGTCACAGCACTCAGATGACAACGTATCAAGCACTAGAAGAGCTATATATACTTTTTTAATTTATGAAAAAAAACTCACATGATTTTACTATAGGCAAGACCCATAACTTATCCTGAATTAAATTATTGCTTATATATTTTGCAAATCTAATATTTATTAATTATTTTTTTTAACAGAGTCCGACTGGAGATTGAGGATGTGAAACAGAAAACTAAAGAAGAAGAAGATGTGAGTATTTTTTTTTTTACTTAAATGGCAACATCTGAGATCACACTGAGACTTTTATATTTAAATATATATTATAAAATAAACATACAATTTATACAGTTCATACAGATTTTTGTAGTTTCTGGGAAGATGTAGATCATCCCCATAATGATGAATTTGTTTTTCTGTTTGGTCATGCTTGGGTTTGATTGTTTGCTCCCACAGAGCGACGTGCCGACGGCGCAGAGGAAGCGCTTCACCAGAGTGGAAATGGCCAGAGTGCTGATGGAGAGGAACCAGTACAAAGAGAGGCTGATGGAGCTGCAGGAAGCTGTGAGGTGGACAGAGATGATCAGGTACATCATGAAGCTCCTCTGTACATGAAAGTTATTAATAGGGTGTCTTATTGGCTTTCACTAACTGCAAGGTCTATAACTTACACCTTAAATTCCTCAAACACAAACCTAATCCCAGTGTCTAATTGTGAGAAAGATGTCTGCTGTTTTCTTATGTTAAACCTGAAATCCATCCATAACTTTTTGTACCATTGAAAACATTTTCGATCAAAATGAAACGATGACCATGAGCAATATTTATATGAATTGATTTATCTATGGTGTTGCTGCTGTCAGAAAGAAGATAAACATTTTTCAGTTTCAGGCTTTCATCCACAGATGATAAATAATAAATACAATATAGATAACAACTAATTGGATATCAATTAACTGTAACAGCAGTGGGAAATTCATAACCGCTGTGTCTTGTCCTTTTCTTTTAGGGCCTCGAGAGAAAATCCAACTCTCACAGAAAAAAAGAAATCCAGCATCTGGCAGTTGTAAGTCTTCCTGAATTTTCTGCTTCTTTTTCTTCTGCTTTTTTTTTTTTTTTTTTTTTTTTTCTTTTAAGCGCCTTTGCCGGGGCTTTAATTTTGGCAGCCTATTGAAGTCAAATCCTGTGACGTTCTCTCTCAAATATTTTAAATACATTTTTTTTCTTATCTTTCCCCGGGATGTGCTGTTGAATTGGCAGCATTAGGTAAAGATGGTTCGATAAACATTCACCCAGTCAAACCTGTCTCTTTCCCTCCACCGACGCAGAACTGCTCCTCCATTACAAATGGATCCAACTCTGATGTGTCTTTATCCGTAATCTTTTCTCTCCGTGCAGTGCATCAGTTGTTGTTACCACTAACTGCTCAGACATGACTCTCCTTGTGCCCCGGGCTTTCCTGTTTCCCGCCTGCTGTGTCTGCCTTTTTGATGTTATTTCCCGCTCTGTATGCTCATAGGGCCATAAAGAGGGCTGGAGATCCCTCAGCAGCT
>JAOWBC010000458.1:14744598-14757578 GCA_028566105.1 Hypoplectrus providencianus
ACAACACTCTCCCTTGTCTCGTCTAATAAAGCAACGGCATGCGGTATGATGAATAAAACATGAGAGGGATGTCACGGCTAATTCTGACTGCTGACTTTATCTCCCTGTCGTCCAAAGATCAAATGCTTTACTCTGCATTACATTGCTTCATTTAATGCATTGGGTTTACATTAAACATGAAGGTATTTTGTCTGGACCCTTACCATCGCCCACTGCACTCTCTCTTTTTGGGAATCAAGTGCAATCTCTGGAGGGAAATCATGTAACAATGCTGATAGCCCGGGCATATACATACACCAATGTAATATCTGTGAAACCCACTCCTGTTTGCGCCATTAAACCCTTCCTGCTCTGTCTCTTCCAGGTTATGCTTTAGTCCACTTCATATTTATATAATAGTTTGAGTGTACACTTTGTGCTTGTAAAAAGCGAATCTTCCTGGGGGAGTTTGTTCTGGTGCAGTGAGGTGACGGAGGCTGGTGGATAACCCAGCACCTTGAGGCTGCTGATTGTGAACAACCTGGCCATGCAGCTCCTCCCTCTTTCGCACTGTCAACTCTCACTTCAGGACCTTGGCAGCCTCTTTCTGTGTGTGTTTCTTTGTGTGTGTGTGTGTGCATGTGTGTATATTAGTTTTGTGGGGTAGACCATGCCAGTGCCGGAGCCATGCCAAGTGATGCAGTGCCCTTTGGAAGCAGGCCCATTAAGAAGGGAGACAGAACATGTACCAGCAGGGAACAACTTCTACTTACACGGACCTGTTTAGCCAACTGGGACACTTGCTGTTATTTACCGAAAGGTAAAATGAATATTTATCTATTTGAAAACTGCTAATGCCAACTGGGCCAAGTAATTTAGAAAGATCCACAATTTGAGCTAAAGCTTACTTTCAGTCCCCTAGTTCAAAGCTATAGTCGACAAGTTCCTTATTTTTCATTAGACAAACTGGAGCTCTGTTTCAGGCTTCAACCTGTGATGGAGAACTCAGGGCGCTCCAATGGGCTAAGGGTCAAAGAGGAGCCATGTTTTCAGAAAAGTCATAGTAAATTTAAAAATGAAATTTTGAAATCTCACACAAAAAATATATGAATGAGCAAAGATGTTTTCATCAATTGGTTTAGAGTGAATAAACAAAGACACATGGATGTACTTTGGACAGAAGATGGTTGTGGGCTAATCCATCAGTAAACAGCAGAAGAAGTAGAGATGTGCACAAGAGAAAAAATAATAACATGAAAGAAGTTGCTAATCAAACAACAACAACAACACAAACAAGAGAAAATGAAAAGAAGTCTTCAGCAATTAGATTTAATTAAGCGACTTATAATCATTCATTATGTCAGCTCATGTTGACTGGCAGAGTGAGAACAGCATGTGAGTTAAATGTTTTCTACATCAGAGCTTATTCAGAAAAACTGTTTCCATCTCCCATTTAATGTATTAAAAACCCCTCAAAATGCACATTGCTAATAGTTTAGCCTTCTGCTAACCATGACCACAGGGGAATTCAAGGTCAAGTGTGGATCTAAATTAGGCAAAGCAAGTCGATTTGTAGAGCAGAATTCAACAGCGAGGCATTCAAGGTGCTTTACATCAAACACAGAAAACATACACGGTATAGAATCAATAAAACCAACAGAGGGTAGCAGTAACAGTAAAAGAAGCACCGCGTATCTTTGTATGTCATCTCAAAATGCTTTATAGGCGATTTGCAAAGGAAATAGAATAATTTTTCTCATATAATTTGCCTTGTAATGGCATCAGGATCATAATCAGGATCAAGTTGATGAATGACAAGAGGGGCTTAGGATAGATAGCTTTTCCAGAAAACTGCCACTGCTGCTGTGCTAAACATGGGTGAGATGTGTCTTTTTGTCCTTTGTAAAAACTATTTGTTCCAAACAGCTTCTGTGTGTGTTTGGCAGATCAGACTTCCCTCCCACCATGTTATTTCAACTGTTTGATTTTCAGATTCCATATTTGCAGAGCTGTTGCACAGTTACAGCTGATGAAGTGTATGCACAACAGTGTTTTTTCAGGACCTTGACAATTTGCAAGTACAAGAGACAAATACATGTAACAACAATATCAGAATTGAAAGCATACCTGCTGGAGACAAAGATGAAAGGTGCCCTCGCTGTTTTTTTAAGACGACTACTTTGTGTGTGCAGGGCCTGCCGCTGTTTCTGTCTCCCGGTACAAAAATCCCCCTGAGGACAAACAAAGGTAGAGCTGTCACATCTCATTCAGT
Organism: Hypoplectrus providencianus; assembly: GCA_028566105.1. Taxonomy (NCBI): domain Eukaryota; kingdom Metazoa; phylum Chordata; class Actinopteri; order Perciformes; family Serranidae; genus Hypoplectrus; species Hypoplectrus providencianus. The sequence continues at coordinate 14,746,850 of JAOWBC010000458.1, forward strand.
GTTTTCTTTTGTTTTTTTTAACATAAAGCTAAAAGTCATGTTCTGTGCTGACCTGAACCAGCACGTTTTAAACATAGCCACAAACAAACAGCAGCACTAATTGTCTGAACAAGCAGTAAAAAAAAAAACTATATCCAGCTAATAAAGCACATGTTCCAAAAATGATTTGATTACATTTGAGGGAAGATGAGGTGCATCCATTCACAGCATGATGTAACATGATTATCAGTTGTTTGAACACTGCCCTGATTTTGAGAGATTAGAAATCACAAAAAAACATCCAGTCGCGGCCTTTCGTTTTCATTTGTGATACAACACAGATTGCGGGGAATGTCATGCCAACTAATTAGAGCGATAGAGGACGGGGGATTAGGATGAAAGAAAGACTATTTGAGGTGAGATGGGCGGGTGCATATCGTGATGGGGGGGAGCAGATGGCATGAGCTGAGATGGGGACAGAGCCGACGTGTACAAGATTTACAACAAGAACATCTCCTCTTTCGCAGAAATGAGTCTTTCTGGATGCCTTGTACGTACAGCAGGACGAGGTGCAGTTTGAGGGAGGATTACATTATGCAATCTCACACCTGGGTGCACCCCGGGTCAGAGAGCCTTGTACTGTTGATGGTGAACATCAGATCAGTAGAGCAGGCAGGGAGCACAGAGCCGCACTCACTCCCCCCCCGGTCCCGGAAGTTTTGTCGAGTAATACGCATTTTGAGCTGTAAAACTCTAACTGTAATTAATACCATTAATAATTCCTGCATTGTAATTAGCTGTGCCAGTGCCGGAGCCATATTGTACATGCTGGGTCATGGCAGAGCTTTCTGCCACCTGAGTGGAACAGAGCCGTCACCGATGTCATTAGTTACACCCGTGCTTTTCCTGACAAAATGCCTGCTATGAAAAGGTTTCTTTAAAGGTCTGGGGCTGCTCTCGTGAGGGTTTTTTCCCCCTCAGTTTATTAATATATCAAAAGCAGCATAATAATGACCATGCCCCCGAGCATATATAGTACTGTTTGACACTGATTACTCTCCAGGGATAAAAAAAAAAAAAATGCAGACGCAGCCTATTTCAGAGGAAACTATGGCTATGGCCATTGCTAATAAAAAAAAATGTGCTGAATGTATGCCTTATTTTAAATGATTTATTTTTAATAGTTTTAATACATGGCCCTGTGTACATACAGTTCTTTTTTTTTTTTTTTTTTTTTTTTAAGCATTTTGGTTACCTAAAAATGTCATGTTCAGCATGTGTTTGTTGTAAAAGACAATCTATGAGTTTGCTATTCATTTTCTAGTGAGTACATTTTGTTCCAGCGTAAGGGAGTAGATGAGCGGTTGCTAGCTAACAAGGAATGTATAAAGTATAAAACATTAAGATATACTTTTGTATTTTCACTTACGTAATATTTTGAATCCATATTCTGTATTTCACTTCTACTGCTATTTTTAAACTATAGTATTTTAAGGTTAATGTCACATGGCTAAAACAATGGACATAGAGTAAGAAATATGAGAAGTATGACTCTAGTTTCACACAATTTAATTGGAAACATGACATGATATTTTATATTAGAATTTAATGTGAAATTTTGAATGTTAGCCAAAAGCTAGCTGACCAGTAAATCAGTGTCATTACATAAAACATTTAGATCCCTCTACACACTGCCCTTCCCTTATCCAAGTTTGCGGGAAACCTTTCTCCTGTGTCTTGACACTTCAACATCTGAACCACTCAGTCATTTTTACACCAGAGTTAGTGCAGCAGCTGAAGATGAGCCCGGCTTGGTTTTTTGTTAGCTTGTACATTTCTCATGCTGGATGTGTCTTCTTCAGTTAATCACCAGTAATGAACTGCAAGAGTGATAAAATCTTTCCTCCACACAATATTCAGTGTCAGACTTTGACTTTCATTTGCGTGTATGTGTCACTACATCATTTATCATCATCTTAGTTTGATGTTGCCAATCTTATTAATCCTTATCCATCAGCAGGCTGGAGAGAAGAAATTAACCACCCAACCACACTGCCTCCTCTTTCCATCTAACCCCTTAGGGAGCAAAAGAAAAGCAAACATATTGAAAGATACCTAAAGAGGCCATGGATGATTACCTTCCCTGACAACACCACATTCTTTCCCTCACTGTCAAGTTTTTTATTGTGAGGGTCACATTGTCTGTCTAGCTGGCTACACTGATGGTGAATACAAGTGTCTGTCCTCAGAGGACGATCGAGTTAAATGTTCTGGCAGCTTTCACTAATATTATTTATACAAACAGTGGGTTTATGAAACCTTTGGCTCGCTCTGATTTAGTTGGGAAGAGTTCTATACTGACAGATGTTGGATCAGATTACCTAACTATGTGTTCTCTAACTTTAGCAGCCAACAGATCGCAAATACCTGGCCGCAGAGCAGTTGTTAGGGTTTGTGACAGACGGCTGTGCTCAGAGAGGACACCAGCGTTCCAAGAGGTGGGGTCATCAAGACTGCATCGGCCAATCACAGCGAGGGGTGGAGATGCGCTTCTACCCAGCAACAGACCCAGAGGACTCAGGTGGGCTGACAGAACAGCCTTAGGCCTGAGATGAACTCAGTATCACCACATAGGTCATTGAACATGTTAGGCCCAAGGAGGAAAAACACTTTTCTTTCTAAATAAAAATCTTTTAAGCTGTGATTGGAGCATAAGCATGTGAAAGTAGTCGCTGGTTTCAGCTTCAACAGTTTCAATCAAGCGGATGTGTGTTTTGTGTTAGCTGTGTTGACACGGCAAAGACGGGAAGAGATGAGAAAATGAGGCAGCAAAAGTACATATTGCAGTGCATGAGGGACGGTTATTGAAAATGTCAGAAAGGAAAAAGAGAGGGGGGGAGAGAGAGACAGAGACAGAGAGAGAGAGAAAGAGAGAGGTTGTGTTTGCACAAGCAGTTTTTCTCTCAAGGAGGCCCTACAGTGCATTTTTAGGAACTTGGCAGATAGACTGGCAGAGTGAGTGAAACATTAACACTCCTCAACCTTTGTTACTGCCAAAGGAACTACAGCTGGACTCAAGACAAGAAGAAATCTCCTCGTACGTGGGTGTGTGTCTGTGTGTGGCACTGGTTGCCCAACTGCACAAAACAAAGGTGTTAAAATGTAGAAAATAACAGTCTTCCCATTTGATATCTACACCGGTTCCTTCACATTCCTTATCAAAAGTCAAAGCAACCCAAAGCACCCTTTGGTATAATCTTGTCACTGCTCCAGGGTTTCAATTATAACTCTGAACTTTTCCACTGTGTTCACTTTTTGAGAGAAGTTCTCACATTAAAGAGAGCTTTAATGCATGCAGAACACTTTGTCCTTGGAAATATAGCTCATATGTCGTGCACGCCAGCATATTAACTCCAGGACCATTTATTTTTGGTGTTGACACCTCTCTTAATGCTGAAACTGTAAATCACTGAGCGAGGGTGACAGCAGTGACATTACCAATTCATGCAATAACAGAGATTGCTGAGCACACACTAAGAATATACAATCTACACATTACACATTTTGCAAATTATGTTTTTCTCTACCATTGATGCTGTTACGTAATTCTAAGCAATGGAAACGCACTTCATCAACACTTTTCTTTTAAAGGAGCATCATTAGTCCAAATAGATTGTGTAAATTCTGCAGTATCAGATTAGTTTTAATTCAGCCAGTAAAGTTAACACTTTACAGTTTGTTGGCTCAGCAGAAATGTCAGTACCCTCACACAGTAACTACTACATCAATCAGTGATACTTAGGTACACTCTGCTGGAGCAGATACAAGGATAGGACAGAGCAGAATGAATAGATCACAGGACTTAAAAAGAGAAAAGAAATTGAAGGTTGGTGGTAGAGTTGGTCCAACCGATAATAGTTTCCAATGGCTGTTGCTGTCACAGTTTTTTAGAGCCAGAAGTAACCATAGTTAGTAACCAGGAGGCTGGAGATTAGAGAGAAGCTAGTGCTAGGTAACTAGCTAGGTTAGCAAGGGGGAAAAAAAGAAGCTGTCTCTTTATCTTTGATGAACAGGAAATACATTGTGAGGGCCAACGTTCTAAGACAGAAACATGAATTACGCAACCTGGTAAGTGGAAGATAACTCGATCCTAAAGCATACCCTGAATCTTCTGTTAGACTCTAAATAAGACCATAATCTACCCCAAGAAAACAAAATGAACACTCAAAACCATCGAATGAGACCATAAACTCATGACAAAAAATGATTACTGAGGATACAAAATAGAAAATGTAGGGCCAGGCTTCTTTTTCAATCCAGCGGAGCCGCCCCCTGCTGGCAATTAGAATTAATACAGGTTTCAACTTCTGCATTGGCTGAACTTTTCTGGCCTGGGGGATGCTGTATGGTCACCCTACTTCATCCTACATCACTCCCATCATTATCATCGCAGCAGCTACAGGGTTTCAGTCACTTGAATGAAACATATGTCGTTTTAGGGCACTTGCTGAGACGAATGATATTGTCATTTCTCTTGGAAATAAGTCCCCACCCGGTGTAGCCAATCATTGTCTGGTGACTCCCTGGGTATTTAGACGACACACACATGACCCCCCCTCAGGCCAGCAGTGGAGTTAGCTGAAATATGGGTATGGTAATTGGATGTCCCAATTTGAGGGGAAGATGTTGGGGAGAAATGCAGCCAGAGGAGTCACATTATCACCAACATTTTTAGACAGAGGAAAATGTGTTGCTGCAGCCTTTGATTATTCAGCCAAATGTCAGGATACAAGTGATACAGTACAAAAACTCATCAGCTGGCTGTAGAAGAGCAGAGGAGCTGCAGGCTGTCGTCGGGCCGGTCAAGAAAAAGCACAGACAGACAGGCTGTATGAGAAATAAGCGAAGATATCATTTGGATTGCCGCCTCAGGGCTTCCAGTGTGCAGCCCAACATTAATTGGACCACAACATTGCTCGAAAATGCTCTGACTGAGTGGTTGAGGAGTCTGACTCTAGAGCTCCATGCCTTAATTTATGGAAATGAGAACACTTCTGTCACCCAATTATTAATTTAGGAATAAATAGTAAGTTTGACTCCCTCAGATGCTGGCTAAATATAAACACTGCAGCTCTGGAGTCCACCTAATCAGGTTAGAGTGTGGAATCGAAGCTACATAACTTAAGGAATACAAACAGGTCGCACCCTGTCTAAGGTGTTGCACGAATTCAAAGACTCTATTGTGTGAATATGGAGGCCAGCGGCTTTTTCCTCCTTATCCAAACACAGAGCATAGGCCTGAGCTTTAGCTCTGTCCTCTGCACACAGAGTATTTCAGTGGACAGGATGTGTGGCGGAGGGTCACTTCCTAAAACGCCTTCCAGCACAGATACAGACGTGTCCTTGATTTGTGCCTCAGTGCATCAGTTCACAGTTTTAAAAGAAGTGCACTTAGAAGGAGACCACAGAGATAACTGCGTCAAGAATAAAGCTAATTTCCTCAACATGAGTCATCTTCTTTGTTATCTGGCATTACTGACCATTAAAAGATAACAAGGGGGATATATTAGATTCCCCATGGGGGTGCATACGAGTGCTGGCTAACACCCAGAGGAGCCGAGGGATAGTCTGGGCTTGCTCAGTGGCATCACAAAATACTGGTCTCACTATACACTATGCCTATAACAACAGTGTATGCAGGTGAGATTTTAGGTCAGAAATGACTGGAGGCTAATGTTGGACCCTGGAGCTGCAGCATGTCTGAGAGAAATGAATAATTTAGGCTCATCCATCAGGACTGAATTCAGTGATAACATCTTGTATTTTATTGTATGTTAAATATCTATTTGCTCAGACTTTTTCAGTGAGACAGAGACAGTTCTCTGTGACATTGAAACCACAGCGTGCACGCTTCCAGCGGATCTGTGTGGGTCTTTTACAATGCATTTGTCTGAGGAGAAGCATGACGACATGACCAGAATTCAACTGAAAGAACCAGTGTTACTGACGATGCTGAATGCCTGCGTTCATTACAGGGAAAAGAAGATTTTTGGCTACTTATGCAAGCACAGCCTCATTTACCATTCAGTGTTTCTGCACTACGTCTCTGCGGTTTATGTAACCAGACGTGTTGATTGAATCTTTCTTTGAATGTGTAACAAATAGCAGCTTCTTATGAGGACACGGCAGTCAAATATAATGTTTGTTAGAATAGCATCCACACCCTAAAAAAACAAAAGCAACTTTGCTACATTAGGCAGGCTGTGCTAATGAATAATGAATCACTTACTCAGTTTACATCTTGGATATATGGTTTGTAATAGTGGTGTAAAAAAAATATTGAAATACAACAAAAGATTAATTTGTAATTTTATACATTTTTCTGCAAATGGGTTGCACAAAAAATGGTGCCATGATGTGGATTTTACTGTGATGAATGCAAATCCACAGTTCTGAAAAAGCCACATTTCATGCATATGGTGGTTTAAAAATGTATATTTCTATATCATTTAAAAAAAGTTAAATGCACCATATTACTACAATATATGTGATACAGTAGATATGATGATAATAATGTGATGTCATTTTCCTAAAATTTGAATAAAAAACCACTGACTGAAGCACAACATAACAATATATATCCTGACCTGTAACCTTTGCATCATGATATATAGCCTACCATAACACCAGCATCTTGCCAATTCACAGCCAGATGTGTAAAAGTCCGTCCTGCAACAGCCATTTGTCAGGATAGGGTTTTTATCAGCCTCTTTCACATCGACCAACAGAAAGAAGTGCAGTGCAGTGGCTGCTTGTGAAACCCTGGCACGGCGGGGTCAGAATGGAAACCACTCCTCAGGTGCCTTGTTGGCACTTTAACAAAGCAAGAAAATGGCCTCCGATTGCAGTGTGCTGTCTGATGCCTCAAGTGCCCCGAGGTATTGATTATATGTTCAGTATTCCTGGAGGACAACAATGACTCAGCAGTTTTCCTCACATCCACTGGCCATGTTGGACCATCTCTCTCTCTGCTTCAGTGCCCATGACCATGCTGTGCTGTCACACAATTTTCATCTAGTATGTGGAGAGAATGGCCCTCAACAGTGAATGACTCTGATGTTTAAGAGCTTAGACAGGATTAAAGAAGTGTAGCCACTGTGACATTCACCATTGTTTTGTAGTCTCAAGTTTAGCATATTGACCATCACTATTTTGATTCATAGTAATTGCCTTATTATTTTTTGCTACTACAGCTGTGTAGGAAGGATCAGGAACTTGACTGATGCTACGTCATAAGTTATCTCTAGCTCTAGCTAGTTAGCTAGCTAGGTCAGCAGGGGTTAATGGTTACTCAAAATTAGCAGCAGACTCCTTAGAGTGTCTTTTACTCCAACAAAAGAAGGAAAAAGACATTTTGGAGTGACAGAAATATTACAATGAAGTTTAAGCCACTAAAAACAAACTGTGAATGGGTAAAAGTTGTAAGAGGAAAACAGTGCAATGTGGTTGCCACCTGTCAATCACAAGTTAGAGCACACCTTACTTCCTCTATGTAACCTCGATGAAACATAAAATTACCAATTGAAACCATAATTTTCTAAATTATAAATTAATTACCTCTTAATATTCATCAGAATTCATTAGTAGTAGGGTCATTTTCCTATTGACTGACTTTTAAGTATGTTGTATGAACTTCTGTTGTGACCACTGCAATCTCCCCCTGCTGGCCATTAGAGAGAATGCAGGGTCCATATTAGTTTCACTTTTCAGACCTCTAGCCATCTTATTTATATAGTCTGTGGTTAATAGACTATGTTAAGATTTACAGCTTTGTCGATTGGAGGGTTGCCATTTTCCTTTCATACACTGACTGTAGGTTTTTTAATTTGCCATCTTGATGACGCAGGCCTTTTCACAGCACAGCGTGCCACTCTCGGGGATCATCATTGCTCAGCTGTTGACACTGGCACGGCTGTTGTTCGCATAGTGTTGGGACAAAGTAAATAGAAGGAACATTTTCAAGTGAAGGGATGATAGAAAAGTGTAATAATGTCTTCATTTTCTAGAGCGGAAGTCGTTTTTTTTTGTGTGTGCCACGTGCGAATACTCATGCAGGAGCACATATACACATGAAGTAATAAAGCACACTTGGGGAGCAGCAGCAGCAGCAACACACCGCAGGATTTCTCATCCATTTTTAATGGGGTCGTTAGCATGTCCTTGGAGACAAGGTGGACTGTGATGTAATAAGTGATCTGGACGGGCTTGAGGCGGTAAATGAAATAATCTCCAGGATGAATGACATTGTGAACCCATGATGCGACACCACAGGGCAGATTATTTGGACTCCCAAGTATCCTCTCTCCAAGGACACTGTGGTGTTGGTATTCAACATCATCAAACATCACTTTCATCAGCTCTTACTTGTATCATTTGGCATGTGGTACGTCGTATGTGTGAGAAAGAGATGAATTGGATTGGCTCGATGCAGCTGACGGAAAGGTGTGTAGGTTGACATTTCATGGCTCTTTTAACAAAAGAACACTGGGAGGATGTTGTCCTTCAGAAACAGCCCTGTAAAACATGTAGCTTTTAAAGCCTTGAAATCATCAGCACCATGCAGTGTATTCACGTGTAGATTTTTGTTCTCATGAGAAACATAAGGACAGATAGGAAAAACATCAGAGAATGAGGATGTCTTTTTTTCCTGCAAGAATTATTTGTCCTCACGCTTGTTGCTGAAAAAAAAAAAAGCGAAGCATTTCTTTTCAGAGACAATTTTAGATCCGTGACATTTGGAATCACTCAGCTGCTGAGAATGTAAGCATTATGGGGGAAAAAATGTTGCACGTGACCCTCCACAAGGTAACATGAACCCTGTGGCTGCAGACGAGGCTACTGACAGTCTGTTCCTTTCACCAGAATGACAAAAGCATATCCTTCAATACATTGTGATTTATTTTTCACAGCCCATAATCCTTCTCTCAGCGGTGGACTTAAAAAAGTTTTTTTAAATTTTATATTTAACAGTATGAACAAAACTATGACTAAAAACCTAATGCCACCCAGACAAGAACATTATTTGTGCAAATTTGGTAAATCTATAATATTTCATCGAATGAATATGGAAATCTGAGAGTTTTACTCAATTTGGTCATTGCTGCTACACTGCTAGTGTTAATATTGCTGTTTTTCTTGCATTTGGATTGGAGCATAAATTGAGTCAAATATCATAAAGGGTTTTATATTTGACTGTTTAATGTATCCAGAAAAAAATGCAACTAAGTGCAATGGAAAGAGATCAGGTTGGGTCCTTTTTTCACGACAATGGTTTAATGACATCCAACTGGAGAATTAGCAATAAAAAGTCTATTAAATTTGAATAAAAACCTAGTCAGTGTGTTGATGGTGGGTCAGGCATCGTGCATGATGGGTTGCTTTGTCCTTGCAAAAAAACAAATGGCAAGACAAATTAAAAAATAAGTAAACAGGAAGTGCCAAATTTTACCTTTGCCAGTTCCTAAACCGAGTCTATCTCCCTAGCACAACATTATTTTGTCTGTATAAATAATTTCCCAGACATGGTCACTTTGAGTGATAGGTGTGTGTCAACTGGCTAGCCACTCGTTTGGTTCCACCCATGCTCCACCATCCAGCTGACAATGATTAGTGTGATTGTTGGCAGGATATATTTTCATTAAGAGAAACAGTTGACTAGCTTTGGTCAAGAAAATAACAAAAACTTATTGCCCGAAGTAAAAGTTTACATTAGGGTAAGAATATGTGCACAACTGCAAATTAACAACAACAACTCAAGGTGAAAACAACCCACTGACAAGACGTAGAGTCAACCTCGTATAGTGTCAGTGATATACTGACCCACACTGTCAAATTTTAACCTAGTGAGTCTTCGTGTGCACTGTAGCAGAGGCAGGAGATAGGAAATCTCAGCATGTGGAGACATAGCTCAGCAGCTAACCCTAAAGAAAGGGTGAAGTAAGAGTCAGAGAGGAATGTAGTGTAAGGCGGAGCAGAGGGATTGTCTGGAAATGAACCTCCCTCAGCAGCTCCCTGCACCAGGTTTATGACTCTGGGATTAACAGCAGGTGGATGAAGTGCAGGAGGAGACCACTCCATCCTGCACACTTAAGGGGAACACTGACTGCAGCATTCAGGATGAGCTGTGGGGGCTGAAGGCAATTCTCTGGAGGAACCAAAGATATAAAAGAGCTGGAGCAAGGTGGTGAGGAAGAATCACTGATGGAAAACAGTGTGACTTTGTAAAGTTGAGTTTAAACTTGAGGGACAGGACTGTGTCCACAAAAGGGACGATTTAGACAGCCAAAGTTTTAATTAAATTACTCGATATAGGAGATCTTGATTTAAAGAAAGTAGGCTTACCACTGTTTTAAATAATTTGATAGCATCTTGTGTCACAGAGGACCTCGAGTCCGGTGCAAACCAAGGCAGGAGTGCCCAAATCCAGCATTCTGTCTAATGACCAGCAGGGGGCGACTCCAACAGTAGGAAAAAGAAGTCTGATTGTATAGAATTCTATTGTTTTACTACCTCAGTAAACATTTTCTTTATCAGTTAATGTTCTTGGTCATTCATTTCAGGTCTTTCTCAAGACAGCATGGTTTTAAATCGATAAATTATGGTCCAGTTCACAGTAAAATAGATACTAAAGCAGAGTATGTTTTAGGGCTACCTTATGATTACGTCCACTGAAACATTCTTTTTTATCTTA
>JAOWBC010000458.1:14889041-14900340 GCA_028566105.1 Hypoplectrus providencianus
TTATGCTGCTTTTACTCACCGGGGCTACATTGAGGTGAGCACATATGTGGTTGGTGTGTTTGCATCTCCATCTCCTGCAGTGCAGTCTCCACCTCGATGCTCAGGGCCCTGCAGGGCTGGCTCTGCACCACGGTCTGAGCCTGCTGGCCTCCTGCATGGCTCCCTCCACCTCCAGCCTCCTCAGAGCTGCGGGAGTCACTGCTGCACCTCGCCTGCAAGAGAACACACGATCTGACAGTGAGGAGGGAGCCTTTTCTCCGGGGTCGGATTAATCACGCAACCGTGTGGATTTTACAACCCTGGTGTTAAAAAAGATCACACACTGTGAAATGTGTAATTAAGGTCGCAGCCAAGTTTAATTTAAAAGAAAAGTTTTACACGAATTACACATGTAGGGACGGGGTTCAAAAAGGATCAATTATTTGCTGAGAATTGCTTGGAAGCTTATATTCATTAACATAGCTTAAAATTAGCTTTAGGCTCTTATTTATTCTGCAAAGCACAATGGAAGTTTAGGATTAGCATTATATTTTTTGACAATGCATGGACCAAGTGTGATAGAAAATGAGTTCAGAAAAAGCAGCGGCTCCTGTGACATCCTGCATATATCAAACATGGCCTCTGATTCCCATCATCCCTCGGGCTTTTCATTTTTAAGTGCTAGTGAAGGGGTGAGGACTGATTACGAGCCTGTTATTGTCATGCTAATGTTAGATATTGAAACAACAAATGGCTGCTTATAAACGTGTCAGCATGTGTGATGGCTGCAGCAGCTGGAAGCAGGAAGCAGGAGGTAGATTAAGGCAGGAGTTCAGCTCTGGAAGTGCTTACCTCGCACGTTTTAATTACCATCATGTTGGGAATCATTTGCGCGTGTGTGTGAGCATGCACATGTGTGCGTGTGTGTTTTTTTGTTTTGTATCTCTGAGTCATTCAGTTCGAGCTAGCCCCCATTCAAACAGGCAGCCACCCGCACCCACACACACCTCAAACAACCTTTGCACACATGCTTAATGGCACACACACATTTTTATTTACCAAACAGTGTTTGACAAATGAAATCCCTAACCTTAGATCCTTTCTCACCTTCTGTCTCTCCCTCTTTCTCCCTTCCTCTAATGAGCTGTGCTTCACAGCCATGCCTGGTGCTTGCAGGCTTATCTGGCTATCCAGAACCAAGGAGCATTACCCCATTACAGTGAAGGATATCTAGGAAGGACGGATGATAAGGGATGGGGATAGAGGGGCGAGAGGGAGGTGCAGAGAAGGTGTGCAATTACCAGAGGGGTAACACTGAGAAAGGGGAAACATGAAAGATAAAGTCGAAAAAGAGGGAGAGAGAGAGCGGGGGCAAGAGAGGGAGAGCAGGAGAGCCACCCAGGATCGGAGCGAGGGAGAGGCTAGTTTTATTCATGAGAGGAGTCTGTGGATTCTTCAAAGACAAGATAGTTACCACTGATACTCATGGAGAAAGAGATAAAGGGGCCTTTGGAACCTGAGGTTTATATCTGTAATTCACAAGAGAGCCTACAGCACAGCCACGAAAAGGACTTTCTAATGGTCATTTGTTTTGTGCCTCCTGGAATGAGAATAAAAAATCATCAGTGAGCCTGTGCTATTGTTTGCGTTCATCCTCAGGGGGGAGGCTTACTGTACGTGTCCAGTACAAAGAAATGCAACGCTAGAAGTTAACCACTGTGAATTTATGGTGCAGTTGGTTTTATAGTGGTGACCACATTTTTATTTCTCATAAGTTTATTTTTAGCACAAAAAAGTTAGACTGCGTGAAGTTGGATCGGCAAAATGTAGTGCAAATATGACAGCCCAATGGAAGGACATGATGAATGTAGGACCAGCTGTGTGTGAGCTGTGTGTGAGCTTAGACTTAGCAGAGCAAGAAAATTAATTATTACTAAGCTGTGGTTTGTGCATGACTAAAATCAAAGTGGTTGCACAACGGACATAAGTTAAACATGAATCTAAGCAGTATGTGATTTATTTATAACACATGGATTAGACCCAGTCATGTGGTTGACCTACAGCACTCTTCACTCCGTCAGTTAGAGCAAAGCATCAGTGGAAAAAAGTCATAATAACATGGTAAGTGTCATGGATGTTTCCTATAGACACCACAGTTAGGCTGATGATAGTTTAAAATAAATAAGAGCTTAAATTCAACAGACTTCCATCAGGTAAAGGATCATTACAAATGGTTAATTTCATACCCTCAAATAACAGTAAACAGCTGTACGTATTTCATAGATATTTCACAGATAATAAGTTCAGCAACTTTTGTACGATACTTCTCACCATTTTTTTATATTACATTTAAACTCTTACTGCCAAAAATCTGGATGTTGCTTTAATCTTACACTCAGCAATACGATGTCTATGCTTACTCTTTGGATTTTTACATACATTTAATAATACTGTAAAAAAAAATCTATAAAGCCCCATTATATTTATTCACAGATTTAAACTTTCATTTTAAGGTTCACATTTGTAATAAAAAAATATTTTGATTTAAGGCATGATGATGATTTGTACATCATAAAAAACATTCATTTGGTAAAACACGGTATTACCAAAGGAAATAAAATAACTCAATTTTATGTCTTTCATTTTGACCTCCGAGAAGATGAGTTCTATTAGGGATAGGGCTTATGTTTAAACATTGGTAATACATAATTTTGGAGCCTTTTGAGGATTTTCTTCTTCTTTTTCCCCAGTAGTGTAGATGCTAATCTTCCCTTCCCACCTCCCTACGCTCATACCCACCTTCCCCTCTCGCGCCAGCAGCTGGTAGGCAGTATGTTCGTCCAGGCTGAGGTCATCTGGCAGGGCGGGGGACGAGGACTTGTCCGACAGTTGCTCTGACTTCAGCGACGCCTGCTCAATCTCTGCCATCCTGATCTGCTGCAAAAACGCACCTCCGTTATTCATGTCTCAAAACAGGATGAGAGAGAGAGAGAGAGAGAGATCGGGAATAGGAACAGCAAACATTTCCAGGAATAAATTTACACCGCAATGTCTCATTAGTGCTAAACACAAAGTATGATTTATCCACAACAACCATGACTGACTTCAGTATCTTAAATCTTTCTGGACATACTTAGAACATTTCTAAAAGATGAGCAACAATGCTGTGAAGATGCTCCTTGTGATTTTTTTTTTTTACAGTCTCTCAAAGGCCGATATTGGCTACACGGACAAGATCGGTAAAACCTCCGCCAAGTTTCGATACGCTTCACCAGATGTTGACAATTCAAAGTGGCCAAAATGCCGTGGCACCTGTCTGTAAAGAGAGCAGTGTGAGAGATTTCAAGAAGTACAAACATTGCTTTGTCAACAGTAATTGAACAAATATTTCCCAGCGCCCCCGAGAATATGCGAAGAAAGAGGCTGAATGAGAGGCGGGAGGCGAGTAAACCAAGCAGAACGTACACAGCGGTGTATGTTGATGAGCGTGAACCGGCAGTGTCTGCACGTACAGGAAGCAGGAATGAAGAGATGTTTATCTTGTTTCCCATCAGAACCTCATAATTCTCCCCCTATAGCCAACTGTTTCAAACACAACTGTAGATTACATTCTTGCTTGTATGCACATGGAGTCCTACAGACGAAACATTACAGAAAACAGAATAATTACAAAGTGACGACAAGAACTCAGCCCATACGGCCAGTGAATTGGTTTTAAACTATCACTGCATGAGCCTCCTCAGCTGACACTCGTCTCTACGCTTCCCTGCTTTCGAAACATCCTGCAAACAGTGAGCTGGAGTGGAATTTCAGGGTTCTGGAGGTGCTCGGATGCGCTCGAGCAGTGTTGCTTTAAAGAGACGGAGCAATAAATAGCCAGAGAGAAGCATTAAAAAGGGTACTTAAAGAGAGCCCAATGAAATCCAATGGAGTGAGGCCTGTTAGCGATATATTAACACATACCCGTAGGTGAGAAAGACAAAGAGGTTCATAGAGAAAGATTCATGGCTGATATGCAGCAGTAAATTACCATTTCCCAAAGAGGGAGAGAGGGAGAGAGTGAGGGGTGGGATGAGGCGAGGAAGAAAAGCCAGAGCAAGACGATGCAACTCATTACCGTGTAGGAGTACTTTGCAGTTTTTTCTGTGTATCGGCCCTCACTAATGCCCCTCTGTGACAGTCCCCTATCTCCTGATTTGCTCTGTGTCTCAGACTTGGGTTGTAAATAGCTTCAAAAAGGTCCCTGCAAGTCATCGAATGCTAATGGAAACAACAGCCCTTTCCCTTCCTGTTTTCTTGGCCGTGCCTCCGGGGACAGTGAAAGAGGTACAATGGGTACAAGAAGGAGCTGCGGTACAGTTGCTTCCAAGGAAACTGCAGAGATATTGAAGGCTTCACTGGGGACTCGGGCAACAGCCAATTGAAAGCGTCCACAGCAGCGAATGGGGCAGAGGGTTGTTTTTATTCAGCGCCGCAGGGAGGCAATGAGAGGAGACGTTTGTGTGACTGAGTATGAAAACAAGCATGACGGATATCTCAAGGCCACATCAAATCACTCATGCTGGTGCGGGACTGGTAGGGGTAAGGGATAATTTATGTTAAAGACAAGAAAGATGTGCGCCAGGAGTCGGAGGAGCCTTTCACACTACACAGGTGCAAAAACAGGCACACTTACTGCTACTGCTACAGTTATTTTTGAACCTACTTTATTTGAAACTGCTGAGCACAAAAAAAAATGTATTTCTGGGACTTATTTTCCCTCTCAGACCTCTTGGAGCTACTTTTTTTTTTGTGAAATTGCCAATTAATTACCAGAGCCCATTCATCATGCAGGGCGAAAATGTATTCACAGTGTTCGTCTAATGGGATCATCTGAAGGCAGACTGCTTTCACTGACTTTACAAGAGCAGCATCTGCACACTCTGTCATACGCTTAAAGTTTAAATTTGAATTCTGGCAATGTGTGGCCACGGTACCTGACCAATAAAGATCAAATGAAATGATGTATTTTTGAAGCCAGCCTTCAAGTTAGCTTCACCATGGAGTCTACTGAGAATCCCCTGGAATGGATTTTGGATCTTTGCAGATCCAAACACACTGTTCTGATGCTTACAGGTTTTGTTCAGCAGGATAATATTCTCAAACCAACAACACATTTTATGTTTGACGCGTTAATGCAGCCGACAGAAGTAAAAAGCTAACTTTATGCTAGAGTGAACTATAACACGGTCACATGACCTGCACACCGCTACCGTTAGCTTTAGATGATCTCCAACAAGCTAGCCATCTGTTTTGACAAGCTAGTGAAACTATAACTGTTTATTAACCTAAACTACAGTCAACAACAATTTGCAATACCTTTAAAAATTAGGAGCAGAGGCTGTAAGACACACAAGAAAGAACGTTTCTGTCCATGTCCAGTGTGAGGATGCTTCATATCCCAGAAAACCACTGTAGACGTATTTAGCCACACGTTAGCAACCAACTTCTTAAGGATACATTACATTTCAAAAATTACAAGCAGGGGTTTACACACTATATTTTGTATGTCAAACAAAATGTGAACATTTCTGAATCCTGTGTTATCACAGACCTTATTTTTGGAATTTTACCAAAAATAACTCCTGCTGTGCCTAATTTGAGCTTTGAATTTGCATTTGCCCAACTTTATCAACTTTGTCAGTGTTGCCAGGTATCCCAGAATGCTTTGTGCACATAAGCAAAGTAGTGGCTACACACAGTGGACATACAAAGAGTAACATTTGCAGAATTGGAAACTTAGTTTTCGTGGAGAATCAAATCATTCAGCTTTGCCCAGTGCATAAACTACAGGTTATCAAGCTATTTTTGAAATACAAAAATATGAAATTGTCATCTAAATAACCAGTATCTGTTGAATACAAAAATCCATATGGTATACCCCTACCTGCCCATGTCTAAAGATATGTTTTGTCCCTCTGCCTGTTCAAGTAGCTTTCAGAACCATTATCTCAAAATGGCTTTGCAACTCTAATGCCACCCTTCAAAACAGCTTCCTTCCAAAAATGGTGCCAGAGAAAAAATGCTGTGGAGCGCTCACTCGAGAAGTGCCTGTTTACGCTTGCAACTGAATAAATGGCAAAGGCCTTCACTGCTTCACTGAACTGCTCCCTGCAGACTCCACTGTAGTCAGACTGATCTCCAGTCTTTATTAGGCAGTTACCTGATTAATATTTTCACTGTCACACCCAGGTGTCCCGCTGTGCCTTCCCGTCCCCTTAAACACAACACCATTGTACATAACTCACAGCGGTGGAAGACTCATCCGTCTTAAAATGACACACCCCCACACTCATCCTCTCACGCACAAACAAACAATCTGCAAGCCTGATGGTTGGAGAACATGAAGGAGAACAGAACATGATCAGATACAGTAAATCGGACAGAGATAGTATCCAGAGATGTGGAGGGACTGATGGGAAGAGGAACATGTAAAAGAGGGAGGACAGATTGACGGTTTGACAGCATCTGCAGACAGGCAGAAAGCAGGACTGACAGGTGAGGAGGTGTAGGGCTCAGTTATTGCTTCTTCTGAGCTGACCCGCTGCACTTTGTCACTGTGATGGACAACACTGGCACAGAACAGTATGTTTGTGAGTGGGTTTTTATGCAGGATCTCCTGTGTGCAAAATACCCCCAAATACAAGCACGTGTTAGGAGAGTGTGGGTGCGAGCGTGCATGCAGGCACATCGGGGATGGTTGCGTGTGTGTATGCATGCAGCGGGCCTCATTAATCCACATTTCAGCCCATATGGGAAGTTGATATTCTCTTGTGTTGAAAGTGTGTTTAATTAAAGGCTGAATTTCCCTGTCAGACTGTAAAATCATAGCACATACAGTAGCTGACACAGTTTATAAAGCATAAACTTTCCATTCAGACGGCTTTTGTGAGATGAATGAAGCCCTGTATGAGCATGTGCATGATAGCACGTGCAAATGCATGTTATTGTGTATGCGAGTATGCATGCACGTCATTGAACATTGTATGTGTGTATGTGCCTGTGTGCATGAATGTGTGTGTCTTTTAGATATGAGTGTGTGTTGAGTGTTTCAACACTGAGTTTGTAAAGTAAAACTTAGGTTTGCAAGCTTTTATAACACAGCTTATGCAGGCAAAAGTGTTTTCCATAACACATACTGGTCAATTAAACCCCTAATGTGTGCATACAGTGTATATATATATATATATATATATATATAGTATATTTGGGGCTAGTGATTATAAATGCATGTACTATTTTTACATGTATCAGTTTATACATATGTATGCTAATGAAGTTAGAGGTTCCAACCCAATCTCCCCCCTCCTGGACTATGAAGCATGTTTCTGCTAAACTGATGAAGGTTTAGTGGAATTCCCTCTCACAGACTTTCTTAAGGGACTTTCCCATAATTCACAGTATAATTATAGACGTATAAAATGTGTTTGCGTCCAATAAAATGTGCAAACCCAAGTATAAAAGGAGTAGGAGGTAAATCTTGGTTTACAAGGACTGGAACATTAATATTTAACCTTGTATATCATGTGGTAAATGAATAATAAAGCATGAGAACAACGACAGAACAATTTTAGCCAAGGTGATATTCTACTTGAGGGAAACTTTAAGATGTATTAGTATATGCTATTTTATTATAGGCTGGATTTGTAATTAGTCATTAATTATTCATAAAATAGAAAATACATTTCTCAAGATACTGAATAACATTTTCCGTATATGACACGGACCAATTAATGCTTAAAATTTATTAAGTTATAAAAAAACAAAAGGGAAATAAAAGTTTCTCCTGTTCTCAATGCAAAGACAGAGGCTGGGTGATGTGGCATTAAGTTTTGTAAGGGGGATGGAAAATAAAAAATACAAATTTATATGACTAAACAAACAAACTAATAGGCCATCAAATGTATCAATAAATTAATAATAGTAGAAATAAATGCAGCTATTAAGAAATGAATACCATGTAATATCAATTGATTTTTTTTAATTTGCATCTTTATTTTTTTGGCTTTGTATTATTTTATCCAGTCAATTTCCTTTTTTTGTTTTTAATCCATGCATTTATTTTTTTCATTTTTGACATGCCACAATGGAGTTTCCCTTTCCTACTTTTCACACTATTTTTAAGCTCTTTCCCAGCTAAATATGATTTCAGTTACACCCATGAGGCTTCAGGGCTCAGGCTTTAGGATGGAGATTGGGATTGGGTCTTCCACATTTTTATGTTTCTACCTCCACAACTATGTGGTGTTTTCTACCCAGTACAAATTGATGTCAATTCCTTTTTTTTATCCAACACCTGGGGCCGTGTTTACCAAGGTTCTCAGAACAAGGAATCAGGCCTAATGAGACAAAATTTTCCCACTTTCAGGCACAGCAGCAAAAGCATCTTATAAAGCTGAGTGCTTCATCTATAAATCGGTGTCAACAAAATCTTAAAATGTGCATTTATGTGACAAGTGAAGTAGATTTGGGTCCCTCACATCTGCGCCTACATGAATGCATTTCGGAGCTTCAAAGCTGACCTGCTTATTCTCCACCACTAAAGACGACGATCAAAGACTTGATAAGCCTGGTTTTGCAGGATTATGAGCATAGCCATTGGTAAGATGGCCTGATTGAATATGACAACTAAACCATGGCTGTTTCAAATACACGTTACACATGCTGTATTAGTGTATATTTCACATAACATTCTGTGTGCTCTCTCCTACGCTCTGAATGCAGCTGTCAGGCCAGAGAACTGCAGCACTTACAGCGAGCACTGCAGATTCACCTGCGATTAATAGAGGGAAAGGATGAAAGTATGACTGAATTGTTGCTGAGCACATTTTGTATAACATTTCTAAAAGGGTCATAAAAGTGTCCAAGGCCAGCAACATGGATGCTAAATAAGCAACACCAGGGTGTTTTTTTTATGAATGGGTTTTATATTCTTTGGTGGGAACATTTTTAATACTAGTGAATGTTCTGTGTGAGTTATAGGAGTGATTCTGACATGTCTGATAAATACGAGCCTCCAGGTTTGGCACTTAAAATGGTAATGTTAAAAATGTGTGCATCTGGTTATGGTACTGTAGATGGCTGTCACAGCCAAATGTTTATCCTAAAAATGAATACCTGTGGTTGTGCTTAAACACATGTAGGGGCGGGTCGAGAGAAAACATTCATCGGACTTTGAAGGGCGGCAGAAATAAGCAAATTTAATCACTTACAGTCATAACCTTAAAATGTGCTGGGTAAAACCCCTGAGTGGAGATATTTTACCTAAAAGGCATTAGCCTGAATTATTGTTGCATTAGTATGCATTAAGTAGAAAAGCTAAAAGTGTCTTATTTTCAAATCTTTAGACAGTTTTTCATATTTCTTTCTGTGTATATACACACTCACATCCATAAAGGCATTCTATATGGAGATGTACATATAAAAACCTATATTATTATATAATATATTATATAATATATTAGTCATGGGAATTTGCTTTCTAAATTTCACCACCACAACTTTTCACTTTTAAAATTGGTCCAAAACTGAGGTGATTAAAACCGTACTGTAGACCCGCCCCTTACCACAAGCTTACATCCCTCCTTGGGTGTATGAGTGTGTGTGTATGTTGTATTCATGTGTATCCATGCGTGCTGATGTTGGTACCTCTTGTGGATGGCCCTTGCAATCTTTGCAGATGGGTGGAGGAGAGGAATAGTGGTGGAAGACAGAACCGGAGAGGTTGTCGATCATCAGCATCTCCCCCTCCAACGTATCCTTGATCAAGAGAGACACGCTGTCCAGCCATTGGCTCTCCTGGAACACATACATACACACACACGCACAAACACACACACGGACACATACACACGGGACGCAGGCCGGCAGACCAGTATTGCACGCAGGTGCAAACATGTGCACATGCGGACATGCGAGGACAGAGAACACGCAGGGAAATGCATACACCATTGTAAGGGTTAATAAAGTGTCTGTGTGTGCACGCAGGTTTGCTTTATACTTCATTATACTCACACACAGATACACAAATTCACTCACACACATAAGTCTAAGTCTTCATTTATCACAATTCTCCTCTTAAGTAAGGAAAAAAATAACATTCTGTCAGAGATCATGTACAAATAAAACAGAACAAATCCCTCTCTCATACTTTGTTGGCCTTTAGGGCTAAACACTGTTCTCTTTTGGAAAAAAAAAGGCTGCTCAATAATATGACTCCAAACCCTCATTAGCCAAGTAACACATAATTTTACTATCAAAGCCTTGAGCACTGCGAGCGGTGCAATTACATTTGATATATCACCTCAATTAGGCTGTTCAATACCTTGTTGAAACAATTTAAGATTTAAGCATTTGCTTTGTGCTCTGGGTATTATTAGGTTTAAAGCAATTTAGACTGAATCAGTCAGAGCTTTTTCTGTGACTTAAATGATCCCTCCTTGCTTGAATCTCATCTGCCAGATTGGTTTTCCCAGAAACCAATCTGGCAGAAAAGGGGAAACTACTGACAGCAAAAGGAAACTACTTTAAAAATGATTTCTGTGTTTCTTGGCAGGGCGCTGTATTTCACAATGAATTAGATGCCTGTAGCACATTCATAACAGCCAAAATAACTGTATTACATCAGCAGATTCAGCCCAAAAGATCCTGTGAAACAAGGTCACTCCTCTTCAATCCCCACACAAGTCTATTTTCACAGCACATTTCTACGACGCCGCTTATAGGACTATACTTAGATCTCTTATGCAAACACACATTTCTGACTCATACTGTTATATTTCAATCACTCGTGGCTCATGTTTTGGAGATGAGGAGGGTAAGAATTCAAGAGATCGGTTACTGTACTCACAGCATTATAAATATACCAAAATCATGCTGGTTTATGAAACCATGTTGCAGAGCCATAGACAGGCTGGCAGTGAGGCTGACTGATATACCCAGCTCTTTTATTACATGCATAAATAAAAAAAAACACAGACAGTCCCAAGATGTGTAGGTGGAGAGTTTGATATAAAAACTAATGTTTGATTGACTGTGGTGGCCCATGTGTTGGCCTTCATTAATAACTGTATTAGTGGACAACAATAGGACCCGTCTACAGGGAATGGAAGTTGAGAGAGAGAAGAGAGAGCTGAAATTAATTACTGCGTCTATCTGACTGTCACTGGCTCAGCCATTATCTCTCCTCTCTTATTCCTTTTCTCTCGCTCCCTCTCTGTGTCGCCTCCAGTCCCCGTGCAATATATTACTAGCGTTTCACACTAGAGTCAAAAATGACTTT
>JAOWBC010000458.1:14930889-14941988 GCA_028566105.1 Hypoplectrus providencianus
CATGCAAGTTATGTGAATATGCCATATCTCTGAATTTCAAGTCAAGCTTTATATTCATGTGAAAGCCCAATAATTCCCTTTCAGATTGCCCTGCATAGCAAAGCCTTGATTCATCTGAACTCCACTCAAAAGAAAAAACATTTTAGATGTTTGCTGGTCAGCTCGCAGACAGAGCTGACACAATATAAAGACTTTCTACACTTCGTTTCATCTTGTGATTATTTCAGCATAGGTTTGATCTGTTTATTGTAGTTTTAAACAAGCAAAATCTGTTTTCTTTTGGCTTGTAGAAATGCCATCTCCTGTTTTTGATTTCCGGTAAATTTGTGACTTTCAAAATATGTATTAAGCAGCCACAGCTAAAATGAGTGAAATGGCAAAAATAAACGTTACACACACAGACAGGTCAGGCTGACCTGTTAGTGCTGACACAACTGGTTGTATAAAGTTGGCATGTGCTTAAACGCAGAAAAAAATAATGATCCTGCACTCAGAAATGTTGTGAAAATGTGTCTGGTGTGAACAAAGCAAAAAGAAGAACAGAACAGAAGAAAAAACAATGTAATCATACACATTTTATTCCACGGCAGTTGGAAATACCCCTGAGAGGCCCTCATTTCAGCTCAATTTCAGTCAACTTAGCATTTAATTAGCTAATCCAATAGGTGACAGAGTTGAAAAAGTAACATTGTTGAAGCAAATAATTGCCCTTGTTTAAGACATTACCTTCATGCTGCTTCAGTCAAAACATGATGACTGGTCAGTCAATCAGGAGCTGTGTGTTTTTTTTCTCTTCCACTTACCATAGCCCTCTGCTCCAGGTTGGCTCTGCCAAGAGAAATAACACTGTTCTTCCTGGAGCCAAGAGCAAAAGTCAACCTCTCTCCTGGAAACAGACCATGGGGCAGCGGGGACAGGTCCAGGTGCCCATTAGGGGTGAGTGTACAGATCTTTGGGTCTGTGGGAAAGAGGAAGTAGGAGGAAGAAGGAAAATACAGCAAAGGAGAAAGTGTTATTAAATTCAGGGAGAGATGAGATGAAAGAGTTTAGAAAACAGCCATGCAAACAGAACTTGGCAGTCTCCTTCACATTACAGCACAGATGTCCTAAAACAACGTTATGGCCAGCTCAGAGAGGCACAGGGAGGTTTCATTTACACTAAATCACCTTAGAGGAGCCAGGGAGGAGATGCTAATGACGAAAGAGAGGGATATGTGTTCATGGTTTGTCCAGACTCAAACATCTTTTGGTCAAATAGGTCTCCAGGAACCATTCACAGCCCTTTTTTTTTTTTTTTTTTTTTTTTCCAGTAAAGCTGACATTTAAAAAGGCACATTTGGACTCGTAAAAAGTGTGCTCAGACATCATCAGACGCCTCCCTAATGTGCTGCTAAATGCTGCTTTATACTGCATGAGGTTCTGGCTGATTTTGGTGAAATCACTTTTGTTTTGCCTGCAGGGAGACGAGGGGGAGGAGTAGATGGAGACACGCAATGGATAAAGTTTGTACAGCTAATATTTCATACAGGAAACAGACAATTAAGATCTAGTTGATAGCTTGGACACAATAAATTTTATTCATAAGTGAAATTTAATTGAATCTAATATTTATTTTCCAAATGGTTTTGTCATTTATTTGTTCATATATTATTTAATGGTGCAAAGGGCCATAAAAAGAACACAGTAGGTGACAAACAAAAACATACATAGGACCAGAGAAAAACAGGACTCTGAAGAGGCAAAACTAGAAATGAAGAGGTAAAAAAACAACAATCCAGTAAAAAAAACAAAAAAAAACAACCAATATTTGCCTCTTTAGAGACATGCAAACTAGTTTTAAGTGTGTTTATGTAGGGCACATATGTATTTTAGCATATATTCTCAACTGAAAAGAAAAGGGAGAGGAAAAACAGGATAAAAATTTAATAAAAACAACAATAATAATAATAATCATAATGAATCATTGTAAAAAAAAAAAAAAAAGGCACATTTTATTTATTTAGTGACATTTTATGTAATGCCAACACTTTTACAAAAGAGTGCTTAGTTTAAAAACTGACATTTTAGTTTTGAGATGGGAACGTTGTAAACGATTGGACGAGCTTATACAATTCCAGAGGTGAGAAGAAAATCAATCTATTCAACAATAAATGCTGCAAAGCTCCTTGAGGCACTTAATACCTGAGAGATGCAGAGGGTCCTTCTGCTTATCATTCTCCTCAAAATTACAGGAAGACCTGTCATCGTCGGAGTAAGAGCGGTTTGCATCACCCTGTATCAGGAACAGAGGGAGAAAATGAACGGGTCAGAGAGAAAAGGAGATGCAGGATTAAAAAGGGAGAGGAGAGGAGAGGGGAGGGGAGGAGGCATGAGATAAGATGAAGGAAGAAAGGGTAAGAAGCAGGGAGTGAGATGAAGTGTAGGAATAATGATCAATCATGGGCTAATTTAAAAAGGAGCCGCCAATCATTTTTTCCATTCCTTATTACCAGAGTGAGGGGCAATTTTCTCCCGAGCCCACCTGGTTTACTTTCACTCATTAACGCTGACACGAACACACTAATGTGTGGGATTTTCTGTACTGGTGTTCGATTCTAGTAATAGTAATATATACTTTACATATATTCCATCGTATTCTATTTCTGAGTTTAATATGTAATCTAATGCATTCCACATTTATTGCTACAATGAATAAATCCTTCTACATACAGGGAATACATTTTTTTAAAGGACTCATACAATATTTTTTCTCAAACATATCTATGATGTATTTACTAAAAAGAATACTATGCGGGTATTTAGTAATAACAATATTAAAACAAGCCCTCTCTATAACCACTTGACCCGCTATAATTGTACTATAAACACTATAAACCTTATAATAAAACAAGCGAACAAAAATATATAGCTTTTTCCATTCACATTGGGTATTATACATTTTTTCTTTTGCATACTGCATGTATTGCATATTGCATAAAAACAGCACGGCTCACCTCAGCCTGGAAACCCTCAACCAAGATGGCAACCAGTAAATTGAAGAGCACATAGTTCCCAAAGGTCATAAGTGCTACGAAGTAGAGGGCCGCACAGGGCGAGGTGGATGCCATCCCGTTGTACAGCACCATGTTCCAGTCCTCCTGAGTCAGAATCTACAGAAGATAAACACACACAGTGGAGCGCACAGAGGCACAAATGTGCACACAGGGAGAAAAAGATACATATGGAGGTGTGTGGATGAATGTGTGTAAAGTCCTTACCTGAAAGACAGTGACGATGGCCCAGAGCAGGGAGTCAAAGTTCTTCCTGTCCGGCACCGTGTCGCCTGCCTCTGTCTTCAGACTGAACTTGCAACCAAAGATATGCATCCCCAGGATACTGGAAGGCAACAAGGGATTTTTCCAGTAGGCCACTCATGTTCATGCAATAAGACGTGTATTTGATTATCACACCAGCGGACAAATTTAGGTACATAATGTAAAATAAATAGCAGAGCCAGACAGATATTTCAATTGATATTATGGGATGATATCGGCCTATAAAAGGTCTATTTGGATCTGTGTATATTCTGTCTGATTTGTGCCATTAAGAAATATTTTCTCACACAACAGTGTTTCCCATACATAGACTCAATGTGTGGCGCTGCACCACAGATTGAAAACCAAGCGCCACAAATTGGCTGGAGCATTGGCTGGAGTCGTAAAATCGGTGCACAATCCCTGTATATAAGGTCTATTTTCATTCAAGCTAAAAATACGACAATACCAGCTGCCATATTGGCTATCAATACATATTTTGCCTCTAAAGTTAGTATTGTCATTTGTCTCAAAAATCCCATTTTTTAGTTGGTCTCTAATAATTTTAAGGAATAATCAAAAGGCAGCTATAGAGAACCAATGTATACTGTTCATTATCATGATGTGTAACTACCAATATCTTCTATTTCTGCCCCATTCAAAGCTTTATTTCTCTATATCCCACTCTTTTCTTTTTACCTGCACTCATCTATCTGCTTTAGTCGCAAGACCATGAGACATTGTTCTCATTCAAAGCCACGTTTAAATTCGGGTTTATGCGAGCTTTTAAAAGTTTAAGTCTTGGCCAAGTGGTACTTTCCATCAACTGCTCACTAAAAGCTACAATGGCGAGATGAATAGGCCAAATTCCACTTGCCCGGGCTAGCATTAGCTGGCTTAGAGCTGATGCCATCTGTCTTGGCACACTTAAGCTCGACTGCTGAGCTCCAGGGTTAAGAAAGCTTGTTGGCAGGTACGCATTCACACACATGAAGTCACAAACACATAAAGACACAAGCAAGATTAGTTCAGCGGCGTAAAGCTGCTGTAAAACTCATATCTATCATGTAAAAATGAGCGCACTCGCAACAATTATGATAAATTATTCAAATAACAATAATTTCGGTTAATGCTATCTTCATTTTGGGTTATCGCCCACAGAGGTGGAATTGGAGGGAAAACAGAGTAGTGTGTGTTTTTGTGTGTATGCTGGGGGAGGTTAACAAGAGGAGAGATTAGTTTGAATAATTATGTTATTTTAAATTGCCGTTTCCAGCATCTGCATCACAGTAATCATTTAAGGGGTGTGCAAGTGCTGTATCTTTAACAGTTACATTTAATGCAGAGAATGATTTTAAAATATTAGGACTCTCTGTTACTTCACAGTTGACCAGGCAAATCATTACTAATGGTCCACTACAAACTAATTCAGGCCGCTCTCATTCACTGTTTGTACTAACACTAAGGAAAAGAAAATCACTAGAATTAGAATAAAACCCACATAATCTTGAGCCAAGACATGCAGGGTTGGAGGTGATGTAGTAAAGCTGCCTGTGTGGATGGATGAGCCAAACTAACAATGCTGTTTGGGCCAAAAAAATCTAGTTGTCATATATTTTACATACATTTTCTTAAACCTAACCACATAGTTGTGTTAAGTTATATGGTTCTACACTGCAGGGGATTAATTATGCACAAAAAAAAGATTATATGAAAAGTGGTATAAGGATAGGGTGACAATTTTTATAGCCAAAACTAAAAATATTTATGTCATACGGAATCCGTATTTGAGCTCTGCCTCTATCAATTCGTTTAATCGTCGTGGTTTATTGAACGTAAAGCCGAGGTCAATCTTTCTAATTTCGAGGTAATTCAAAAGTTTAATGGAGTCAAATATACCGCAGACCGACAGACAAACAAGTTAAGGGACTTTCATGGCAGCAGTAATTCTTGAGAAGGAGGCAGGTCAAAGAGAAAAGCCTGAGCGGAGCTGAGATACGGTTTGGGTAAAAATGAGGTGCGACTCCAATAATTGGAAGTTAATCCTTTTATTTTACACAAACTGTCTTCAGACATTTTGTTATGGCTGCCTGCACCATGCCTAACTTCTATATTTCGTCTTAGTCTGCTTATATTCCATCACTGCTGTTATTTTGTTCACATATTTGTATTTACACGATGAGACATACAGAATCTATGTACACTTCCCTGGAGTCACACGCCACATACACACATGCCCCTGTGCCCTTCTGTTACCTGAAGATGAAGATGAAGAGCATGAGCAGCATACAGAAAGTGGCCACGTTGTCCATAGTCTTCATCAGCACCACCAGCTGCCGTCTCAGCGCAGGCATGAACCTCACCAGCTTAATGACCCTCAGCAGCCTGAAGGTCCTGAGCACTGACAGACCGCCGTCTGCCTGGCCGATGATCTCACACACACTGGGGGATCCGGGCGTTGGGTGGACGTGTGTTTAAGAAAGAGAGACAGACATACAGGGAGAAGTTAGAAGAAATGGGTAGAGAAAAAAAATATGTGTTGTCATAATCAGGGAATGTGGAGAGAGGAGGATTTAGAGAGGGAGTAAAAATCAGTAGAAATGGGAGAGCTCAGATAAGAGGATAAGCAAGTCCTTTATACTTTGTAAAAACACAATACTGCACTTTTTTTTCCAAGAAACAGAAATTTGTATAATCCATACTGGTTTGATAAGGAATACTACTGCTTTAAATGGATTCAATCCTCATGCTGCCAGACAGTCCTATATTGCACTTCTTTCACATTAAAGTGTGTGACACTGCTGTAGTTTAATGCACGTCTCCATGGGGAATATACCAAAACAGATGGATCTGTGTCCCAGAAATGACAGAATGTAGTGAAACTTAATTTCGATAGATGTATAGCAGTTGGATAACTCTTACATGTTTGAACAAAAGCTCTCATTAATTTTCAGTGGAGTGATATAAAGCTGTGAATCTGAAGGCTCTGGAGTTTCTGTTTACTGTGTCTCATGTCGCACACACAACCTGCTGACTTATGGCAAATTTCCACTGCACTGTACTTCTACTTTTACTGGTACAAGTGACTTTTTTGTGTCAGGATTTAGAGTGTGCAGCAACCCCCACACCTTAACAGTGAGCCACCGCAGTGGTGCCTTAAAGCTGCATTCTCTCTAATGGCCAGCAGGGGGCAACTTCATTGGTTGCAAAAAGAAGTCCAGTTGTATAAAGGTCAATTAGAAAATGTTTTTTTAATTATTATTATTATTTCATTCTCATAATGAGCTTATTGTCTCAATCGGTAGTTATGAGTGTTCTTAATAACAGCAGGGTGTTAATTTTGCTAATTACAGTCCCACTTAAAATAAAAAATAAAACATGGTATGCTCTCAGAGATGTCTACATTATGATTGATAGGCTGCTCCCACAAAACAGTGTGGTTTTGGCTCTTAACAGTGCACCAAAGCAAACTGTAACATTTCTGCCACCCAGAAGATAAGACACCTGAAAACACCTACAATGATGGGGGGAAATATATTGAAACGAATAAAAGCACCAGGTACCAAAAGTGAGTGGACTTGAGCCTAAGCATACAGTGGAAAGGAGAAATAAGCGACAACTGTGACAAGCAGCAAATAACTTCTTGTTTTCAGACCTGATGATGACAATAATTCCATCAAAGATGTTATAAGGGTTCCTCAGGTACTCAAAGAAGCCAAAGGCAGTCAGCTTGAGGATCATCTCCAGGGTGAACATGCTGGTGAAGACAATGTTGCAGATCTCCAGGACATTGGTTAGCTCTTCAGGCTGGACGGAGGCAGAAAAAAAAAAAACATAATGAAAGAATTAAGTAAGATGTGGAAGCAGGTATTAACAGAGTGTGAGGCAAAACATAACTGGGGCCGGAGTTGCTAGCACTGCAAGTTCTAAACAGAGCAATGATATCCACAGAGAGGCAGGTACAGACAAAGAGATAAGAACACAGTTGATATTAAACCACTGCTTTGCAATCACCGCTGCCGCAACAAAAGATGCTGCAGCTACTGCGAAAAACAATTGCATACGCATCACATTTCTCCGCCTGTGTTGAAAAGGCTGTCACTCAAACTGTCAGTCATTTGAATAGAGAATGCTCTCCTACCTGACAAATAAAATTAACACATACACCTTATCTTACAAAGATGCCAGACAGAGAGGAAGAGAAGAGACGGGAAACAGGGAAACAAATTGCGTTCTTTTTTTTTTTAGCTACCTGTTTATGTGAAATTGCAATGAAAACAAACTCAAGAGGATAAAACATCAGAAATGAAAAAATGAGAGAACAAAATGAGAACAGGAATGGAGAGAGTGTGTTGTCTGTCTAGAAAGTCCTGTCAAACACTGGCTGAGTAGGTGAGCGTGTTATCTGGAAGTGGCAAAGGAACACATACACATATGAACCACACACAAAAGAAACATACACAAACACACACATGTTCCAGTCAATCCCGGGTTTATTTTCATTTGTATGTGTGCGCACAAGCAGAAATGCTTTGTGGAAGTATCCGTGTGTGTGTGTGTGTGTGTGTGTGTGCGTGACAGAGAGAGAGAGAGAGAGAGTGAATGTGTATTATGCACGATATGGATCAGATGCTTTCTCTGATACCCCCTGTGAATTTCAGTTTCAAAGCCAGCGGAGAAATAGACAGCTAGCCCTGCCGAAGTTAGCAAACCATGTCAGAGAAAAACACACTCTCAGCCCTCCCCCTCCTCTAATCCGCCTTTTCTCCCAATCTATCTCCATCTCTTTTTCTTTCTCTTTCTGAGTCTCATTATCAGGCAGACCCATCTCTTCCCAATCAATATCCTCCTGTCGATCACGGGAGGGTGAACGGCGGAGGCAGAGCCCGGCTGAAGGAGAGGGGGAAAACGGGGAGCGGGCTGAGGGATTGTTCAGGAGTGAGGAGATGATAGCATGATGGAGAAGAGGAGAGGAAAATGCTTGACTGGAGGTGAGAAAGACTGAGAATGATAAAAGGGTTGGAAGCCGACAAAACCAGGCTGGATCACATGAGCTCAGTTTAAAGTACAATGTTTGAGTATGGAAAACAGAGACTCGTCTGAGCTCTGTACTGTAGCTGGAAGCTGAAGCATTCTGTGGACTACAGAGCGGTTAAGGTTACCAACCTGCTCTGAGATACCCCCACAGACTGCCAGATGACTTCATGTACCCCTTCAGCAATTCTCAATGTATATCCAAATATATAAGACTAAATCAAAAATCTTGAATATATAAAAGTAACTTTATAAACTGATACACATTTACTGTTAGCTAAGTATTTCAACCATGTATCCATTACATTTCTATCATTTATTAATTACTTTTAGCTTTTTTAGCTTTTAGCTGTTTTAACTAGGCTCACTTGCTACCTAGTTTTCATGCCCTAAGTGAAAAGATAATACATATAAGTACAGAAATATGTTTAGCATAAAATGTAATTGTAAGCAAACTGTAAATAGTTGACTTAAGTTCTAAGCAGTTATTTAAAGTGTATTTATGACCTAATTTGCAAACCAAAATATACTTTATGACTTTGGCTTACAAAATTGCAATAAATATTCATTCTGATGTTACATTTGACTAAATAACTGGAAGATCTTTGATCAAAATTATATTAAATTATTTCAAATTAGTTGAGCTAGCCAACTCATCTGACTTTCTGGTGCACAAATACCCGAAAGGGAATCACAGTGACATTATTCTGCTTACATAAATATGAAATTAAATACTTTAACTACTTGATGTGCTGTGGCACACTTGAGGAGCTGTAGAGACAAACAGAATGTCATCCTTCAGCTGGTACTTTAACCTTGACTTATGTCCAGACCTCTCGTCACAAGTACAAAAACAGGATATCAGATTTATTGCTATTGACAGAATCATCACAGCCATGACACCACAATTTAACTCAGAAAAATATCATCATTCTCCCTCTCCTTGCTTTCTGATTTCTTCTGCCTTCCATTTCTCCTCATGTCCTTGCACCGGTGTTCTCCCATGTTAATTTGCACCTGTTCCCTAATTTCCCATCTCCTGAATAATATTTTATACTCCCATAAAGATATCCTCTCCATAAATCTCTTTTGAAATAATATGCCCCCAGTCAGCATGTGAATATTGCTTGAATATGAATGAATGAGAGACAACTTCCAAGCCTGAATTTCTAATGTGCCAATTTCTTTTCCACACAGTGATGTTTACACATGAACGCACAATATTTAAATTTAAATAGGCAGCTCTTCTTGCAACATCATTTGATGAAATAATGAGTAATATTCCAACATAAATATGAAGAAAAAAACATTATTCATAGTCAGAGATGAGAATAAAAATATTTTCCATCAAAGCAGGGCGCGGTGCGAGAAAGACAGCTCTGTTCCTTCGTTTTTTTTGGGGGGGGGGAAGAAGCACATCAGCTTCCTGTTTTAGAACAAAACTGCAAGAGGTAAGACTTTCCACTGCAGAGCAAAAACACACACTTGTATCACTGCTTCTGTGTCAGCCAGTGGAAATTGTGGAGGGAGAGCGACTCAGGAGACAGAGAGACAAAGCGTCTGCGTGTGTGTGTGTGTGTGCGTGCAGATGTGTGCGCGCGTTTCTGCATACATGCCTACTTTGAAGCGCGCACACTCGCTCACACACAGAATCACGCAGGGAATTGAGCTGAAAACTGCTGTGTAACCGGCGTCTGCCTCGCTCTTCCCATCTCACTCGTCCCTTCCTCTTCCTCCCCCACTCCCCCCCAACAACCCTCGTTTATTTTTAGAGTCTTCAGAGATGAGAGCAAGCAACTACTCTGTACGCTGTCAAAGAGTGAGTGGGTGGATGAGAGAGAGAGAGAGAGAGAAAGAGAGAGAGAGAGAGAGAGAGGAGTGGGGAGACGCGGGGTGAAACCGAGGGGGGTAAAAGGGAGTCAGACAGTAGATGAGACACTTGGGTGTAAGGCAGGCAGGACGGAAGGAAGGAAGGAGAGACGGCGAGGAACAAAGGAGCGAGTGAGGGGAAAGAACGTGCAAAAGGAAGAGGTGCACAGAGGGACTTCTGGAGAAAATAAAGCGAGAGAAGTGGAAGTAAAATTAGCAAGGGAGGGAGTACAATGGCATGGAGTTGAGAGAGAGAGAAATGAAGGGGGAAAAAAGCTGTTTTATGTAACAGCTTGTGTATGTGCATGCACATGTTTCTGTTGGAAAAATTAAAAAAAGAGATGCCCAAACATGCACACACTGGACACAAATGAATGTGTTTGTCTGCACGCGTGCATGTGTAGTCTTGGCAGGCTTCTCCCACTCTCGCTCGCAGACACCTGCCTTGTCTGTCTCCGAGGAGCCTGGCCAATGTTAAAAGCCAGCTCGGTTTTGCCTACCGCTAGGCTAAATGTTTACACCTCTGTCAGGGAGCTGCATGGCAGTGATGCTCCACTCCCACACTCATCCTTCTGAATGTCATCTGCTATTAGGGTATTTCTAGCAGCGATGCTTTATCAGCGGTGATAGTGGCTGATCTGCTGAGGCCAGCGGTGATTTGTGGGAGTGAGAGGGGAGCGTGAAATTATTACGCTAACACACTCTATTGACACTGCACTATGTCAGTGTGAAGGATTAAAGGCATGCATATTCCTACAATGAATTGTATTCAACAGTGGGTGTCAGAGGTGTATTAAAAAGACCTGTGAGCCTGCATATACAACAGGCTATTCAACAGCAAACGATATTTTTCAATCATGGCTTTGCTTTATTTTGTCATGGCTGAAGCATGCCTGACTTTTG
>JAOWBC010000458.1:14951496-14962823 GCA_028566105.1 Hypoplectrus providencianus
ATATAATAATCACAAGCTGTAAACCATGGAAGGTAAGTAAAAAACTGATGAAAAACTGAAAAACTGATTCAGAAACCATGGGCCATGGAGATTATGTAAAAAGTCATTTATTTTTGTTTGCACATGGGACACACACCCTGTTCCCCTGGGTGAAAGTCTGCCATTTACTTGACTATCCACCTGTGACATCCGCCATTTAAACTTTGCATGGCGGCAGACGACAAAATATATAAACATGACTATGATTTTGCTGCCTGTACAAACGTTATATATTGATGTTTCTGAGGGGAGACTTGTCTCTTCATTCGACCCCTTCTAGGTGAGGGAGGATTATTTTTACACATGAATATTGGTTGACCAGTGGTGATCACTGGGGCATGCAGGTCATCCTTAAGACAGAACATTTCAATTGTTTGTTGTTTTGCCCGCCACTGTGGCTGTTAGGTTGATCAAATGTCATAAGTTTTCATTCTGAATTTATTTAACATGTTCACCTGCATTAAGCTGAAAAACAACAGAGACATGGGCCAATTAAAAAAAACACAAAAATCATGAGCATTAAAGGTCCACTCCAATCGTTATTTTATGCACAAATACACATATTGCTGTGTTCACCACTAAGATTGAATGCATTGTGCATCGTTTCTGTGAAAAATAACGTCCTGGTCTTCTTGTTTCAAGCTGTTTTGTGTGAGCCAGAAATGGCCTTTGTGGCAAACGACTGGCTTTTCCGGTTTTCCTCATGGATACCGGTGATGTGACAATAAGACACCCCTGATTGGTTTCTAAAAAAGAAAAAAAAAAAAAAAAGCTTTCCGGGTTCGCGTTCGTCCAACTTGAAATTCAGAACCATCCGCTTCCATCGAGAAGACGGAGGCGTACGATCGCAATATGCTATCAATGATCGCTACGTTTTGAGTAAACAACAAAACTGACCATACAGAGCCTCATATGACATCCTATACCCTATCCGTCCATATAATGAGGCAAATTTTCCCTCAACAGTCCGAAACACGATATCATTGAATGTATTAGGGATGAGACTGAGAGATGAGCATTTGCTGATTGATGAGATAAGCCATGCCATATATGGCTATGGGCGGGGCTTACGACCTAGTGACGTACGAAAGTTTTGCCTTTTCTCACTCGCTCGTTCGTCCGTGTCTTGAAGTGGGTCGACCCTTCTATGACCAGTGCAGACCATGTAGATCGAATTACACTTTGGCGTGGAGTATACTCATATGGCTTGCTGTGACCTACCACATTATAACAGTGTCAAAAAGAGGTTTCCAGCTAAAGTTGCTCTTTAAGATTGTGGTGGTTGGTTTTCATCCTCTGTGGCTGCCCTGTAAATTGTCCTCTTTGTTTCTCCTTTTCTTCCTCTCTCTGACAGTCCTCTCTCTCATCCACTGTCCCATTTCCCCCATTTCCTATCACTCCAATTTTCTTGATCCTTCCCTATCTCCCCGAGTCAATAGCTGTACAGAAACTGCTGAAAAATGGGAGGAGATTTTTTTTCCCTTTTACCCCAACTGCAAATCACACACATGCACAAACATGACACACATCCATGTGCACTAATTCCAGGATCGATAGTCACAGTGGCCATATCAGGCTCCTCCACCTCCACTGAGAGTAGTTTAGAAGCCGTACCATCGATTCATTTAAGTTTGCGTGTACGTAGTGAGACACACCGAGCTTACACTAACAGCACAGTGCAGGTTATGCAATTCAATGGGGGGGGGGGGCACAAGGGACTGACAACAGAGATGAACATTAAAAAATGAATGTCGAGAAAGGTTGTCAGCAGCATTCAAATTGGTGATTTGCTAATAGTGCTTAAGCAGAGGACCGGATAAAGACTTGGAGAGAGAAAAAGAGAAAGAAAGACAAAGCCAGGGAGAGGGAGAGAGAAAAGACGGCCCCTGTCAGAGTAGTGGAGCATGAATGAAGGCTGTTGCCCCCCTGCCAGTGACTTGGCACTGCACAGCATGGCACAGCAAAACCTGGCATCACACTGAGAGCACACCTGCCAATGGAGAGCGAAGGATCAAGGCTGCATAGTAGCAGAAAAGAAACAGTATCCAGGAACTGTGTGAAGTGAGACTCTGGGACAGTTGGAAAGAAAGGTTGCATCGTACAGGAAGCATATAAAACATATACGTTGAGGGGGACTAGGGAGGAGAAAGACACTAACATGCAGGATTTTGGTTTGGAAGTTAATGAGACAAAACCCATTTTACGATAAAAATGTCTTTTGAAGTGCCCTTGGCTTGTTCTCTGTGGCCACTAGTCTATGTGCAGAAAGAAATGAGGATTAGAGTTACTGGAGTG
Organism: Hypoplectrus providencianus; assembly: GCA_028566105.1. Lineage (NCBI taxonomy): Eukaryota > Metazoa > Chordata > Actinopteri > Perciformes > Serranidae > Hypoplectrus > Hypoplectrus providencianus. The sequence goes on from JAOWBC010000458.1 coordinate 14,953,831, forward strand.
GTTCAATCGAGGCTGCTGCCAAAAATCAGCTGCTTGTTATTACTCTAGTTTGGTAGGACAGGTTGTGCTTGTTGGCCCTGTAGCCAAAATAAAAATGTGGCTTCATCCAGGGCAGTATGTTGAAAGTTAATATATAAAAAATAGAAATCATCATTCAGTTCTCTTCGGCCTTTTTGAGTATACTTATGGAGTATTTGGTAATCACGGACAACTTATTTGTAATGATTCATATGTTGTGAATCTTTCTCTATTTAATAAAAGGGTTAAGGGTTACACTGCTGCTTATATCCACCACTTTTGCATCATTTTGATATCATACTTTGTTTTCGAGTTGAACCATGCAGTGATTCAAAATTTTCACACGATGACAGATACTCTATAGATACTCAATTTGAAATTAAAAAAAGGACAATGCATCGTTAAAAATACCGGGACCAATCAGGCTGACTGGAGACTTGAAACAAAAGAAGAATAAGCTACAAAGGCTACAATAAGTCCTGAAGGCAGAAATAAGGCAGAATAAGGCATGAGCATTGAAAGGTTGAGATCAAAAGAGTGAGGGTGTAAAATGGCAAAGTGGATGCTGCACTTGACTGCGACACTTAGCCCACTCATTATAACCCCACAGAGCGCTAACGTTAGCCCTTTACTTAGCATAATAGCCCTTAAGTGCTAACTCACTAAGACCTTTCTTATTAAGCACTGAAGCACCCTGACGGACCTGAATAATATGTTCGCACAATACATTTAAATAATATGCAAAAATGATACCATGATTAAATAATAAGCAACAATTTGCTGACTAGCCAGGAAAATGTTTTGTAAGCTGGAGTAAAGCACTATACCTGTCTAATGATCCTCTAGATCAGGATTTTCTTGTTTTGCTTTAACACCGTGTAGAAAAGACAAAGTCCTCATCTGTTCCCGTTATTACTATATCACCATTTAACCCAGTGAAGATTAATGTGGAAAACTTTACTTAACCTCATGAAGCGATTACTGCAGAGGGTGTTACAGTTAATGTCACCTCTCAAGTTTAAGGTGAGGACGAAGCAGGCAGGACTGTGCCAGCTGGCGGACACGTGTCCTCTTTCATCTGGCTATGAGATCTTTCTTTATGATCTGCCGTGTCAGCACAACCCGAGACAGTGCATAGAGGCACGGTGTAGTACACACGGCATATAAACCCATTAGAACACACACACACACACACAAGGGGCATGTGTCTTTCTAGCCAGCTGATGACAGCATAAAGAAATGAAACCGAGACAAACTATGAAATTAAACACTCCTGAATACCAGTGAATGTCACTCACACACTGGCACAGTAGGCGATGCTGTCATGCAGGGTCATGAATATGGAGGCATGCAGCTGGAATCTAATCACGTTCTTAGTTGCAAACTGGGGAAACTGTTCCATCAGTGTTGCTTTGAAGCATGAGGGAGAAATGGAAAGAGGAAGAGGTAGAAATGCTGGAAGACGGTTAAAAATGAAACTGTTAGGAATGAACGGGTTGCACGCTGATTCACACTGCACAAATTGTGCATTTACCGATATATAATTTTAAGTAGATCTATTACTGTAATAAGGCTTTGCAATGTAACTACATGGCTCAATTAAAAGGGGAAAATCAGAAGCATAGAGGCAAAGTTTGAGGGCAGGTTTATATTCTCTCTCTTTCATCATAACTTTCAATTTGTAGCCAATTAACTGGATTTCATGGCACCGACGCAATTGCAAAACCCACACGCACACACGCACGCACACACACACACATTTACTCACAGGGTGAAGTTCTCCTCCAGGTAGCAGCGGTTCCGCAGCAGCCCCGCCCACAGCTGCACGCCGATGATGCCGAAGATGAAGAAGACGAAGAAGCAGAGCAGCAGCACGTTGCCGAGCATGGGCAGAGTGTCGAGCAGCAGGTTCACCAGGATACGCATACCTGTGTGTTTTTGGGCAGGTTAATCAATCAGTGATGGATTATCGCAGGCTTTACACCACTGATGAGAAAATACAACATTTGCATATAGATTGCTTTGTTACTCAACTTCTTGCGGGTAAATTGAGTCTAATGCAGATCTATTCATACTAGAACTACAGTTACATTCAAATTATTCCTAATGCCCTCTGTTTATGGCATAATGTAGGACAATAAGGCCAAAACCGGATATCACTTCTAAGTGTCATGTAGTTTCCTGGCAATACACATCATGATGATTAAACCACATAAAAGTATATTAAGTCATTAAAATAAAACTTAAAGCACTACCTGGACAATAGTAAAATGCTGCTTACAGAAATAAATAAAAAATAATAATCCCAAAATACCCAATCCCAGTCTGAGTGGCTCCATTCTGCACAATGAGTCCTATTACATTTAGTACTTTGCTTTTACTTAAGTAAGTTTTGAATGCAGGACTTTTACTTGTCCTGGATTTATTCTTTTACTTAGGTTAAGGACCTGAATACTTCTTCCACCACCGGATGTAGGTCATGTCATCTCATGATGATACATATCGTAAAATAGCATGTTTTTAGGAAGCTCAATACATAAATAGTCTATAAGAAATGATCACAGGTTAAAGCATTTTTGTATACTCCATACAAAGTAAAAGCAACTCTGTGGTTCACTTAAGCTTTGCTGCAACATTGAAAGATCAGAATAGAAGAAAAATCACCCAAAAAAACATAAGAAATATAGAGCCAGGCATGTTTTTTGATGTTCTCCATCAGACTCTTGATGATTGAAACACCTACTGCATTACCAGCATTTCTGATTATAAACAAACTCCTTCAGTTCTTTCTAGTCGAGAAAGTGCTTAACTCTTTCACATCAGGGTCATGAAGTAATACACTTTGCTTAAACTAAAGAGAAATTCTGCATTTGGTCAATGACAGAAAAAATATGCACCTAATAAGTCTTGACTAAACTTGATCTTTGCTTTCTCTAAATAACCTCAGGAGGCCTGAATCACGCTGTAGTCGTGGAGATTCCAGTGACAAAAAAAAGTTCAATGTCGGTGAACATTTTTCTTCTTTCATGCTTTCATTAAAAGACTTGCTCAGAGCACATTTGTAGGCGAATGTTTCCAACATATGCTGCATAACCAAAATGCCGCTGATTTAATTCCAGCTGGGGACCTTTTTTCCTGTCCTTTCCTGCTGCTTCAATGTCAAATGGGAAAATTCCAAAAATAATTTATAAAAAGAAAACAAATTAAAAAACTTTCCTTAATATGTTAATAAAAAGTGTTATATGGATGGTTGGGGGTGTCAGGATACATCTATATCTATAATATCTAAAACATGATATATTGATAAAATGGTCATAATACACGTATGATAATGCCATGTAATTAACACTGTACCATTACTTTTCATTCTCTCCATCTCAGTTCATCTGGTTACCTTTTCACTATTCATTTATTAATTGTTCTTTTTATATAATACAGGCATATATACAGGCTACAGACTCATTGTTCATCTACCTTTATTCATATTTGGAATATAATATATATAATAAACTGAAAAAAAAAAACACAACAAATAAAGTTAAAGATTAATTGAAATTATTGTAATAATTTAAAAATTTCAAAAGATATTGCAATAGAGATATATATCTTTTTAATTTTGCTGAAATTTATAACTTATGAAGGATAGAGTTTTAGCAAAGCATGCTCAAACATTTAGGCATTCATTTGCCGTTGGTTCGTTTTCTGCTAATTGCAGCAAATTGAGTTGAAAGCACACACAGTAAAACATACTCACTACCAATCAGGTGTAATCAGACTACATGACGTCTTAGTCATGATTAGATAAACCCTAATTGCAGAAATACAAGCGCGTCCCCTGTCGAACATTGATGACCTCATCCCCTGGGGATGGGTCCGTCCTGCAGTGATGACATATTGAGATGTGAATCGGGGAGCAATAATGACATCTGATTGGATTAAGATGAGAGAAAGAGGTAAACCCACTGACGTGATAAGAGTAACCGAGCACTGACACCTGCGAGGTGTGTGTGTGTGTGTATGTCTGTATGTCTCCACTTATCTGCTGTGTGTGTATTTTTCAGTGCCACACAGTGATTCGTAAATAACATCTCAACGGTAGGTTAATGTGTCATAAACACAACAGATCATCTAAACTGCCAACAGACTGAATGACAGGAGAGAAGCTGAGAGAGCGACGGATAATGAATGATGAGGTATGTGCGGAAATGCAGACCATGTTTACTACATGCAAATACATGAAGTTCACACACAAATTAACACAAATTTTAATGATGAAAAGTGTGATTTTGTTTCTATTTGAAATGCATGTGCTCATGTTTAGATGCTCATTTATCAAGTCAGCATATAGTGTGTATCTGGCAATGTTTTACCTACAGTTTATAAAGAAAAAAATATTTTAGCCACCTTTACAGGTATCTAAATGTAAACACCCCCTTTCAGAATGAAAACTAAAGTAATTTTCTATCATCTTGTCAAAGCCACCAGACTCCATTGACAAAAACGGTGATTTTAGCTTGCAGATTCCTGGAGGTGCTGGTCTACTGCTGCCTTGATAGACTAAATAATTTATATGATTATATGTGTGATTTTGTAACTTTGATGAATCGGAGGTAACCATTTATATCATCAAAATCACAAACAGCTAACTAACCAACTGAAGCATCATTCAGGCAACAATTGCGTTCTGCAAGCTAAAATAATTGTTTTTGTTTAAGAAGTCTGGTGGCTTTGAAGAGAACACAATAATGTTTTCAGTTCCCTCTGTGTAAACAAAAGGGAAGGTAAAATGGTTAAAATATTTCTAATATAGCAGACAGTTTAACTGATATGGATATTTTAGCTGTTGCCACTGACATCATCCACAGCAGTACATTGATTAGCTGATGGGCTGGTACTCCTGCCTGCTTCTCCAAACTAACATCTACTTTAGGTAATACACCCAATATGGATAAGTACTAAAAAAAAAATCTCCTTAAGGTGAAGTTCCATCCTGACTTTGGCCAAGCTCTCTATAGAGAAACAAATTGTGAATGGCACATGGACATGACACTAATGTGCCAATTTGGATTAGAAAGTAATAAAGCAATGAAAAAGAAATTTTGGAATTCATTAAAGTTTTATCTCATGAGCACAGAGAAGATTTTTTTTTTCTTGAGGTGAGTATGCGCCCGTCTTCCTCCCCTGGCTAATTTGTCTCGTCAACTGGCATTAAATGGAGAGCAGTAGAGTCGCTGGTGTGTATGTGTCTCTGGTGGCGGCTGGGGGCGAGTCTAAATGTGTTTGTTCCCCAGGGTCCTTGTCATTAGGCCACTGTTCCATTAGGCCTAATTGGGTGAAGAGAGAGAGAGAGAGAGACGGATGGAGGGGGGGGGGGAAGAGGGAGAATGAGACACAGCCCGAGGGTGTGCCGAAAAATAGGGAGTGCCAAAATAAGAAAGGAAGCATGAAAGGACAGAAAGAAACAGAAAAGGGTTCGTGCAAACAAAAATATTAAAGTAAAGAAAAGCATAGAAAGGTAACCAGGGGAGAGTGGAAACAGTATGCTATCACACAAATCAATCTTTTTCTCAGCTTATTATGCTTTACCTCTCTCATTTTCTTGCTCCTTCACTACCTGCCTCCATATCTCTCCCCTCCCGGTGACTGGACCGGTTTGCCAGCTCCTGCTGTTCTCAGATAAAGATGGATGCCTCCCCTTGCGCCACAATGGAAACACATTTACAGCTATCTGCCTGTGTTATGCACAAAACCATGAGAGTTCTGTTCTCTTCTCAGCCTCCTCCAACACCAACTTCTATAGTGTTTATTGTCTAGCACTCCCTCTATCTCACACCAATTTCAACAAGGCACACACACACATACACACAGCATGGGACTATTATCTGTCATTTTGTTGGAGAGTTACAAATTGAGGTGTGTGAGGGGTCAGGATGTGCTCACGCTCCCTGTGTATCTGTGGGCAAAGTAACGATCCAACAAAACTAGGAACAAATAGCTGCAGCCCCGTGCTTCCTAACCCCTAATGGGGTCACTGATAGGGGACCAAAATCAGGCGACTCATGCAGCTTACTGATCACAGCCTAAACACTATCATCGGCACACAGACAGCTAAAGTATGAACAAATATAAACAAGAGATGAGTAGTCTCATGCAAACACACATAACTATATATATATACACAAGCATATGCAGCATCAGCTATGCATATGCTAACAAACCCACGTATCTGGAGATTCATGCTTTGATGCATAATCATCTCTGGAAAAGCAGATTTGTTTACAATCTGTACACTTGTCCCTGAAACACTATGCCCACTCGACTGCGCACAATATCTTCTAATCAAACTTCTTCAGCGTAATGCAGTTAGTGTCCATATTTCAGTGAGTGGCTGTCCAAAATACTGGGCTGAGTAGGAAGGCTCCAGCTGAAAGATAAGTTGTCCTTTTGCGATGTGTGCAAAATTGAAATCAATTCTGGCACTGAAGACCGACTGCTAAGGTAATTACACTAAATATGGAGAATCTCCCATGATTGGGCACTAAGCTGTGTGCAAAAAAATCAGTATGGATTTGCTCTAGGTGGTAGAAAAGCTATAATTTGGGATTTATGTGTACTGTATGTGTGTGTCTCAAAGGGCTGTGTTAAAAAAATACAATGATTTTCAAAGGGAGGTGTTGAAAGCAGCAGAGAAGCAAAACAACAGGATATATATGCTGAAAAGGTAAAATAATTGATTGAGAAAAACAACAAAAAGGAAGCTGAGATTGTGGACAAAAGTGTTGAAACAGTCCACACATGCAGTCTTCTGGTCCTGTGTGGCCAGACAACTTCACACAGGCAACCCAAACACACACATCTGCACTATCTGCTCGTCTCTCTCCCTCACATGTAAAACCTTCTGATCACAGTCACTGGGAAGACTTTTTTTTTTCTTTCAACAGTATCTGTCCCCAAGGACTAGACTGAATTAGGCAACAGGGCTTTCAGACAATCAGCTCCATCTGCTGCAGACCCTTTTTATGAGTATTTGGAAGACACAGTCCCTTTCAGATATGATGGAAAAAGTTTCCAAAGTTTAAATGTTTTGTTACGCCCAGTGACCAGTTGCATAAAAAATAAACCTGTGTCCATATGTGAGCCCAGGGGCAGGTTGTTTTTTTTTTTTTTTTAAATCAGGTGTAATAAGGGACATTTTTGTCATTGCTATTTTAACGCAGCCAACCAACAAAATCCTGGTCTAAAGTCAGTGGTGCAGTATTTTCCTGATATTAAAATGGTTTGCAACAGGCCTATACTCAGCTTGTTGCATACACACAAAGGGACACGCAAGGGTCCTCATCTCCTCAATTCAATAGTTTATAGGTTCATTTGCTCAGATGCAGTAAAATGCAGTGTTGATGGGACAGAGGACAGGAAGAAGGGGGAGGCAGAGGGTCTGCAGGGTTCTCCAATTAGCAGAGAGTTGGCAATTCAACAGGTGCAGGCTCACCTGGCTTTTAGAAGGAATGGGATATGACAATCTAGATCGGTTTAATTCATGTTTTGCACAAAACACACCAAAGAGCCTGAATACAACCTCCTTACTCCCTGTGCCACTTTGTGCCTAGATTGTGCTCTGCAAAATGATCTAAAGTAGAGTTGGACAGGCACTTTAAATAGCACTTGTGCTGTGCATATTAGGCTGTGTGCTAGAGAGGGCCCAAAGTATGTGTAAAACCATAATTTATTTACGTAAAACGTAAAGTTTAAAATCATAAAAGCATGCATTAACAAAAAAAAGAGGTTTCTAAATTCTCATCTGAAAAAGAAAATAGTCATAACCTGCTAATGCTTGGCTCACTGCTAAAGTGTTGGAATTCAGTGATGAGACCAGTCTGAAACTAGCTGTGCAGGCTAATTGGTGCTTACAATGATTAAGAGCCGCCTGTTAGGTCAGCAGGACAAAGGAATCAATAGGAGTTAAAAAGTTTGGCTTAGAAGTGAGTTTTAGATGAGAGGGACAGGGTTATGGTCACGGACCGATCAGTGGAGCAGCATTAATGGATGCTTTGTAAATCTGATAAAGCTGTGACTCAGGGCCTGAGCGGGCTGTGTGATTAAGCATAAGATGAATGTTTAATGATCCCCGTGGGGAACAGGTGGCATGCGGGTGCACAAAAAAGCCAGAGATGTAATACATATACATGAATTTGCATGTAGATGCATTTGTGCTTTATGTGGACTGACAGACAAACAAAGTACAAAGATAAACTACAAGCACAAGCACAGAAAATACATGACAACATGCAAATAAATTTATCCAACACTTTGATTAGGGCTTTGAAAATTATTACAGGTATATTTATCTCCACATAAATCTGTCTTTAGAAAGATCTACATTCCTACATGTTAGCAAATAAACAAATAAAACTATGTCCTGTACCTGTATAACTTATAGAACATAGACCTCCATTTATCTCTGCATTGTGGTTCATGCTAGTTTTAGCCCCATAACAAGCTAGCTAACCTAGCTAGCTAGCCCCTAGCTTGCTGCTAAATAATTAAAAATGAAAATTTTAAGCTTCATCCCCACACATAGGTAAGTACATTGCCTAAACCAGACAAATGACAACTTTGCTCAGCTTATTTTTCTTAAGCAGCATAAAAGCATGGCTAGCACCCTGAAAGGACGCGGTGTCCACTGTCTGAGTTGTCCTGGTGAAGAAGTGTGCTAACAACAAAGATCCCTTCTTTTTCTTGTATGTGGTCTAAAACAAAATATTCAAATTGAATTTATGGAAATGCTCTCTTGTTCTCACCACGGTTTTTGCACCAATGTTGCATCTTACTTCAAGAGAAAACTAGTCAAACCAGTAAGGTCACTGAGAAATTTCTTTAAAAAAGCCATTAAAGAGATGGCACACACACACACACACACACACACACACACACACAAACACACACACACAACAAATGAAAATGTTCTCACTTGGCAC
>JAOWBC010000458.1:14979173-14994339 GCA_028566105.1 Hypoplectrus providencianus
CGAACACGCGACCCTCGGCACCAAGCACTCTTGCTGTAAGGCATGAGTGCTAACCACTGCGCCACCGTGGGGCCCACGCTTATCCAATTTCAGGAAATTAACCAAAATGTAGCCAGGAGATTTAGGCTATCACTTAGTAGGCACACCATGCAGAGCAAGATTATTTACAGTAGAATTAAAGGTGCTTGTGGTGTGTTCAGCTCAAAGTTGCGCTGTTTCTGTCCATGCTTACATTTTCCATCGCCAGTTTAATGAAAAAGAAATAACACTGCAAGTATAAATCTTTTCCAGCTTATATATATGCCCTGTGAAAGCAAACCAGACTAAATACAAAAACAAACCATGAGAATCAATTTCACTCTGATAAACCTTGGGTGTGAAAGCTCCCTGAGGGTCTTTTAATCTATCCAAACAGACCAAAGCCATTTATAGCACCTGCATCTTATAATTAAAATAATGATATTTGATGGATTGCAGGGGGCAGATTATATGATATATTGCTGCGTCAATATTTTGTGCACAAGTCTTCCATTTTCCCCTTTTTTACCAAACTGATGAAATGCTTGAGAAATTTTGAAACTTTTTGAGAACCTGCACACATCGCGTCCACTGGAACGAGTCGGATATCAGCCGTGTTACATCTTATTTCAGCGGCTAACCTCTGACTGAACCTGCCCTGCACAGGGACACACTTCATTTCTAATTCAACGGAATTTCCTCAGACAAAAGATGAAACTTGAAGTTAAAAAAATAAAGTGATTTAAAGCTCAAGGATTTTCCAAAGAAAAGTGCAAAGTGAAAAATCTGAACTTGTAGATGCTTCGCGCAACACACACATACGTACACTATTTCCTTTTATGAAGGGATTATGTGGCTGCAAATGTCTTTGTGATTCAATTTTTCAAAATATCTTTTTCCTGTACACACACACACACACACACACACCAAACTCTCCATTAATCTGTATGTGTCTCCTTCCCACTGTCTCTGCTATCTCTTTCGTGCCATTCTCAGGGGTAACACAGTGAAATGGGGAGAAATAATATCAGAGAAATGTGGGAAGAGAAATATTTTCATAAAGTGCATTGACTTCCCTTCCTTATCCCCTTCTATGAAATAAGGGTCTAACCTCCTCTGGGTGACAGCATTCTTTCTCTCCACTCTGTAACTCCTCTCTTTCCTTCCCACCTCTGCTTTTTCTCAGCTGTTCATTCATTCCCAGGTGTGACAGCGCAAACGGTGGACGATTTTGCCCTCCCAGCAAAAACAAACACTTTGGGACACATTCTACATTCGACAGGCAATGAAAAATCAATCAGGCTTGTGTGTGTGTGTGTAAATGTGTTTCTATGTGTGTGTGTGTAGCTCTCCCATAGCACAACTAAAGAACCTGCCCTGAGGTTCTGTGCAGGCAAAGCAGGAGCCAAGAACAGAGGCACCGGTGTGAACTCGCAGAGAAAGACAGCCAGTCTGAGAGCGAGGGAAGGAGACGGAATAAATAAAAAAAGTGATACACAAAAAGCTTGGGATAGGACTTGTTAGGGACTTAGCTTTACAAACACAAGACGGGAGACAAAGGACAGAAGCTATGCTGCTGCACGGCGCCTGTTTTCAACTTCCTCGCCAATCTCTGCACAGCTCGGGGTTTAGAGTACAAACATTTGCAGAGCAGCTCGGGTGAAAGCGCACACTCCACACTCCGTCATTAGGTTTGGGTTCCTACGGCTTTTTAAAAGTAAACTTCAAGAACTTTCAAGGTAAACACATGAAGACAGGATTGTGACATTTCATATACAAAAAACATTTTTGAGTTACATGAGGGTTTCTGTCAATCGAACGTCAGATAATGTTGAAAAAAACAAATATAAGTGACTTTAAATGACTACGAGACACAAAATGACTACAAAATAGCCCAAAATGACAACAACTCTTTGTTGTCATTTTGGGCTATTTTGTAGTCCTTTTCTGTCTCACACAAAATCATGATACAAAAAACAGCCCAAAATGTTGACAAACATACACAAAATGACAACAAACAACCCAAAATGACTACAAATGGGTACAAAATGACAACAAATGACCCCAAACTACAAAGAGATATTAGAAAGGACTACAGTGATACTAAATGACTCAAAAGATCCAAACTGACTAAAAATAGATTAAAAAAAACCTGTGGACACAAAATGTCCACAAGTAGCCAAAAGCAAAACATCTTAAAATAGACACGACAACCACAAAGACACACAACAAGTCTACAAAAATGACCAATCACTGCTAGCGGACTCTGTGAGACTTTGAATATGGGGCTTCTTGCTCCTATGTACACAAAGCTGGAAGTCCTCTCTCTGCTCAGGGTCCCATAATCATTCGCTAACCCGTCCATGTCCTCAGACAGAGGACAACCCACCTTCAACCCGTCAGAGCTAACAGAATCAGCACTGTCATGTCAGTATCTGCCCTGACATGTTTAGTGACTCAGCGCAGGTTTGAGTTCAGTTTCTTTGTATCATAGCGACCCCGGACCCGCTCCCTCCCCAGGGAAATGAAGCAGCAGGCGGCTGACTCACACCCAGATGATTCCAGAGCGTTGGTCACGTCTCTGCCTAATCATGTTGGGAGGGCGCTAACTGAGTCTGACACCAAGGAGGCTTTGAGGAGAAAAGGAAGGGCGGCAATGCTGTTGTTGAGCTTCAGCATTTAATTTGATTGTTCTTTTAAAGCCGTTACTTGCGCGGTATTTGCCCCAAAAACGTTCAAGGATCCACCCTGAGATCGTCCACGTGTGACTGAGGAGATTCAGCCTGCATTTTTATGTCTCTGTCTTCCCCTCTGTGCCTGTTCCTCCCGTTCTCCTCTCTCCTGTATGTCTAATCTTAGGATGCGGACGGGGCCTCCTCCCTGTCTTTACTCTCCTCTCATCTCATCTTCTCCCTCTTCTTCTTCTCTGCGTCTCTACCTATTTTTATGCCTGTCCCTCCGCGTCAATACCGATTTCGTCAGAATCTTACCCTCCTCTTTCATCCTTTTTTATTCTATCCGGGGCTTTCCAACTTTATCAAGCGCTCTGTCTTTCTTCTTGACAAAACACTTTACTTTGTGTTGCTGATTCTCTTTTTGTTTCTGTCCTTGTGATGCATTCAGGTTTCAAAAAGGTAGTGAAAAGGAGCACAGTTGGCCCTTATTTTCCACCTCTTCAGGTGGAAAACGTGTCTTTAAGAAAAAAAAAAAAAATCTAATTATTCTAATCATCAAAATGTAAAAACGGAGAGCTCCGGTGCATGTGTAAAACCAATTTATTACCTGAGTGCGTTTCTTATTTATTTTGTCCCTATGAAAATTCGGTATTCCCTCCAGCTCCAGCATCTAAACATTTTTACACATGCAGCCTTGGATTAACCATAACGTGCTGAATATTTCACCTTTTACCTGTGTGATATATATCAGATATCTCTTTAACCACAATGGATATTTATATATGAACAGGAATGTCAGTGTTCATTGTTGTTAATCCCAACAGGGAAAGCAGTGTAGCCCTTGTTATCAGCTCATTGAAACATTGAAACTACATTGGAGCAGTGGTGACTTAAAGGATAGAGAAGTAAGCTTGTGACCAAAGCTCTGAGAAATATTTATGCATTTGGTGTTTCAGTCTCAGTTTTGCTTCAACTTCTTTATTTTCTGTCACATGGAGTAAAGACTGCTATACTCAGATCGAGCCGGAAAAAAACCTTCACAAGTTGGCTGCATGATAAATTATTTACACAAATGGGAAGCCAAATTATTAAGAACTAAATTCTATTTCTGCATGATTTCTTACACTGCTGCAAAATAGTAAAAAAAAAAAATGCATGTTACATAATCCAAAGGGAAACTGTAGGAATGACTCTATTAAATGGATGCAGCAAACCAACAGCTGTGTGTGTGTGTGTCTGCTTGTTAAGAACAGGATGACTCATAACTGAATGAGATCTCTGTAATTTACAATGAGGCTTTTCAGCAGAGCTCCCCTCCTTAGTGCCTACATGTGTTTGCATGTGTGTGTGTGTGTGTGTGTTCCTGTGAAAACCCTCAGGATCAGTCTCATTCAGAGTGAATCAAAATGACATTTTGCTTCTCACTGCGGCAGTGAAGCCTGTGCCTGTCTCTTCTCCCAATGAGTGCAGAGCATGATAGGTCACTCACACACACACACCGCGAACACACACACACTCATGTGTAGTCAAAGTAAACCGGTACTTGTAATATTTCTTATAAAACATACAGAATAACAGACAAACATATCCCCCTCCGCCACCATTTTTCTGACAACCACTGTCCCATCATGTTGGCTGTGTTTTCATATTCGCTGCCATAGTTGTGGCGTGTGTCACAACGTCGGCCGCTGTGTCCGAGGGTCCCAGCTGCTGGAGCACGAGTCTATCTGAGTGATGTCAACCAGCGCACAGGCCGATCCAGAGTGTCTGTCCATGTCCTTGGCATCAGACAGTCACACTTTTGTTTGGACTCTTTGACTGCTGCATGGTGCCCTTGCTTCCCTCTCTCTGTGTCCTTCTCTGTGATGGAGTAGTGAGGCAGACTGCCAGGAATCTTCCCACCTTCCTCGCTCTGCTCTCATCCCTCTTTTTATCCCACTTAATTTCCTAGTACCTTGTGGGAAAATTGATCAATGAGTCTATCACAGGCTGGTTTTCTCAGTGTGACCCTCTGGCTGCTTGGCCTCATTTTTACTTGCCTACTGGTCCATCCACAAGCTTCCCTGTCCATCCTTCTGCCTGCCAACTCTCATTTTTTTGTGTGTTAGAGGGGAAACTTTATGCTCATTTTTAGGGTCAAATAAAAAGAGAGTTTTTCCTCATACTGTCTGATGTTACCTGCATTCACATTGTCTGAAATGCTCAGTTTTAGTGATGTCTTTAAAGCGACACCTTTAAAAGTTACTCTTTGTAAACACAACGGTTAATCAGGCTCATTTATATGTTTCTGAATATGCGCTGAGCATTTTTATAATTTTATTGTGTTCATTTATCACCTAGATCTGCTTCACAATAAATAAAAAGAAAGTTAAGGAAATATCACTTCTTACAATCTGGCACCTTAAATATTTTTCTTCCTGATTCCTGACTGTGACTGACTGTTATCTTTGTACATAAATCAGTTGAACCTAGTTATGCAGTATCCATTTCTCACTCACGACTGAGAAACAAGAAACTTGTACTTCAGCTGATATTTACATACTCCTATCTTCACAAACAGCTCTGCAAATGCCCCCGTTTAACCTCTAATGGTGACAGAAGGTTCATAATGTTCTTAACAAAACCCATCTCTCAAAAACGCCGTCCAGCCAAAGGAGCACACACACGGCAAAGCACCTAGAATAACAAGCAAACCACCGTCTTAAAAGCCTCCAGCAAACCGCAGTATATGTTCTGTAAGTGTTGCTATGCTTGTCTCAGCAAATGTAACTTTCACTTTGCCAGCCCCAGAAAAAGTTTGCTTATGAGGATATACTCACTTTCTGCCCCTCCTCTTCAAAACACCATGTGAGGAATTATATTTTTGCATATTTCCCCCGCGCTTACAATCCGTCTTTGCTCAACAACAATGTTGGCAGTCTTTAAGATAAGACCTTCCTCAAAAATAAAACAGCTTTTTTGAAAAGTGTGTGTCATGCAATGAATAGAAGTGGGTCTCAAATGTCCAAAAACCACAGATTTGCCTTCCGGTGGCAGAAAAAATAAAACAGGGTATAAAGATGCTTGCTTTGTAACTTGAGTATGTTGCAGTTAAAAAGGACTCAGTGCAGAATGTCAAGTTAATATCATCTCAGGCGCTAATTTGTTTGTGCTATGTTGCAGGTAAATGCAGCTATAAGCAACATGGCGTCCTAGCAGTTTTGGATTGGTGCATCATTGCCCTAAATACAGATATAAATCAGTGGACAGCAGTAGCAGCTCATATCCAGCCAGTGCAAACCCAAACCTGGAGGGTCTGATTCTGATCAGGATCAAAAACTTTCTGCTGGGGATTGTGCTACATGGCTCCAGTCTCCGGAGCTGCCGTCAACTCTCCTCCCAGTGAAGAGGTCCCAGCAGTGGGTCGTGAGGTGTCAGACCGCGGGGTGCACCAGCTAGCCAATCCTTGTCTTATTTGTGGTCTGATAAACAGAGAGTGAGAGAGCGGGGCATGGAGGGGCTGAGTGAATCAGTATGCTGCTCTACCATGAAATGAGATTTTACCCATTTTTAAGAAGAAAATATAAACAGAAAATCAATTTGTGGCAGTCAGTGTTGATATTATGACAGACCAGGCCACAAAAATACATCAATATATGGGAAACACTGCACATTGGCAGGCACACACACTCTGCTTTGGGATTGTCGTAGCTCTCTAAGACGGATCACTACGGCTTACATCAGGACACAGTGTACAGCCCTGCTCAAGGTAAAGCGTATAATTAATGCATTACTTATAGTGTATAAGGTTTGGATTAAAAAAAAAAAAAGTCTCTTAGCATCTGCCATGCACTGAGAAGACCAAGCTAGCTGCTTTTTATAGCTAGCTAGCTGGTGGTGTATCACTTCATGCGATAAGGTGTTACACGCTTCTCCCTGGAAGTCGTTCACCAAAGTTGCAACTGAAAAGCACTGCCATTCAGAGTGGTTTTAGAGTGCTACGTTACCTGGAGACAAAGACATTGATCAGTGTGGATTGCAATTGTGCATCACCTATTTTGGCCCTAAAAATGTAAATAAATTAGTGATAAACAGCCAAGTACTGATGAATAGCAGAATGTAATCAAATCAAGTCTTTCTTTTTCAATTTCCCTTCTATTAACTGAAGTTTTCGTTTATTTTTTAAATCAGTCATGCCAAAACAAGACACAAATTAAGTGAATCAATTCAATTAAATTTTCATGGATTTTTCCTGAAATTTAATTTTAGCAAGTTTCACACCCAGGGACACAGGGGATTAGGAGTCAGTATATATGCCTGAAAGAGAAATAATAACTTGCTGCTCTTTAATCAATCTGTAAACATGCCATGCCATGTCAGCATATGCTCATATGGAGACATGTAAAAATATACGAGTAAGCAGTCAGAGGACGAGCAGGATAGCATATATAGCAAACGACTGCCTCATTAAGGATCGGCTATATGCAAGCGTGTTTCACAAGCATTTTGTTTGCCATTTTTGCCTGTGAGACAATTTCAGTATCCTCTTTAAAGTGTTTTGACAGGAAAATGAGCAATTACGAAACAGTAACATAAGGGAGTGGACTCATTACAGAATCTAAGAAACAGCCACCTCATTTGATAATTGCATTCATGATTCATTTATGGCTTGTGAAATTGCCACATAATGTGTTGTGCTCTGTCTGCTGCACGACACACACACACTGATGCACGTGCGCCACAGACACACATATGGCGAGGGCGGCAGGCAGCGGAGGCAGACGGACACACAGTGCCAACCACACACCCTGACATGGCACACAGAGACCTGGAGCACCTCTCAAGACAAGCCTATGGCCTGTAACCACGGCAACGGGAGCAGACAGGTTGCCTTCAGCCACCGAGACAACCCAAACTGTGTGTGTGTGTGTGTGTGTGTGTGTCAATATTCACGTGCGCAGGCTAATATAAAACATATTGTAATTGTGTACAAGTTTTGGTTACATGCAGCTTCTCCGTTTACAGACGGACGATGATTACATTTTCCATCCATATTGGAGCATTTCAAAGCTCACGGTGTGTGTGTGTGTGTGTGTGTGTGTGTGTGTGTGTGTGTGTGTGTGTGCGTCTGCATCTGTGCGACTGTGTATCTGTCTTTCTCCTCATATCAGCTCAGCACAGCAGGTGCCTTGCTCCAGTACATTGCTGCCGCTAGTGAAGCTGAATGTATTGCAGACACCATGGGAAATATAAGCCAATACTTTCTGTGCTTGTGTGTGTGAGGGTAGAAAGAGTGAGAGAGAGAGAGAGAGAGGGGGATCGAGAAAGAACGACATGACTCAGTGAGATGGAGAGGAGGAAACTGAAAGACAGACTGAGGGAGACCAATATAAACTGTGGAGTAGAGTGGCAAGTCGGGGGTGAAAGGACGGTAAAAGAAGCGAGCGAAGGAGTTTGAAAGCCGCTTGCATGGGGGAAAAAGGTAGGAAGAGAGGAGGATGAAGAGTAGAGAGCTTGGTGGGTCAGTGGATAGCGGCGCATGCAGTGTACTCACAAGCCATTAGTTTGAATTCGACACGGGGTCAGAGTATTGGAACGAGGAGGAAGGAGAGAGGGGAGGAGAAAAGCGATGCCATGACAGGACTATGCTGCTGACATCTGCAGGGACTAGTCAGACTCTGATGTGACAAGCGACCATCCTCACCAGCCCTCCCTTCAGCCATCTGGCTTTCTCTCGGTCTGTTATGTGTTTTCCATCTCTCGTCGCAAGCAAAAAAACCCTTCCATTTGCAAAAGAGAGGGTCGATTTGTCAGCCATTACAGACGCACTCCTGACAGTGATGAATCCTTTCAAATACGAGCTTTCTCAACCTCTTTAATAGCAACTTGACTGGTCACATGTGGTGCTGCCATCTGCTTTGCCATCTTTCCACCAACTTCTCACTTCCTTACAGCCATTACAGCAGCAAGGGAATGCCACGGAGCAGTGCTGGACGTTGTATGCTCTCCTCTCTGGTGCCCAGAGATCAGAAGCACCTGTTCGCTTTATGAGCACTGAGGAAGAGTCTCGCCAACGGGTGAATAAGCATCCAAAATAGTATGCATCATAGAGTAGCAGGCCTGTCCCTCTTTACCCTATGGATCACATTGAGAGGACACACATCCATTTTTTTTGGTTCACCAGCAACTAGCAAAGGCTGCTGATATTCAGGAGCACTATATTTCTATGCACCCACTCTAAAATGGGGGGATGGCAGCTTAAGGTTTGGGAAGCATTTTAGTAATTTTGGTAAAAAGATGGACAGCATACCCTGAAATGGCCCACTCGTCGGTAGCAGTCAAAAGTTTGCTCACACCTTCACGTTCAATGTTTTTTTAAAAACAAAAAATGATCACAGAACATATATGGGACTATGTAGTAAACAAACCAGAATAGGTTTTATATTTTAGATTCTTCAAAGTAGCCACCTTTTGCTTTGATGACTGCTTTGGCTTCTTCTGTTATTCGCTCAGTCAGATTCATGAGGTGATCACCAGGAAAAGTTTTCAGTTAACAGGAACGCCTTGCAAGGAGTTCATTCGTGGAATTTCTTTCATGTGTTGAGACCATCAAAGCAAAAGGTGGCTGATTTGCATAATTTAAAATATAAAACATATCCTAGTTTCTAAACTACACAACTAAAGCCCAAAATGTGTTCCATTATTAGTTTAGCAGCATCAAGATGGGCCAATAAAGGCCAATTTGCCTTGCCATATAACAAAAGATAGTCCAGTTGGCCTTTCTCAATATTAAAAATGACACATTTCCTTTTGATGAAAAGTGCAAAATCGCAAAAAAAGGTTTGGTGTTCTTGAGGCTGGCCTATCTGGTTTCAGGAGATGGAAGTTCAAGTTCTGTCGTGCCTTTTGCTTCTGCACAGGACCCACATTCATTGACAACATTTCCTGAATTGAATTCCAAAAGGTTGGTATGAAAGAAAAAAGGCAGATAAGAGGCTGATGGAAAACTGAATCTGAATCCACAAAATCATCATATATATATATATATATATGTATATATATATATATATATATATATATTGCATGTGCTATCAGTGACAAACATACAAAATTGCCATCTGTTTAACGTATAATCCTTCCCAAACATCTCTTTTAACCTATACTTTTGCTTTTTCTGTTTCTTCTTTGTCCATTTTACAAATACAGAGGGCAAAGAAAAAAAGCAGCCAAATCACAGCAGCAGAGCTGATCAATCTACCTCGTAGAAAATCTTGCTGGTAAGTTTGTAGCTTACAGAGCCCCTCGGGGGCCACATAATGCGACACAAGTCAGTGTGGAAATCTCTCCATATGGCCTCATAATCTGTGCTCTCAGTTTTGAAAACTGTGATTAATTTACTACTCTGCGCTCTTTCATGAAATGCCTGTAATCAATAATAATAGTAATAATACAGTAATTAAATGAGCCTAACCGGATTAATGCTGTCTGTTGGGCTGTTGTGTTTTATCTGCAACATCTGATGAAAGATTTTGTCGTTAAGATCGAAATGGGAAACGCAGACATGCACATACAGCGTCAGCACATTGTCAGATTAATTAGATAATTCCTTGGGAGAAAGCTTGTGACATGTGAACTTTATTGAATCAGAGGTTTTCTGGTGGGTAGTACACAAACAACACCCTCATCACTCTGCCTGAACTGACAGAAGGCAGTAAGGATAACAGAGATCAGAAGCAGAAGATGGGGATGAAGAGGATCTGGTTGAGAAGGGAACTGTAAGCCCTCATCTCTCTCATCTCTTCATCCATATTTCAACAGGGGTCTAATGGGCTGACATGATCCCTTGTTACAAACAGAGGGAGAAAAACGACGGATGGCTCAGTGAGAAAAGGAAACAAGAGAGAGGGGCTTGGTTATGGCAGCGATTAAAAGGGACAATTGTGATCTGGGGTTTTGTTCTTTTCTTTACAAATTTCTCTCCATTCAAAGCAGCTTTGTCTTTTTAAGCAATGTCATTTTAAAATTAGAACAGTGCAGACACTTTTTTAAAAAAAAAACTTAAATGTTCTACACCAATTCTGAGCAAAAACTGGAGTTACCGTCTTGCAATCGTATGTCCTCGCCAACTGGCTGGGTTGCACATTCATGGCAGTCGTACAACTACAGACAATGCTGCAAATGTGCATGAGAAGAAGCTACAAACTGGATGCTTCACACACGTTTTTTTAACCTGGCAGCACAGAGGATCTATACAATCACCACAGTTTCAAGGTTGGCACCCAAGATTGGTGTCACTTATTCAGCATCTGGCTAGTCTCACATAGCTCGACCTCTCTCCACGGAGCTGTGCAAGCTGGAGAAATGCCTAGCTGCTTCCATTATTACTCTAGGAAAGAGGGATATCACTCCAGCTTGTTTATATTTCAATCAGATTGCATGAAATTTCCCTAGGTGCTGCTAAATTCAGGATGCTGCAACTCAATGTCTGCAAAATAGATAGCAGTGAAAACCAGAATGCATCAAATTCAGAATTCATCTTATATTTACGAAAAACAAAACTTACATTGTTTTAATATTAGACGTCTAGTCTTTGTGCTGCATTCAATTCAATTACGGTTGGAAAGGATTTGAAAATAATTTCATTCGGTTTTTATTGCATCGTTTTATAATGTGCCAACTTTTTGGATTCAAGGTTGTAGGCAGCCAATGGGAAGCTAATCCAAGTAATCTACATCTGGTGTGCAGACTAGTATCTGTCAAAATGTGAATTAAGGTCACAATCTGTCCGTCTGTTCCTGACTTAATGTGTTGAATAATGGCCAGAGACATGTTTGGCAGAACATTATGATGCCACAGTGAAATTGTCAATTGACCTTTTGGATATAACATTATTATTTTATTTTTTTTTTATTAGAAATGTGTTTATAATGTTGTAATAATTTGCTTCTTTAGATATGGCTAAAAGTATGACAAAAATATAATCAGCTATTTCTCCTTGAGTACATAATACAAATTTGTGCCAGCTATGACATTAATTGTGCAGACATGAGGTCACAGTGACCTTTATTATGGCCATCAAAATGAAGTCAGTTCAACCTTGAGTCCAAGTGGACGTTTTGTGGACATTCCTTAAATATCGGGTTCAAAGAATGGCACAGATGGATAGCTGAAAACAATACATGACTTTGAATTCCAGTCAGCATAAATGTAACTGTAATGACTGGGATGCTGCAGCACACACCAGCCTGTCTGCATGACATACAGTATGAGAGATCACCCTCATTCATACTCAAGCTTGATTGCCTGCTCTTCAAACCACATGGGTACTGAACTTTTAGATTTTCTCTTCACTTTTTGAGTGTCTTTTCTTTCCGGCAATCGATTTTCCTGCTGATTGGTTAGGCTCCCTGAGTGTACGCCTCTAATTGCAGGCATGGCGAGTGGATCCCTGAGCTTCACAGGTGTTTCATGAAAGGAGAACAAACAAGCCGAGAGTAGCACGGCAGATGAATGAGGCGACAGAGTGGGAGTGAGTGTGAGAGTGAGTGAGTGAGACAGACGGAGAGAGACACTAAGAACAAAAAGAATTATTAATAGGTTGTGATCCAGCCATTTGCGATGCTAATTTTCCAGAAGAAAGGTGATGCTTTCTCTTTCTTACTGTTTCTCTCTGTTTATGTTTTTCATTTTGCATTGTGTGCTGATATTGTTTAAACAGTTTTTCCAATGAGAATAAAATGGGACGTGACAACTTGACAGTAACTTGATTGTGCTTCTTAGACAGATATGACCTCAATCTACCTGTAGATTTGTGTTCTACATCTTCATTGTCAGGATAGTAATGCAAAGGTCAAAAGGGAAATATACATACTGTACATTAACCTCTTTTGCTCACAGCACTGTTGGCATGGGGAGGTTGACAGTTTTTTGTTTTTTTTTGTTACCTAATCCACAAAAGCTCTAAAAACCAACAGGAGAGTTGTATGTCTGTGAGTGAATGGTAAGGTCTTTAAAACCTGCATTCTTTCTAATGGCCAGCAGGAGGTGACTCCACCGATGTCAAAAAGGAGTTAGATCATTTTATAAACAATGGTTACATTTAGAGGAATGCAAAGTATACTTTATGCAATGGCAAATTGTAAAAAAAAAAAAAAAAAAAAAAGTAAGAAAAAATGCAATAGGAGTTGCTACATTTCACATTGTAAGTGGAGACTTTTACCTGACAGTGACCAAATAATAAGAATTTGTCCTCTGGGCACGATAAATAACTGTACCAAATGTCACAGAAAGCCATCTAACATGTGTTGACATATTTCTATCTGCACCAAAGTGGTGGACAGAATGACAGACAGACTGAAGGACTGACACTAACGTCCCTAGAGCCATGCCTCCAGCATGGTTTTAACAATGACTTGATTCCCTTGTTGCTAAGAAAAAAAAAAGACAGCAAGCCTAAAATCATGTATGAGAACACAAGATGCCATAATGAAAATGTTACTTGGAGCTTAAGAAGCTGCACATATCTCATTTTTAATTGTTTTTCGGCAGAATCATATATTGCTGTTTAATGTCTGAAATGAACGTCTAAAAGGCAACAGTAAACGCTATAAACATTTTTGTTGCTTTAAGTCTCATAGAGGAATGCTGCACAACATTTAATGCATCCCATAAATGCTTTATTGTAAACCAGCAGAGGCTGCTGTGATCTCTAGCTGATGCCAAAGGAAAGAATTGCTATTGTGGCCTAAATTTTACCCCAGGCTCAGTCGAGCTGCTGTGACAGCTCCCACTCAGCTCCTGCTCTCACAACAGTCTCTCTCCCTCTACCAGCCCCAAAACACCAAAGCAGTCAGCTCCACCTCCCCAAGTATAAGCCACAAGGCACGCTGGCTCAGGGATACAGGGTGAGTGACAGCAGCGTGACTGACAGACTGAACCCCCTCTCTGCTGGATGTGTGTGTGTGTGTGGACGAAAAACTCCACACTAAATCCAGAGAAAAAACAACATAAACTTAACTTCCACTTTCAAGTTTCCCTTTAAAAACTCGATCGATATTATTATCAAAGAGACTGCAGATACTAAGTGTTCTTACCATATTTATAATTGAACATTAAAGACTAAAATGTGACTGACAGAAGGAGAAAAATCAGGCACACAGACAGAAAATCATTTCAATTTTCCATTCTTGTCTCTTTTGACCTTGCTTTTCTGCTCACCATCTTTCCCCTCCTTTCTTCTGTCAAACCATGAGAGTGGTTACTAAGTGTGAACATGCCTGATACTCTGTCTGAAAAGGAATATAATCATAAAACCCTTTTCTGTGTCCATCATTTACCTGGATTAAGACTGAGAGAACGGTTTGTGGAAACATTCAGTATTGCCTGTGTGAATACAGACTAATACCAACAGTAACATTAATTTAAAACAACCCCTAATCTTTCTTTTATAAATATTAAAAGTGATAGCGATGAACAAAGCCCCTTCTGAGGATTTTCCCTCTTCTTTCAACTCACCACAAGGACATTTGATCTGCTGAAAGCTTCAAAGCGCAGGTGCTCACACACAAACACACACATGCACAATTCCTCGTCACTTGTAGCCTATCTCCATAAAACCATAATTATTTTTCTCAGTTGGTTCACTTCAGAAAACTCTGATTGCTTCTGTTGCAGCAAGCGTGGAACAAACACCGCAGGTCCAGTGGTTAGTTCACGGGGTGTGCTGAACCATGCAAGTTCACGTCCCACTAAGTGGTTTTGCCCCGACTTGTCTTTTATTATTTGTTTGCCAGTTAACTTTGTTTTAAACTTAGCTTTTTGTGAAGGGCTCTGAGGGTGAATAAAGTAGTCCGCCAAGGCTTTGAGTCTACACACCTTATTCTCTCACCCACTCTCCCCCTCTGCTTCATTTTTTGTCCTTATCAGACTCCTACAATATTAATCCACATGTGCTGCAAGACTGAAATGAAGTAGAAGAAGAGACTCAATAATGCATAGCACCCTCCACTGTGTCGCTACCTTCAGGTGAAGCTTGTACAAAATTAGGACATTGAAATTAAGAGCAAGCTCGGCTGGCTAAATGAAGTTATAAGTTTACTTTTCAACTGTCTGAGGAACTTTTAGCCCCTGTGTAGTTGGTTGGAATAAGTTTGTCTTTATTTCCAGTGTGTGTTTGAGTGTTTGGACTGGTGGCAAGTCCCTTGTAGGCATGTCAGCGCAGCAGGAGAGCCAATGTTCCCGTCTTTATTAATTACTACCTGACACATGCACACACATGCTAACTCACACTTCCCTGCATATACATCCCCAGACCTCCATTAAGCCTCTCCACAAAATGCTCGCAATTACACTTGGATTCACACACACACACACCTATCTCCAACAACATCTTTATCTTTGCAGCAAGTCATTGCACATTTGCGCACACACACACACACACACACACACACACACACACACACACACACACACACACACACACACACACACACACA
>JAOWBC010000458.1:15060870-15072412 GCA_028566105.1 Hypoplectrus providencianus
ACACACACACACACACACACACACACACACACACACACACACACACACACACACACACACACACACACACAGACAGCCTCTGGCAACAGTCAATGTTAATACCCTTAATCTACAAGCAACTGACGAAGAATGCTGGCAAGATAGAGAGAACGAGTGCAAATTTGTCCATAAATAAAGACCGGTCATGAAGAATGATCAGATATTATTCTACAGCAGGTTTTTGCTCATTTCATTAAAAATGTGGGACTCGTCAGTTATATCACTGCTTCTGATGCAAGATCAATCTCTTGTCTGATCAGGAATCATGCATTTCAATGAACAGTGTGTGCTGTGAATGAGTAATAGGTAGACTTGCTGGCATGTATAAAGCAATAGATAACTTTCAAGTATCTCGGATGTGTTGCCTTATCATATAGAATCAGAGCAAGATTCAGATATCTTGTATCATCCAATCAAATGTTTGTCCCTGGGACAAACCAGTATGCAAACCTAGACAAACACTACAAAAGTCCATCCTGCCTAGATTTAATGACTTTGAGGTACAGCAGTTACCAAAATTAATTTCTTGTTGTTCGATATAATAGTTTAAATAAATACATGTGATTTCATAATCCTTGATAATTGAAAATTCAAATGTAAGTTGCGTGTGGATAATGCAGAAATCCAAATATGTAGCTTATTATTCTAATAAAATGTAGATGATCACAGTTTGAAGTATTACTGTCTTTTTGACCTTAGCAATTTACTGCCCTGTCAAAATGACTGTAATTTTAAACCACAATTTTTGCTGCCAATCATTGTGTGAATATTTTCTCTTCTAATAGCAGATAAGTCATTACACAAGGCTTTTCTAACTTATGGTTGATAATAATAATTTCCAAGAAGAGTTGAAAAGCGAAAGCAGTCCACATCATTATTGTGCGTATCCCTCGTAAGTGCCAAATGATCCATTAATCACGCAATCAACCGTGCAGAACATCATCAGACAATGACGCTAAGTTAGTGCCACTCTTACTCCAAAAAGGTCACAAATCCTCTTGGCGGGGGCGCCATTTGTTCACATCAGCGAGCAGTGAGCAGAGTGGGGTTGAACGACGGGATGTGGTGTCCGTCAAAGTGACTTAGTAACGGTAGAGCGCGCCTGAGACGGCCTTCCTTACTGGTGTCAGCCCTGACAGGTGACAAAACAGCTGCGGAAGAGGCACGCCAAGGGACCACGTGTGTCAGATAGAGCAAGAAGGAACAGGTATGTGGGAGTGCATCTGTGTGTGAGAGAGATAGAGCTACAGTTGGTGATAAAAAAAGACAGACTTGGATTCAATACAGAAATATCAGGTGATAAAGTGTTACCGACAACAAGGGTGTGTTTCTTAAGGTCAATAAACACACTTCTGTGGGCTCTATGACACCACAAATCACAAACAGGTTGTTTAATGCCAGTAAGCTCAGATTTATAGAGCAAAATGGAGTTTGGAGAGGAATAAAAATGGTGAAGTGGGTTAGGTGTGAAGTTTTGTGTCAGGTTCGTGTAACTGATCATTAATGTGGTGAGCAGGTGTGAGGTTGGAAGTTTCTGGGGCAGCAAACATACTGAGGTGCCTTCTGGGGGTGTTGTGGTCCATATTCAACCCAACCAGTGAGCAGAAGCATGCTCTCTCTAATACACAGTCTGCCTCTATAAAGGGAGCTTTCACAGAGTCTCCAAAGCTGTTATCGTTCCAAATAACTGCTAATATTAAAGAAAGTAACTGACTGTCACATAATATCATAATCCAAGTCTAAATAAGTCTAAAATTCAGAAATTTAATTCAGAATACATTTCTCTCTTTTTTTTTTTTTTATCAGAATGAACTTGAATGACAAATTGTGACTAGCTGCAAAACACAATCTAGGCAATGAAGACACATTTTAAAGAATTATATACGTATAAATGTTCTATGTATTGTCTTAAATAATTTAAAAAGGATCCATTTTTATTTCTCTTAGGTGGGGTAAAACATGCCAATCAATGCATATTTCCTCTTTGAATCTTAATACAAATCAAGCATCAAAATAGAAAAAATGAATGAAATATTTTCAAATAAACAAACTAGGGCTTGGAAGTTTGGGACTTACATGAATTGTTTTTCAGGAAAACATATATCAGAAGCTAAAATCTCACATTCACAATGTCACGATGTCCCCTTTCGGCTGATAGCAAGCTAATGTTAGCAAGCTAGTGTTACATATATGTCAGCAAGCTGATGCTAGCTATGTCAGCAAGTCAAAATCTGCTTTTGACCTCTTAAATGTTCAGTTTTTCAGTTTGTCAACTTGTAGAATTCTCAAATGACTAATATTACTACATCATTTATTGCTTTTCTTAAACAATCACTCAATGTATCATTCACCCTACAAATACAGTTATTTTCATACTTCAATAGCAACTATAAAGCTACCCTCAGAAGCTAATCAATTTAGTTGCATTTAATGCTAGCTGCGAGCCGTTTGGACCCATTTCCAGACTTTATGCTAAGCTAAGTTTACTCATACTGGTAGTAGTTTTGGCACTATATTTCTTTTCAAGCTGTCAGCATATTTAATTTATTACAAGTTCAGAATTACAATTACATTTATAATAAATATATTCCTCACATAGAAATCTATGCAACTTGTGATGTTAAAGTTAAACACTTATTGCATTATCTCACCAAAATATTTCTACCTTACAAAAATCAATAAACAGCACCACCGTTATGTTTACATTTCCAGAAATAATCAGTCAGGAGGATTAAATCATTATGGATAGTTATATATTCCGTTATCTTCTTGCACTGTATGTAAGGATGCCATAGGAAAATCTTAATTCCTAATCCAACAGCATGTTTTATTCAGAGTGAACTGCAGCCTAACCTGTAGCTTTCACCTGCCATGAATTCAGAGGACTGCATAATAATCCCGGACCTAACAAACACATCATTGTGAATGCATACGCATCCTCGCCTGCTATGCAGCGTACAATCATCTATAATTGGGATGTTGTGTGATGAGGAGGCTGCTGCTTGTCAACAGGGATTAGCTGCAGATGTGTGCACATGTGTGTGTATGTATATATATATATATATATGGGTTTATAACCATTGTTGCACCTGAGCACACAGAGTGAAGCACCTGGATTAGATGTGATACTGTAAAGACACACCATGTTCAAGCAGTCACATGAATGAAAACGTCCAAACAAGCGACATGAAATACAGATGCTGCACATTCGGTTCTCTGCTGGATCCAGGTGTAAAATCCTAGCCGCAGATACGTGCATGTATAGACACTATCAAATTTTGTTATATCACCACTTTTTTTTCTCCATCGTCATTGTCACTGTCACAGCAGGAAAATGTAGAATAAAAGAATAGATGCAACTCAGAATTAGCCTTGAGAGCAAAAAGCCCCTCAGATTGTTAGAGCAAGGGTTTATTTCAGTCACTAAACAGCAACTTTAACTTCTTCCTCACCTGGTGTGATCCTTTGTATCATTAAAAAGGGTTTCACCTTCAACTAATCAACTAAATCAAGTGCATCTCAGATCAAGGGTAGAGAAAAACAGCTCTCAACATGGGTTTTGCGACTGCTTGACATTATGCATAAGCTAACCATGGCTCTTCACATTACAGGTCTTGGGAACATAAAAATCTCACCCTCCACAGACGTACTGATATGATCAAATCACTGCTCTACAGAGAGGCATATTGGGTAAGAACAGTTGTACCCTTTGGCTTAAATGAAGAATAGAATTTGGCATCTTCTCGTTTTACATTATAGAAGCAATATTTTTTACTTTTCTGATTTCTGCAAATAGCTGTTTTTTATTTGTATTTTTTTTAATATATTGGATTCTCCATCCAATATATTTAAAATCCTATTCAGCCAGCTATCCAATAGGAAATCCACACTTATGGTAGGCTAGCTTTTTGTTCTCTTTGACTCTAATAAAGACAGAGTAGTGTCCACACATTAGTCTGTTTGCACAAATAAAGGCTGCAAATTAATCAGTGTGCTCCGTTCCTTTCTTCTCTCTTGGCAGCGAATGCTATCACGTCATACCCTGTGAGTGAGGCAATCATCATATGGAGTACCGCGGTAAATATTTATTGTTTGTTTCAGGCTACCAGGCTGAGCCAAGGGGAACATAGGAGCCCTGATGAAGTGAACGCCGGCCATGTTGTCATCTGCTGCTGTCAAAGTGAATGAGGAACAGGGAAGCTGCTGCTCTTTTACAGGGGCAGGCTCAACTGTAAGTCCTGATTGGCTGAGCACAGTCAGATAAGTGCACAACCTGCATTGTGTTATCATTCATTGTCCAGACCTTTTATACTGGTGATAGTTCTGACTTTTTTAAGGGACTGAATATGTCAGTATATATCCGTAGTCAGTGTATTACATACAGTAGATAGTGATCGTTACGCCCCAGTGTGGAGAAACACGCAGGACTACTGACACAGAAGCTAAGCAATGCATTGCTGTGGATGGGGGCAGCAACATAGTTTAGCCATAAAAAACAAAATCAGTATCAGTTCAAGTGTTATACTTGAGAAGAAAAGTGCTATGTTTGAGAAGATTTCGACTACGTTTCTGTCTAAAAGACCTTTCTTATGGGGAACTGAAGCTATCCTAGGCTTTCCTTGAAGCCGCCATACAGTAATTTTACCTTGCAGGACAGAGGAGTTGCTGGTCTTATGCTGGCTCAAACTGTTAGACTGTCTGTCTTATGTTGGGACTTTGGTGAATTCAAACTAATTATTCAAATCAGGAAAGTTAACCCATAAAATAAAGTAAATATATGATTGAGGTAGATGTAGTCCAGTAATTCTCTTGTTCTACAAGGTAAAACAGCTGTTTTTGTCAATGGAGTCTGGTGGTTTTGACAGGAGCATACGTAATATATTCAGTTTGCCACTGCTTCAACTTACACAGAGCTGTCAGACACCAGGATGAAGTGCTGGAAATATTCTACATAACAAGTGCACTAAAACCACAGTCCACGCCTTACAACACCAAATGAAACAAAATCCAAACTATCCCTTTAAGATCTCTGGCTGTTAAGTGTTTGTATTTTCCTCTGGATGATTGCCAACCTATGATTGCTGTTCCTCTTAGCGAACATCTTTTGGCACCTGTCATAATTGTTGAGACTGTGCCCCATGCCTCATTAAACTGTTTTGTAGTTGCTAATGTTCTGAAGAGTTTATGCATTTTATTCATTTAGACAGTCTGTTAAAACTCTGACAGCTATAGTTTTCCTCCTTTTATAGCTGTAAAATTGCCACTCTAGTTAATGTGACTCACCTGAGCAGCTGCATTTTGTGATTTAGTAAAAACACTAAAAAGAAAATTCCCTCTTTGTGAGTTGTTTATACTATTTTGTCGACCCCTGTATTTTTTTTTTCTTTGATCTTCCATTTTTACGGTTCCTTGCATGCAATCTGTCGCGTACAGACACACAAACACCCCTGTGCTCTGGCACACACACACGCACGCATACACACCTTTGGTCACAATCACGTTCAGCATGAAACAAAAGCACAGCCTGTGGGTGAGTGTACATGAGTCAACAGCCTTGACTGCCGGTGGCATTCAGTGACTCACATTTCCAGGAAGAGAGAGAGAGAGAGACACACACACACACACACACACACAAAGAAAGCAGTAGGTATTAAGACAAGACCACCGGCTCTATAATACTCATACTTCAAGCAGTCCAACGAGTGTTTGCCTACACCTGCCTGGAAATGCCTTATTTCTGGAACTATTTTAAATATAGCACTTCAGTTTCCCATTCGGCTGAGGTGGGAAGTTTGGTGTATCGAAAAATCATGAAAGTCACACAATAACACACACACACACAAATAAAACGATTGAGGCACCAGTTACTCCTGTGTTCTGAAAGGTAAAATTACTGTTTTTCTCAATGGAGTCTGGTGGCTTCACTTCACGCTTGACCTAATTTAAACAGAGCTGTTAGGCAGCAAAAAAAAAGTGGTGAAAATATTCTAAATATAATCTACAATTTAAACACCTACCAAATTATCCAATAAATAATGAGACAGCAACGGGAATTCAGCCAGCGCCAAATTAAACCTCAACCCCTGGCCAAATTAACAATTTTCTGTTTTTGGTTTGAACCATCATGGCCGATGCCCAGAGGCCTGATGTGACCTCTGGTCCTGGCTGAATTTGTTACAGCCGCCTACCATTCTCCTCCCAGTCAAGTGAAGACTTAGGGTGAGGGGCCGTGGGGTGTTAGCTAGCTAGCTAATTTTTGTCTCATTTGCTTTGGAAAATAAGTCTGAAAAATGTTGTATATTGATCCATTTTTCTAAAAGTGTTATCTTCATCTGTAATGTATAATAGTTTTCCAACTGGAGACTTGGTACCAACTGCTGCTTATCTTAATGAACCATCTCTTTAAAATTGCATAACTGCACTGAATAGAAACAAACAGAAATTCCCTTTTTCTTTCCTTTTGACATTTGGTTAAAATTTGCTTTAAAAATCTTTTCAAATCATGATTTGTCCTATATTTAAAGATACATTTACTTTATCAATTAATTAACAGGCAAATCCTGAAAAAAAAAAAACTTAAATGACAAAACAATCTCATGCCAGACATTTTTTCTTTCGACCATTTTTCTCTTGCAGTTTTTGCTGCTATTTCCCTATCATACTCTCTGCTGATGTTTGTCCCTCCGCACGCAGCATTTCCTCTGTCTTTGTTCTCCTTCATAGAATATCGACAGTCGGAGCTACCAAACCTCTTCTCTCCCTCCCTCTCTCTCCCTCTGGCCTTCACAGGAGGCTCTCAGGCGCAGTATGCAGCTGCCCTCACCACACAGTTGTCAAGCATAAACCGATCGTTTCACCTAACTGAATAATACACTGCAGACCCACTCCCGTCCTGCTCGCTGTCCCTCTCTCTCTCTGTGCTTGTCATTTACGTCCCTTCTTCCCTTCCTCTCCGTCTCCCCGAACACATCCCCTGATCTTTGCACCTCCTCGACCTCATCTTTTCACTTCCCCTTAACTTCGTTCTCCTGTTTCTAACCCCGATCGTCTCCTCATCTTCTCCCTCTCTTGTCGTTCTTCCCGTCTACCCGTCCGATTTTATCTCCTGCTTTTTGCTCCATCTCATTTTCTATACACACCCTTTCTCTCCATTTGTGCCACCCCCTGTTACTTTCAGGTCATTGTGAGCTGCTGCTACAAAAGAACTATAAATGCCCTCTCTCTGCCCCCTATGGTGAACCACAATACTTGGTCTCACACAGTCCAGACCCGACGCCTGATTGCGTGTGTGTGTGTGTGTGTGTTTGTCTGGGCACGTACGCGAGAAAGGATACATGTGAGTGTCTCTGGGTGGATGCAACTGTAAGCACACCTTGACCCTGGTCTATAAATGACATGTCACCATCATGTGTCGCTCCTCCTTGTGAGTTTTTTTTTCCTAATTGTTCCCTGCAGTGTTTGCTCTTTTAACAGCAGCGTAGAACTCGTTCACTTCCTGGCTGTGGTTGCCAAAGATCCTGACCTCACAATAGCTGGCAACAAAGTCTCAAAGACTCAAGCTGCTGAGAATCCTATCATGTGTTACTCAGTGCTTTTAGAATCCCGTTTCCAGAATGAAAGCAGCTTCGCAGCAGGACATGGCATAAATGTGGCACCGGAAAACAGAAAATCTGCATGTGAGTTTTCTGCAAGTAAACTAGTCAGGTTCCATTTTCCATTCCACACAAATGAAAAATGTACCTGGATAGATATATGACTGTATTTGTCTTGAAATCACCCAGAAGCTGGGATTTGATGAGGAAAGGTAGTTGACAAGCACCTGCTAACATTATAGAAAAAGGGCTAGCCACAACATTCAGCATTAGCATCCTCATAACTTCAGCTACATGTTCAAGCTATAAGACACTCTAACATCAGGCATTTTTCTTCATTAAAATGATCAGTTGTATAGCTGGAGGTCATGTGTTTCCAAACCTTCTGTGTGTTTTGCAGATGAGATTATAATAATAATTTGGTTGCTGAGGTGGTACAAACTTTGTACTGGATGTTGAGAAAACAAATTAATAAAACCTTCCCCCATTTTGGCAGCAAGCTAGCTATGACCTGAATGAATATGAAATACATTTTGAACAAACTATTTCAGTCACAAAAAATTAAAAAAAAACACAATTGAGGAGAGTACGAAAAGTATAGATTGATGCCTCCCTTTCCCCAACCTCAACTTAAACAAAACCAACAACCAACTTGAACCACAAAGAGCAATAGAAAAATATTCATCCAATAAATTATGATAAACAACCTGGAATAGAGCTAGCGTCTCATCCTGGAGCTGCACAACCCCCCGCCAAATCACCAGTTTTCTGTGTATTGGTGTGAACCATTATGGCCGATGCCCAGAGGCCTGCTACGACCCCCCCAGTTCAGGTTGAATTTGAGTTGTTGCAGCCGCTAACCATTCTCCTCCCGGCAAAGTCTCCGAGCAGTGGAGAGTGAGGCCGAGGTTTAGAGTCACATTTCTGAAATGAAAGCCATTTCTCAGCAGTGCCATGCATTGGTCAAACATATACTTACGCAAGTCGAAATCTGAAAAAAACAAAAAACAAAAACAAGATCGGTCTGAAAATGTAATGTCCCACAGAGGTATGAAAGCATTCATAAGAGCATTGGACCAACACTGCTGCCTGTTATACTGATGTGCTTCTGATACTGATACTGGATATTGTTGGAAGCACAGAAATGCTGGACAGTATGTAACCCTGAAAGTGCAAGTCAACGGAGGTTAGACACCACTGCCAAAAGCCAACATCAATATAAGGGAGGGGAGGTGGTTGCATGTGAATGATCAGGCTTATTGACGCTTTGTTCCAAGGATCAGAGTTCACCTAAAACAACAGCCAGCTGCCTCTCATTGTGCAGCTCCAGGGCATTTCATTATTACAAGGTCTTAAGAGTGACCTCACCATTAGCAGGAATCCTGCCATTAGCAGCTCGGGCAAAAAGATCCATTTTGGGGACAGCAGATTGGAGGCCTATTTCTATTCGTAATACAGGGGCAATGTGTGTGTCTGTGAGTGCAATCCAATTATGTTATGCTGTAGACTTTAAGATGGCAGTTTTATGCGGAGTCACTTACAATGGTTGCAGCAGGAGAGTGAGCTTACATTTCGAGAAAAAAAAATACAAGCAACCACTGGCAGGAGTCAAAATCAGTCTGCCCAGACTATAAATATGAAATAACAAATGTCACTTTGCCCTTTAAATGATTTGCTGTGAAGGCATCATGCATCACTTGGATCTGAAACATCTACGTCAACCTCAGCTGCGAGACGCACTAATGAGGTTTATATGACAGCAAATTTCCCCATCAACAAGAAGATGAGGAGAGGAGAGGAGAGGAGAGGAGAGGAGAGGAGAGGAGAGGAGAGGAGAGGAGAGAGGGGGCGGTCACTCCAGTGAGATCATGGTCTGTCTGATCAGATGTTTGCACCACCGGCTTGACTGGGCACATTTTCTTTGAAAGTATCAGACAATAGAAGGGATTAAAAGGTCAATCATGCTCATTCTTGGCAGCATCAGGTGGCGTCATTAATTTGTCCGCAAGGAAGAATACAAGAGGCCTTCAGCAACTTTGTGTGCAGAATAGTGTTCAGCACCATGGACAGCACCAGATACATGAGAGGGAAGAGATTAAACTGTGATCTGCAGAGCAATGCAAAAGAAATGTGCTGGCATGAAGTAAAAAAAAAAGCTAATTTAATCAATCATTATATTCCAGTTTGTGGAATATTATGATTTTAAGGTGATGCAGACTGCTCCCTGGAAGGTGTTTACTAAAATTATTGATTTAGTTCTTTACAATGCAGTTAAATCTAAAACTGTGATAGTTATTAGTCTAAGTATTCTAGTTTTAAGTATTGTCAGGGTTATAAAAGCTGTGGTGAGTTATTTTAATGGCATCTTGTTTTCAAGAATATTTCAATCTATTTGCACAAATCTGAACCAAAAAAAAAAAAAAAAATCACTTGTGGGATTTTGGAGGCTACAGGTTTAATAAACAAGCAACACCTCTGCCACCTCCGTGCGCTCTCTGTCAGCCTAAAAAAAACAAAAGAGCGACTTGAAGATGGTGAGAAAAACACTTGAACAGGCCAAACTTACCTTGACTGACATTAAAAAAGGTGTGTCCAGGATTTACTGGACAAAACAGCCGAGGTTTCGCCTTCTCTGAGACACCTGGCCGGTGAGCACCATGGAGAATCAGTATCCACTGGCCATTTATGGAATCGGCGCACACAGAGGCATGTCGGCGAGGAAAAGCGAGGACGTGGTTGCGATGCTGCGGCGCAAAGCCCCGGTTCCCCGATGGAAAATTGGGTTGTGCGTTGCAGCCTTGGCGACTGTGTGAGGTGCGCACTGGTCTCCGCCGGACTCACATTTCCAGAAATCAAGCGACAGTTCTCCCAGTAGTTTATTTTTTTTTCTTAAACGAACATCACGAGCCAGTAAATGTCAAAGATAATCAATGTTTTAAGTTCCACTTTAAGCTGGATGCGCTAAGGAATTTGGGAACACTTTTTTTTTTTTTTTAAACCGCGGTCACGTTGACTGAGCACACTGCAAAAATCCCACGAAGCAGGAGGAAAATATTTGTCCGATGTGTCATGTTTTTAGCACATCTTTCCTCTTTCTTTTTTTTTTTACATTTCCAAATTGACACGAAGAACCTTTCACACCTTCTCAGACCATTCCGACTTATTATTCCCAGACGTTGTATCCAAAAAGGCGTGCCTGCCTGCTTGCAAAAAAACCCAATTGCAACAGTTCAACACCTGCAGGCGAAAAATACCAAAAATTCTTCTACGAGAGTATAGGCTTCACTTCATCCTGCTCCCGGTGGAAGACGCGATGGAGGGGCGCCTCTGTGGAAGCCAGCCTCTTCATACAAGCCAAAATATCCCACGGAGGTTCACCCGAGGATCGCTTCTGATAAATGCAATGGGCACAAAATAAAAAAAAATGAAATGAAATGAGAAAAAAGAAAAAAAAATAGAAAAATCTCCTCCACTTAGAACGATTAGATGAGCAGGAAAAGTTGATAATTATTCCCACGCCTCGTGGGTTTATTCATGTATCTTCGGCGCGTCAAAACCGCGTCTTGTGGTTGAATTCTCAGCGCAGAGTTCTGAGTGCACGAGAGAGAGAGAGAGAGAGAGAGAGAGAGAGAGAGAGAGAGAGAGAGAGAGAGAGCCAGCAATAAGCTCCTGAATGAAGAAATGAAGAGTAACACAGTGCTGATTGGGGGGCATGCTCCTCATTATAAAGCGAACACTGATTTATTTAGTCCCGTCAGGAAAGTGCCGGTGTTCCAGCAGTAAATCACTCACTAAATTGATTCGAATTGAATTGAGTGTTACACTATATATACAGCAGGGGAAGAGGAGCTTGGACTCTGCATGCTTCCACGCGGGTGTGTGTGTGTGTGTGTGTGTGTGTGTGTGTGTGT
>JAOWBC010000458.1:15080237-15090530 GCA_028566105.1 Hypoplectrus providencianus
ATCACATTTGGAAAAAATAACAGTGCACCTGATGTTGAGACAGCAGCTGAAGACCTTAACCCGGTTTAACTTGATTTGGAGTTAGAAAAACCCATTACAGATAATAAGAAATTAATAAATTCCTCTTTTTTAATGTGTTTGCAAGTGTTTGCCACAAGTGCTGACCAATTGTATGTTTTATCACAATGTTTGTCAAAGGCAAATTAGGAGTTATTAATTATTTTGTCCATTTTTAATCCTTTGTATTGTTTCTTTTTACTTCACTTCAATTTCATTTTCAGATAATTATATTTTCACTGCAACTTACTGGATCAACATTTTGAACCCAAAAGAAACAAACAAAATAAAATATATGACTGTAAAATATTAGTTATTAGTTTTACTTAAAATCATGCCCGATCATTGACGAATGTTAAATCTTGCATACGTGAACCCAGGTTTCAAATATAGCATGCAAGATCTAAGAAATCTAAGTAACATGGACTCTTATGTTATATAGAAAAAACAAATATATTTGATAATTTCTCTAGTTTGACTTGGCCTATCAACATCAAACCAAAACTTGCATGAAGTTTCAACCCAGGGCTTGAGACGTGTTAAGCCCAAAGAAACATGTCATACCTTACTATATTGTGTTGAGTACCATATTTTAAATGTACATTCTAAATGAAGAAAAAGTGAGAAAATGAAAAATATAATTTGCCTAATATCATGAATCATCACAATTGCAATATCAGTCCAAATAATCACAAAGAGACATTTTTCCAAAGCCACAGATTTCAACCAAAGGTCAAGAATAAGTTGCCAATTCCTTAAAAGGACAGCTGTCGAGCCTCAGTGAGGTGTGTATGTCCATTCTATCGGACAACAGAAAGACAAACATTATTGCAAAAGGACAGAAGGCAAGAGAGCACATGGTGGCCCAGAGATAGGACAGAGCATATCACCCCACTGACTCATTTAGGTTAGCATTCTTAAATACAGTATAAATGGCTAAACCTCAGTTTCCTACACAGGAGATTGCCACACATGAACACACACACACTCAGCACTTACACGCATGCTAGTGAACGTAGCTAGTTGTAATACAAGAGGATGGAAGTGACTTGTAAATGAAAGCAACTGGGAGACAATAAGGAAGACGTGTATGCAAGCTGCTCCACAAAGAGAGCCAGCATTGGACTGAGCAGACAGATGGGAGAGAGGATGTCAAAAAGCATTCAGTTTGAAACTCTCTGCCTGTGTTTACAGTCGACAAAGTAACAGGGTGCTGTGTGGATTAACACCACTGTGGAGCTTATGGTTCCTTATGCTTATTTTATCACTGACGCACACCCACAATCACAATACGTTTCTTGTCAGCTCCGTCAGAGTAGTTTTGTCATTTAGAACAATGTCTGGTTTGACAGCTCCGCTCTCACAACATCTGAAGACAAAAAAAAGAAAAAAAAGTTTATGGAGGCATCTTCTTTTATTCCAGAACAGTTCGAATGAGGAGAATCTGTTTTTCCTGTTTGTTCCCACAGACACATTTCAAATATGAATCATCGGACTCCCACAATTAGGCCCACAGTTTCACTTGATGTCATGGGCACATCAAAATTCCCAGCATATTTGGGGACTGTGAACATTAACTAAGCACTTAGGAAATGTAACTCTCAGTGGAGCACTGATGGTTGCCTGATGGATCATATAATAGATCAGTAGTTTAATTCACAGGTATCCAGAGGTGGACACATAGAAAACTGTACCAGCGTGACTCTGCTGTCCAGGTTTATAGGGACATTAAATGCAAATCCTGTTTTTAGGGTGGACGTGGCATTTAAATTATGAAGGCATGGCCTGAATGTGACTCATTACATGGTGAATTTATGATCCCATTGGATTGCACATAAATGTAGATCAATGCATTGTAATGGAGGCTCCACTTACAAAACCATTATTTCTATTCTGTGTTCTCTGGCCCAAATTCAATTTAGAATTTAGGGATTTAGAGGACACATTTATCCAAAGTGACTTTGTTAAAATGAGTGAATTTGCCTCAGGCATAAACAGGGAACACTGGCAGAGAAAATATGGAGCACTTAAAGAAGAAAAGTGTAACTTCAGTGGTTATATGGAGCAAATGCAAAATGTTTAGTAAAGCATACAAGTCCAAAGGTATTCCCAATGCTGATAGAGATACTGACTCACATAGCTGGATCAGGTATACTATATACATTATGTACTGGAATTTTAATTCCAGTTACAGCTCATTTGTTGTTTAATTTAAGAGTTTTACATTTGAATTGTAGCAAATTATTTCTAATTTTAAAGACTTTTCAAGCGCCAGACCGATAAATTGATAAGAAAAAAAAATATCCTACTGTTCTTTACAGACAGAAAAGCTCACAGCAACACATTACACTGCCATCTACTGACCAAAGAATGTTCATGCACCCTTCAAACCATCGGAAAATTCCCTATTTAGCATTCATTTTAATGCAACTTTTTAATTTTAATTCAAAATTTGTTTCAATTTTGACAGAAAGATGTCAGCAAACGATATTTTTTTTCCCTCTCTAAAACCATAACTGGCATCAAAAGTCCACTATCAGTTGGGCTGACGAGTTGCTGGTGCCCAGTTTTTTTTTTTTTTTTTTACAATAAAAAATGATCCAGTAAATTAATATTTGTGTTTTTCTATTTTTCTTTTTTATTACAAAAAGCTAGGAAGACAATGTTAGAGTCGAGCAAGAAGTTGCCTTCGACATAAAAGAATGATCCCAGTCACTTCCACACAGAGAGGCACACAGCCCCTAACTGGTACCAGAACTGGGTCTATACCCAAAGTTCAGGTATGGGCTTTGGGGTCTAAAAAGTTTGGATGGGTGCATCCCTTTAAGTCTATAAGCCTGCTGTGATTTTTGCTGAGCAGACAGGGTGTCTTGCAGGAAGAGCTGACCTGAGGGTTTGTATTAAGCAGAGCAGAAGCAAACATTCACCTTCACCCTACAGTGTCAGAAGACTTTGAAACTTTAGAGCTCAGCATCAGGTCTCACAGATCCGTTGTCAGATGTGATAGCACAGGTCGTTCTCAGTTCAGCCCGCAGTGCTCCTGATGTTTGTGTGCTTCCGATTGGTATTTAAAAGTCACTGAAATCACACAGGTTGTCAATCCATGTCTGCTAGCATTACCATGGCGATGAGCTTCATTCCAGCCCAGGAGACAACTCAAGTAAACAAGATGAGTGACTTTGACACAATGTGTGTGAGGTGCATTTCAAATCCGGTTGGAGGTTATGTTGCGATTAATTCTGCATCGTGGCGGCCCAGTCTATGTCACACACAAACGAACAGCGCATAGATTTTTATGCACTTGGGCAAAGAGATTACACATTTACTGCTTTGCTAGGATCCACCTAAAATGAGATACACCCATCACATGTTCAGTGATGCTGTAAAAGCAGAAAATAGTCCTTGATCCGCCTCACCTGTTTTACTGTAACAGCTGCTTTGATAACATTAGCTTTCAAATATAACCCAGATGTGCTGAGTGCTGCAAAGGACGAATACTTTATGTTTGAAAGGGTTTTGCTCCGTGCAAAAGGTCACCTGTGCTGCTGTGAACACACAAACACACTGTCACTCTGGGGCAGGTCAGTGACAGCGTACTCTCCGAGCTGTCAGGGCTGTTTGGGGTTTGCGCAGGACAAAACGGAAGCTTCTCTTGGGCTTTCACCTTTGCAAATTGACTGGTAAACAAATAGTCAAACACTGACAAGCATTATTTAGATGTTCTTCTTTCGCCAAACCCTAACATAATTATAAAGTAAACAGCAACAGCAATCCACTGCTGGATTCCAGTAAAGCCCTTTAATGTCACCAAGTGGAGATAAGTGCACAATAGCGCTCCGAGTCTGATAGATATTTATAGATGGACATTTTATACGCTGCTCGTCCGAGAATCCAGCTGAGTGTCAGGGTCACGGCTCAGCTCAGGTTTTATCAGCCCGGCGCACAACTCAAGAATATCAATATCAGTCACACCATTTTAAATATCAAGTTCCTGGTGAAGAACTGCAACTTTTCTTCTTCATGAGACATCGACGAAATGCATTAATTATTTTTAACAGATGCTTATATCAATGAAGTTGGAAACACTTGCTCTTCTTCTGATAACTGAAGATTAACATTTTTGTACTTGGGAACAAGCTTGTAACTTGTAGTTTAAGATGATGACAAGGAAGGCTTAGATATAGTGAGCAAACAAGGATGATTTTAAAATCTAACTGACATCAATGTTATCACAACAACAAAAAACTGACTCATAAATAAAAACAACATATTCCACAGTTGCATTCGGCAGCAAAAAGTGCCAGGCCTTATGTCCAAACCAACAATACATTAATTTCTATAGACAGACAAGTGCAACCTGTGCATTCATCTTTAAAAAAAAAAAAGAGCAACAACAATAAACAAAAAGCTTTATTTCAGTATGTGCAAGAGGATTATCATCTTCCTCATGGAGCTGCTTGGGTTCCATCAGCTCAGAACTACCAATACTATCATGTGAAATTATTCCACAATAAATAAAAGCATTGCATTTAAAACTTAGTTAAAGTGAAAACACAAAAATATCAGGATTAAATGTAGATAAGGCATCACATAAAAATACTCTTGATGGAGAATGGACCCACTCAGATTGTTATTTTACTCTAAACATATATATATTTGTATTGATGCATTTATGTAAACAGCATTTCAATCTGGTAAAGATAGGGCTCATTAACTACTTAGCATACTGTTTTATAATTATAATAACTTTAAAAATCAGATAACTTTAAATGCGTTGTGTTTATGTCAAATCTTGACCTGAAAAGTAACTAAAGCTGTCAGTGGAGTAAAACTTTAAATATTTGTATATAATCTAGAGGAGGACAATTATAAAGTGACATAAAAAAAGAAATACTCAAGGAAAATAGTTTAAAATTGTACCTAATTAGATTACTTGAGTTACACTCCAATGTATGTATGTGCTTTCTCACTTTCTGTGTTTTGCTCATTTGCTCTCTACTGTTATTGTTTTCACATTTGTTCATGCTTTCTGATGATAGGCTGTAATCAACTTGGCTAGGCTACTTTAGCAGCAGTATATTGCATCACAGAGGCAGCCCACACAGAGATGTAAAGAAAATACAAACTAGACGGAAGACACAGCCCACACTCACACATTACAGCGAAAAGAGCAGCAAAGACACGTGGCGCTTCACTCACCTGTCTGAATGTCATTCTGTGAGTCTGCTCCAGCTTCAGCCTCTCTGCTACTTCAAGGAAACGTTAAAAAAATAAAAAAATAAAAAAAAAAAAGTACTTTTCTTCATCTTTGAGCTGGACGAGCGTCTCAACTGCCACACTGATTATTGTCACGAAACAGACACGGCAGACAAATGTCCCTCAACGTTGGTGCCAATATTTTAGCAAGTCCCAGGATGCACCATCAACGGTGTGTTTGATTTGTGTTAGCTGACGTGCTCGCCGGGTGGTGCAAGTGATCAACCCTAGATGAGACCCTTTATTTTTATTTTCTTTTTTTTTTTTTTTATTAACGTCGAGATACATCAATGCAAATCTTGACCATATGTACCATGACGTCATGCTTGTGTCTCTTGCACCTACGCCTTCAGAAACTGCAGTGTCACCTCTCTGAAACTCTGACCTCCTACGCACATTAAACGCACCTTCAGCAGCTTCTGCGGCTCACATTGTTTCTGTATCCGAAAGTCAAGAATCCTTTTTTATTGTTTGTCAACTTCTTTTTTTATGACTGTGTTTTCAAACATTTCTTTCATTGTGAATATATATATTCACACACAAAAGTTGTTGGATTTTAGTAATTAGGTTATTTCATGACACTGATGAACAATGTAGCTTGCAGTCTACCTAACTGGACACGTAGAATTTATCTTAAAAACAATGTTTCTCTGATAACTTATTGACTCAGGAACAACCAGTCTGTGAATATGCATTTTTCAACTTTATTCTTGACCTCTTCTTCTCATTTTATCTCCAACCTGGTCCTAATCCTCTTATGTACTTCTTACACCTAGATTCTTTCTCTGTAACTTAATATTCAGACAATAACCATGCTAATGGTAGAAACTGAGGTTTTGCATCTGCAAACTTGGGTCAAAGTAAAATTACTGACTGGTGATAATGTGTGTAATTCATTAGCCTACTTGTAACTCGGCTTATGGTAAGCAAAGGTGTGCTTCTTTCCACAAATGGATTTCTCTTTATAAAAGTGTAACCATTAAATTCATAATAAAATGCTCAGCTAATAACTAATTGATGATGATGAATTACTAAGATGCACTAAACTCAGTAAATAGCTTCTATAATTTATCAGATGTAAAGTAGCCCTGGAAAGATTGAACTCAGTTTGCAGAGAATTAGGAAAATTGTTTGAGATAATCCAAAAAGTGTTTTGCTTTATTTTTTTTACATATGGTTGTTTGGAATCTGCAGTTACAAGCTTTCCTCAGTGAATTTCATGCTGCACAATACAATCATCCCTCTTTGTCTGAGGGTGCTCTGTGCCTCCCTTTTCATACACATCTTATCCTCAGTTGCCTTCCATCCACACACAAGGAACTACATTTATTTGTCTTTTGTTGTTGTTTTCTTCTTGCCTCTCTGTTCGGGACTTTTAGTACTCTTCGGGGACAGCTCTTACAAGCCCACCCGCATTTTCTGTCTTATTCTTCCTCAAAACTGTTATGTTTCTATCTTTGTTTTTATTTTATGGTTTCTATACAAATAAATACACTCCGATCTTTATCTGAACTCCCAAGGTAACACTATCACGGTGCTGTAACCCGGCAGTGTATGTATTATCATGTTGCTGAGATAAAAACCGAGCCTGAGGTGAGGCAGGCACGCAGAGCATGAA
The DNA here is from genome assembly GCA_028566105.1 of Hypoplectrus providencianus. NCBI lineage: Eukaryota > Metazoa > Chordata > Actinopteri > Perciformes > Serranidae > Hypoplectrus > Hypoplectrus providencianus. The sequence continues at coordinate 15,087,169 of JAOWBC010000458.1, forward strand.
TCCAGGACCGCAGTCAGCTCAGGGCGGGCCCACGCACATCTCAATGTGTGGCTGATAGCTTCAGTGCAGAAATCTGGAGTCATGCTGGCGCTAAATATAGACAAAGGTTTTATGTAAGCTGAGGTGAATCATTCTATTCCACAACATTTCAGCACATTTATTCACACACGCTGAATAAGTGACATGGCACAGGTGAAGGAAACAGGGATGTGTTAAACATCTGCAGCGCTCATCACATGAAATAGATTCAGGGAACTGACAAAACAGCATATGCCAACTGTCTGCCTGCTGAAATTACACGTATCAGCGTGTGTGTGTGTGTGTTTGTGTGTGAGTGTTTTCCTCCAGGGCCTACACAAGCAAGGTGATTTGAATGTGTTAATCAAAGCCCCAACATGATTGATTGGATGTGTGTGGAAGTGCTGGAGGGTTGTCCTTCACACAAGCATCACAGTGTGTAAACAAACACACACACTTGCGCTCACAGTTGGACGGAGCCCATGTTGCATTTCTGTGAAACAGTATGAGTGAAGTGAACAAAAGGGTAGAAGTGAGTCTCGAGCTTTGCTCAAATGATCTAAGTGGATGCAGAACAAACACAAACACACTACACTAACAGCACAGGCCTGGCTATCGATCGTGTCTGCCACAAAATAATGAAGAGGGGAAGTGTTAAAATGAGTTATTTCCAATTAAGAGTGCGGGAAGAGGGATGGGCCACGGCTGAGGGATGACTGAGGGAGAGGGAGGAGGAGAGAGAGGAGTTGTCAGAGGACGCAAGAGGGAGACAGGAATTATCAGTTATCAGCTGTTCTCAGCCTCAAAGGTTAGAAGGTCCGCCTACTAGTGTGTCAGGCGGTCGTTATGCAAAAGGTCTGAATGTCTGTTTAAGTGTTAAAACTATTTGGAAAAGGGTGCTTTCACAGCCCAAGTCCGATATTTGATTGATTCTTTTGGTTCGCTTTGTATTTAGTCTGGTTTGCTCTCACAATGCATAAACTTAAGCGGACCAAATACAAGAAAAATGGCGTGTACAAAGACGTCAGGATGGAAATATGTACACAGTATAATTTCTTATTGGTTGTAAAGTTGGCAGATATAATTATAAACATGGAAATAAACAAAGTAATATGGAGTCAAACACACTGTGACATATTGTTGTCAGCATCTTGACTCTGCTATCTATCATCCTTTCTCCTCCAGGAGATCTGGAAGGGCTTTTATTTAGCATCTCCTGCATGTGTTCTTCTGCCAACATGTCAACAATCTGCTGCGTTTTGGTTCATTTCCTGTAATTGGGTGAAATTCCATTCACAGTGCTATCAGACCCCACTAGGATTCATTTGGAAACAGAACAAGACCCCCTCTCACAAGTGGTCTTGGAGTCGGTGACTAAACCAACCTTAACAAGGATTTAACCGCATCAGCGTTTGATTGAAACTGATCAAAGTTTGTGACAGCGCCCTGAGTCTAATGAATACAAAGTTCTATGTTAGGTTTGGGAAACAGTTTTAGGTAAACACCTGAAAAATGACATCCATGTGCAAACCTGCAGGGTTAAGTACATCATGTTAGTTAACATACACACATTGGGATTTTGAAATAAAACTGATTTTAAATGTTATAGAGTGCTAGGAAATAAGTTGTGCTTCAATAATGGGATCCTCAATACTGAACCCAAAATCTGATGAGCATGTTCTAAAAAACTGGTGAAAGGAACTCTTGAGTTACTTTCCTTTCATACTTTAAGTCTGCCACAGGATATTTAAAGGGCCAACCACCCCGAACTTTATTATACAACGTCACGTCCCCTCTCTGCACGTGGAATAATTACTCTGGCCACTGCAGCCTACTGGTAGAGCAGCCATGTGGTCGACGGTGCTGGATTAAGGCTCCAACTAAATGTCAAGGGCAGTCCATGGCCTGGAGGTTAGAGAATTGGGTTTTATGTTTGAATGCAAGGATGTAAAGGAAAAACTGAGGGATGATCTGAGAGGTCAGCATCTAACAATAACCATTAACTTTGCATCCCAGTTACTGTGCTGACAGCTACTCAGCTAGAAGATGAAGCAGCCCCATACCTTTTAGGCTAATAACCGCAGATAATGTCCATTCAATCATGAGATCAGGTGTTCGGCAATGTTTTCGGGGAGGTGAAGATGGAGGAAAGTGTATGACTGAGACAAGATGACTGAATCGTGGTCCTCATGGCAACCAAATTGCTCCTCCTTCTCCACAGAGAGCACCTTTGACTCTGCCAGGTAGCTTCAGAGTTCTGATTTACTCCCTCTGTCTTTCTCTCTCTCTCTTACACACACACACACATATTTGCACCTGTATGTCTTGGAGTAACCGTGTCGGATTGATCGCATGCATCACTCCTGCTGTTAATGAGTCCTGACAAACAAAAGAAAGGCGAGGCCATCTTGCGGGATTCCAGCAGCCCTTTTCTCGAAGGATCAGAGCACAGGGAACCTGTTCTCACACGTAAAATCTGCTTTTCACCTCTATCCATCCAAATCAGCGTCACGCTCACATTGCCTTCTATTACATCATTTTACATTATAATAATACTCATGAGACTCTCTCTCTCTCTTTCTGTCTCTCTCTCACACACGCACAAAAATAAAAATGTGTCAGGTTGATACTGCTGCAGAGATGTATGGTTTGTTCAGATTTTTATTTCTCCATGTGATCCCATGTAGGCTGAAGTCATTATGCTGGTCAGCGAGCGACAATTAAACATATTTGATTGGGGGAATTCTATTTAAGATCTCATTTCACTATCTTTCAGGGTTTTTAGTTGGAACGACTTCTGCACAATTCTATACAAGCAGACGTGGACGATGAATCAATAAGAGATCATACATAATGACCCGAGTTTCTGTCAGAAACAATGGTCAGACAATAAATGCTTACAAAGACAATTCCACAGAGGAAACTCACAGAGATCAGTGACATTGGTTTAAGAGACACTTAATGTTCTAACTAACATGTGACCTGAAATATTATTCCCACCATTCTCAAGTGAATTGCATTAATGTAGCAATGGCGACATCTACTGGCTGACATGGATTTTTCTGAAGGTTATTTATTTTGGAGCTGGGGTAGGACCAGTCTGGATCCACACTGACTCTGGCTGCCCTGTGAAGAAAGCAAACAGGGGTGGGGTTTACTGAACGCTTATAACAGCCATCAAACCTGAGAATGAGCAGAACAAACTCTGATTGTGAAGCGATATCATAGCCACAGGTCAGTAAGAATGATTTTTTTAGTTTAGTTTTGGTTTAGTTTTTGAATGAAAATGTAAAAACTAGGGATTTCTTAACCTGTGTTGTTGCTGATCCTTTCAATACTGATTG
>JAOWBC010000458.1:15092743-15126514 GCA_028566105.1 Hypoplectrus providencianus
GTGACACACACACATTTTCCAGCAGAGGCAACTAACAGACAAAGAGAGGCGCACACACACACACACACACACACACACACACACACACACACAACCCTCTTACCTTGAACTCCTCTCCCTGCTTGAAGGGAAAGCCTCCCTCTCGTACCTCCTCACACCAAGTTCCTCCCTGATAGGAGTTGCACACCACCGCATTCTCGTCTCCGTGGGCGTTAAAACGTGCGTTGAAATGCATTGTAATCTCCTGCTCATCAGGGCCAATATTCACTGCAAACCTGTTGCACGGAGTCACAAAATGATATATTACCTTTCAATATGGCTGCTTATATTGCAAATGGACACCAAGAGCACGAAAAGAAGAGACAAACAAAGCAGTTGCATGGTTGCTCTTTTCATCTCAACCTTTATCTCATGTTTTCTGTCCTTTCGTGGAGTCTCAACCATCCTGTGACTTGTGTTCAGTACTTACTCTGTAGCTTCAGGTTTGGGGACTCCGACAAGCGTCAGGGTCTGTCCGACCTTGAAGGACATGTTCTTGACAATCATACCCTGAGCAGGAAAAAAAACAGGGAGGATAAAGTATGTTATTATGTGGAAATACTCTTGAATTTTACAAGATCCATTTATTATTGCAGCTTAAGGGAATCGGCAGTCGCCTCTGCCAACTCTTCAATCCTCACTTCTTCCTTGGAAATTGCACAACATGTGTTTTCAATTATACTCCCATTGGCCGACTGGACAGAGATTCCAGCTCTTTCCCGTCCATGAACCTTTTCCTCTTTGCTGATTTTGGCAGAGGCTAAAAATGTTGAAAAATGATGAGGGACGTCATTTTTTCCTACGTGCAATACGGGATGACAAGTATACGGTTGAAAAAAAGGCTGAGCACAGCAGAAACGGTTCCGCTTGGTTGTTACTGTACATGTGGCAGGGGAATACTGAGCTGTGCCACAATTAGGAAATTATGATTGAGAGATCCATAATTTGGGAGTGAAACACGGATTAGCGCCGTTTAACGTTTGTCACTTTGTCAAATCACATATCTGGGGAACTGTTGCCAGGGTAGCAAGTACAAATATATCAGCCCTTTGACACTTAAAGCTTCATTCACAAGACAAACCCCCAGGTTATATGGTTAATTACAGGCTGATTATCCAAGAGGTCACAGCAGGATGTTTGTTTTTACTGTGAGGTCCAGTATCCAAAATGAGTGGGCTCATCTAAGAGTCTCAGCTTTCCAGGCACACCCAATTTATGCATTTCAAAGACTGTTTAGGGACCCCAGTGTGCAGCAATCTTAAATTTCTCACATGCATAAGCCTGCTCTCTTGTAGCTTTTCACCAGAAAAATATTGACAAGTGTTCTTTGGAAATGATGTGTTGGGAGTTTCATGATCTGTTGGGAAAATCCTTTCCGCAAGGATGTTCTATCCCATCCTTCCTGACTACCAGAAGCAGCGCATAAGCACCACCTCTGGAAGTCGTCCAGGATTCATAGGACTGTAGTTACATATGTAACTTTAATTTGATACAATCAACAAGAAACGTAACCACAGAAAATAACTTCAATGGGAGTTTATTTAGTTGATAAGGTTTAGTATGATTAACTCGGCCGGGCAGACAAACTGTACAGGAATTACAGTGAAATGCCTTCATTTCCCACTGACTTTATGAGCTGTTGTTCACCTGAACTCCTCATTAAATTGACCCTAGTCTGTAAAAAACTGATAATAGACTGATAGAGCTCCATGTAACTGATGGGATTGCTGTTTTGGGCAGAAATTGAGAGGATACAGCTGGTGTAAAATAAAAAAGTTCCATTTTTAAAGGGATACAATGGCATGGGTATGACATTCTTTCCACGTCTGAGTCCAACTGTAAAGTGCGAGAATAACCCACCGCACCGAGGCTTGAGCTGTGTGGGGCTGGGCTGAGGGCGGGGCTGGCAGTCAGCCTGCATCTCTCCCATACACCGCTGCCTAAAGGAATCTGCAGACTGGAGTGTGTCAGAGATGCCAAATCACTTACACTTCTCACTGATGCAGTGATGAAATCAGGCTACCAACTGAAACCAACTCAAATGCATAATCTACCACATACAGAGGCCTTTATTTTTACATTAACTATATTAGATAGATGTACTTTATTGATCCCAAAACTGGGAAATTATTATTAATAATATATAATAATATATTGACCTTTTACAAATTGACCTTTTACATCATACAGACACATCATCTGATGTCTGATCCCACAATCTACCATGACTTGTTCACTAAATAGAATTAAAGCATAGCAGCATCTAATGAAGCCTCCACATGATCTTTTTTTTTTTTTTTTGTTGACATTTTATCCTTTAATATGATTTGAACCCGCTGCCCCCACCTCACTGTCTCCTTGCCAAACACATGCTTACCCCTGTAGCCAACAAAAAGCCAGAATGATACAGGGCCTTCATTGTAATCTGCTCCATTTATGAGCCCAAAGAGACCAGAATGCATTGCTGCCAATGTTCAGCTCTGGATATCGAGACCGAGGTGGTTTGAATAAGTTGGACAAATGTTATTAAGTGTTTCTGTTCCAGTGTAATAAAGTTACTGCAGGGAGGATTTAACAATTCAGACATCTGATTTATGTAACAGCAACGGCAGAGAAATTATATATTAGGTGACTAATGTGCATGTAGCGTGCTTGTTCTCTATGGTGAATATTTTGACCATAAAAGGCAATATGAAGAGCCCCAGACCCTTGAAAAGCAAAGCACTTCTACAGTTTTCTGCAATGAGCTAGTTTACTTAAAGCATAGTTCAGCTGCTTAGGTTTCATCTGCATGTCAGTGAACCGACACAGCTGTCAGTGCCACTTTAAAATACATCCGCTCCCTGCTTCTCCATGTAACACAGACTTTAAAAGCAGCACAGAAGAAGAATATTAAAGTAAATGTTACACTTACTTTCATCATCTTTGCAGATTTGGTGAGTCAGGTCTTGCTGAGAAGAAGTGAGAGTGCTGCAGGGCCTGCTTCACTGCACCCTCCCAGGATATATACAGTGTGGGCGGGTCCTGCAAGCTGAGTGACATTTCAAGCAGCCAATAGAATCAGGCCATCAGAGCGCATCAACCAATGAAGTCAGAGTGTTGTTAAAACACTGTAAATAACTAATTTAGTGCTTAGCAAGTGATTGCAAAGTGGGGTGAGGATAATTAGTGATTAGTTGACATCACAATGTGACATGGTAACCTGGTGGTGTGGAGTCTGTCTGTGAGACACAGGGGGGACGCTGGCCAGAGCGGCGGACAAAAATAGAAATGTATTTGTTGCCAGGGAGACAACTAAATATTTGGCACGGCCAATAGACTTAATGTGCAGCGAATGTATATATAGCTTGCAGCTGGATCGAGTGGCAGCATTTCAGTCTGTCTGCAGGGTACGTAAACTTCAGCCAGAGAGAAACAGGCCAAAGGGAAATGTTGAAACTGAGTCAAACTCTCAATCTCTGACTCACAGGCAGAAAATGGCAACACTTTCATTATCTGACATATAACCGACACAACGTCTGTGGTTCAATGAGGAAACCAGTCACACTTACACTGCAGTGGAAACCAACACAATGTCATTCATGTAATATGTATATACTGTATATGTACAACAGTTTCTACTTATACTCCTACGGATAATAATAATAATAATCCAAAGTTATAGACATTTTGTTTTCTTTTTTTTCTTTTTCTTTAGAATTTTCTCTTATCACCCTTTCAATTCACTGAGGCCCATCCTGGTACCACTTTGCACACATTGAAAAATACTGGTTAAGGCCGAAAGGCATTACTCTTGTGAATGGATCTTGTTGCATTTTACAGCTTACAGCAATACAAAAAGTAGAAGTCAGTATCTCCTCTCTCTCCTGTCTCTCACACACATAGCGATTATGTAATGTACCCGTCTGCAGCTGCCTTCTGTCTCACACATCTGTGAAACGCCTGTAAGGGTAGAGAAGAGTTTATAATTATGCCGGCTTATTAACACACTGTTGATCCCTGTGTCTGCTCATAACCAAAAACACAACCCTCTCCTATATTATGTTCACTGACAGACAAACACACACTCACTATGACACTCCTGTTTGCAAGTGCACATCCATGTAACTTAGTTCAGCTTATCTTTCTGAATAATTGCTGACAGACACTGCCTGGTTTTTATTATCTTTAACAGCTGGAATTTCAGAGTCAGAATCTGAAATTCCAGCTGTTAGAGATAAGAGCAAACCACACAGTGTTTGTCAGCAAATATTCAAAATAACAGCTGAACTAAGTTATTCTTTCAGAATATTTGCTGACAACCAGAGTACGGTTGGTTCTTATCTCATAGCTGGCATTTTATATGTGATCCCAGGAATTGGCAGGAGGAGTGTCCTACAATCACCTCCTCCTAAACATATATCTCCTGCATAATATTTCAATTTAATGATTGATATGTTTTCTTTACACCATCTTTCTGGGAAGCTATATTGAGTTATCACCAGATGTGGTTCAGAAGTTCAGTGAAGCACAGAGATTTTGTTTTGTTTTACCCCAAGACCCAGTCTTAAGACAGTCAGCAGATTAAATCTCACAGAGACCCTTTTATATAAAAAGAGGAAGAACACACACACACACACACACACGCACACACACACGCACGCACGCACGCACGCACGCACACACACACACACACACAGTAGTCATCAGACTGCTGTGCTAATGTTTATCTGTAATAATAACATAAACAATATGAACTTCTGCAACATGTTGTGAATGTAATACACAAAATTTGTGACAGGTGTTTTCACCAATTACATACTTTGCATGGACACAATCTGATTTATATTATTTCAATTATTATGAACTCCAAAGTGAAACAACACATCTATTTCTTTTGATTCTTATTTTTTTCGAGTTTTGACACAGGTTGGAGATGACAACAGAGCTTTGTATTTAGAAACCTGTCTTCACTGCCCTCCAGTGGCCACAGTCAGGAACTGCAGCACTGCATGAATTTGATGGCTGACTATTGGCTGGTGCGATTTTACCTTTAAAATAAGCAGCTGTTAACAGCATTTTCAGTATATCCATCTATCACACTTAATTCAGAAAAAGGCAGAGCAAACTTGTGGTTTAAGTGTAAGAAATAAAGACAACACATTTGTAAAACAGATATAAATCTGCTGTACATACTGTTAGGACATTTGGAGCAGGGCTGAGCTGTAAGTTTAAGTGCTGGCAGAGAGGTGGTCTCACAAGTGTGAAGAGAGATTTAGTTAACTCAGGGTTTGTAGGAACATTTTATTTAAGAACAGCACTCTACTGTAACTAGGTAACAGGTCTGGCCCTGATTTTTAGCCTGAGTGTTTTTTTAGACACCCCCCTCTCACTTTACTAGCATCGTGGATTAGTAAAAGAAAAAATTGTAAATAGCTTGTATTATTTCCTTGTTGCTTTATGATTTTGATAAATCGCAGTCAACCTTAAACTTTTGTGATGACAACAGTAAGTAAAATATTGTCAGGTGAATACAGTAGTGTCCTTGAAAAACATGGTTATAAGTCATTATTATAGAATAATAAATGATCATTTCAAAAATGTGATGCAATCGAAGTACCTGAGACAGCTCATTGGAGGCAGACAAACTGATGGTATTGACAGGAGCCAAAGGTGAGCAAGGAACTGCCTCCCTGATGCAACCCTGTGTAACTGTTTATGGGAATGTAACAATAATGCAGCGTGTAATTTGACCCTTAGACACCAGCCTGATTGCTGTCACTCTCATAGGTTTACATCAGTGTGATTCTTACTCATTTTAAGCCTTTATAAATATATCTATATATTTCCTTTCTTATTGTTTATTTGTATTATTGCTGGCAATGCAGACCTAAGGTCAATACCTATTATTTCAATGTCACTGAATTAGATAAAAACAAACAAACAAAAAACAATAACTTTGTATTATTACTTATTATTATTGCTAGTCATCTCTTTTTTTCTTTTCTTTTCTTTTTTTTTTTTTTTTACCTTATCTTTCCTGTGGAACTGTTTGGGCAGTCTGTTTGTCTCAACAATTTTTTTTCAAGAAGTAACCGCATTTTATTTTTTTAGATTATCATTACATAAAGAGCATTACACTGTGATTACACCATTACTGCTGCTGTGAGGGATAGTCCCGCTTGTAATCATATGAACAGCCCCCTCACTGGTATTGGTCCACTGCTAATATATTCACATTGACTTTAATACCATTGGTGAATAGAAAGTAAAAAGACATGTTCACACCTTCCTATTAATATTCATAAGGTGGTGGCAGTTTTATGTTTAAATGGCTTGAGTGCAAGCTGACAGCTTATAAATAAGCCACGCGTTATTGTAATGTTAGCTGAAGTGAGGTAACACAGTTAAAGACGTTATCTGTATTGTAGCTGACGGACGCTCGTGCCTAACGTTAGAGCTCTGTGTGTGCTGGTGTGTTAGCGTGTGTGTGTGTTTTGTTGCCAGCCGTCATCACAACAATTGGGACAGCTTGAATTTTATTACTGCAAAGCTGGCATAAAATGGCATCTATAGCAGCGGCGCACGAGCCAGGTATAAGCCCGGGATCCATACCTCTGGCTGATGCTTTAGTCCCCGCGAGTATATTTGCCCCTGACCGGGGAGGATGCGGGGAAGACGCCGGGGACGAGTGCTTCGAGGACGGGGACTTGTTCAATGGCGAGCCCGAGGACCGTGGGGTTGACTTCACCAACAAGGTAAAGCTAGGCCTCGGATATCATGGCGCTGCCAAGCTAACGCTAGCTGCAGCCGAGAATGAATGAATGAATTATATTACGTGTTTACTGCATGCGTTATAGCTATGTAATTATTAAAGATGGCGTGCTGTTAAATAATGTGAATTCTTGAACACCTTTGGTATCAAAATTTACACACGAATGAGTTTCTGGGCTGGAGTTAACGTTGTTGCTTTTGCTGACGTTAGTCAAACGAAATAGCTAGCTAGCCTGGCAGTGGCTAACGCTAGCCCCAGGTGATGCTTGAGCACATAACCAAACCTAAAGCTAACAGATGATGCTTATCAGTCAAAGAACATTACAGCTATGGTAGCACAGTATCCCTATAAGCTAACCATGTTGACTGATACTCCTATTTAAAGTAAGACTAATGTCAACAAGACAGAGCCTCTGTTGTCAAACAACAGTGCCTGACATGGTGTGTAAACCCCAACACAAATACATGCTGATGAAACAAACAGCAACAAGATAATGATCAGGTTATGGCCTGGACCAGTACTATCAACCATGCGTATGAGCAGTAACAAAGAAGAGTGCATCAGGCTACAGACCTATTCTCAATTATTAAAAGTAGCAATTAAGTGTTTAGAACTGGGAGTAAGTAAGTTTGTAATTTTACAAATATATAAACCTATGAGAGTGACAGCAGTCTGGCTAGTGTCAAAGGGTCAAATTACACAGAATGTTACACAAATTACTCTCAAATGTTTTTAAAATTAACATAAACAGTTTCACAGGGTTGCATCAGGGAGCTAGTGCCTTGTTCACCTTTGACTCCAGTCAATTTTATTGGTTTGGGTCCGCCTCTGATAAACTGCAGGGGAAAAAAATGTGTGTGATATGTGAATGTATATATGTATGTATGTTTGAATGTATGTGATATCACATTTTTTAAGCAAGGACTGGGCGATATGACTGCAATTCAATATCATGATTAACTATAAAATTGAATTTAACCTCCATTATAACTAATGAAATATTATATGTTTAATTGCCCTCATATATCAGGGACTTGGTCTCCACTGTAAATATGCTCAGTTATTAAACCTGGGACATTCTTTCTAATGAAAGAGCGTCTGTCCTTACAATTTAAAGATATGAAGAAAACACACATAGATAAACTATTTTGTAATTATTTACTTATTTCAAACTGAAATCAAAGCATCTCTAGAAATGAAAAGGTCAAATTTTTGCTTTAAATTAGAAATCTGCTAGTCTAAAACAGTTGAAAATGAATAAATGGCATTTCTTGCAAACAATTTAACCAGTGACATTTGACATCTTCTCGTCATGCGTCATACACCTTAAAGCCAAAATGTGTCCAAAGATTTTCATGGCATTTTTCTTGGGTACAAGTAGCTCAGTTGGCTCAGTGTTTCTTTCTAAATTTAAATAATCGTTATGGGCAAGATTACAGCGGTCAGAATTTCTGAATATATATATTCATATATATTATATTAATAATTTTTTATGAGTTGCGCAGCTATTTTTACTAGACCATGATATGCTTCAGTTGAATCATCAGTCTAGTGTCAAATGTTTATGTTTTAGCAAATACTTTCATGGTAATAGCACCATCATTATCAGGTTTCCAAGGGACACCCCTGTACTACGTATCATTCACATGAAAAGCAAATTGTTTTCCTAGTTTTATATTTTTATAGCATGAATGGTTTATTAAACTTAAACCACAGCATTTTTGCTGAATTTTTGTGTTAATATTTAGCATTGTAAAAACAACCTAAATCCCTTGACAGTTGTACTGGAAAAAACAAGGGGACTGGAGCACTGCTGCCAGTTTGATTTTACCTGTGTTACAAGCTTAATCTTAGTCAGTACTGTGTCAATAGTACTGTGTTGTACTACAACCTTGAGTGGTTTCATGGGAACATAGACAGCTGTGTGTGTGTGTGTGTGTGTGTGTGTGTGTGTGTGTGTGTGTGTGTGTGTGTGTGTGTGTGTGTGTGTGTGTGAAAAGCAGCTTTTGAACTTGCCGTATCCTCTAGGTTTACATTCTAATGTGGCTTACATTTTGAAAATGAGTTGTCTGAATTAAGGTGAAAAGTGATGTGTACTTTGAGGTCCAGACATTGTCTCTCATGAAAGCAACCATACTTAGGGCAATTTTTGAACAGTTAATGACCGTTGCTGATTTCCACTGATTGGAAAAAGGGTTGCCCTTTTATTAATGTTTTTTAATTCATGTATTATCAGCCAGGGTCCTAACTCCAACAATAGCCAATTCTCTCTCTATTTCTTTCTTTCCTCCCATTCACAAATCCAATAGCTGGCACTAGTAAGTCCAAATGGAGAGCAGTATGACTCATTACTGCGCCAGCTACGAGACAGGATGGAAGAGGGATGTGGAGAGACCATATATGTGGTTGGGATGGGTTCAGGTGAGAAAAAAACTCACAAACACAACATTCAAAAACACAAACACCCTTTTTCTTTGAAGTTTACAAATCCAGGACAAACTCTTGGGTCTGCTTAATAAATAGGCCACTTACCTCTTGTTTGGTTTTAGATGGTGGTGACTGGGGTCTAGATGAGAAGGATATGGAGGCATCAGTAGCCACGGTGCGTTCCATGTGTGAGCAAGTGGATGCTGATCTTATCACACTCCGTGAGCGCAATGAGGCCGCCGGTTTGGTACGAGACTACCTGATTCGCAGGCGTGTGGGTGAGCTGGACTTCCTGGAGGTCAGGTGAGTGGTCAGAGACCTAAATAAAAGGTGTCAGTACAATCCAGTTATCAGTTCCACTCACAATACCTGTTAGGATAGTTTCCTGTCTTTTTCATTTTCCTGAATGAGACATGTCAAAGTTATGTCTTCTTGTACAGCTTTATGATGATTTAATAATAATCTCCATTTCAGGGTTGCAGTTGTGGGTAATGTGGATGCTGGCAAGAGTACTCTGCTGGGAGTGTTAACACATGGAGAGCTGGACAACGGCAGGGGCTTTGCAAGGCAAAAACTCTTCAGACACAAACACGAGATGGAGAGTGGAAGGACCAGCAGCGTGGGCAACGATATCCTGGGGTTTGACCAGGAAGGACAGGTAAGGGGTTAGAGGTGGCAGAGCAGAAGCTTCTAAAAGGACGGCAATGAGAATATGAGAATGCAGAGTGCTTCGTGTGAACCAGCTAGAGTACTAGTGCCATAAAAAGTGCAGCCTAGATACTCTTCCTCAGGGGAAATACACCAGTACTGGTTGTTCAACTTTACTTACAACATAGTACTTGTCAGCCTATCTCAGAAACTTGCAACAACCGAATGTAGAGACTATGAGTGATTTGGATATAACTCCACCCTGTGTGTCTGCCTTAGGTGGTGAATAAACCAGACAGTCATGGAGGAAGCCTGGACTGGACCAAAATCTGTGAGAAGTCTTCCAAGGTCATTACCTTCATTGACCTGGCGGGCCATGAGAAATACCTCAAGACCACCGTGTTTGGGATGACCGGACACTTGCCTGACTTTTGCATGCTCATGGTCAGAAGAATTATATTTTTTTTACTCACCTATATGACAAAGACATTTAAACAATGTCCTACAAATTCTTTGTTTCCTGTGTTTTGTATTTAAACAAAGATTCTATTCTGTCTACCTCACCAGGTGGGCAGTAATGCAGGTATCGTAGGGATGACCAAAGAGCACCTGGGCCTGGCCTTAGCGCTGAATGTGCCTGTGTTTGTAGTGGTTACCAAGATAGACATGTGTCCAGCCAACATCCTGCAAGGTGAGTTCTGTGGAGTCCCTTTTAAAACCCCCAACTGTATTACATCTCTTCCTGAAATGTCGCAAAGTTGCACATTAATTGATATGTGTTACTGGATTTACAATTGTATACAGACTGACTGCTGAAAACCTTGATATAAAAGTATTATGCTATGCACTTTGTCAGGCTATAATTCTTGCAATCTTGCTAACAGAGACATTGAAGCTGCTTCAGAGGTTACTGAAGTCCCCTGGCTGTAGGAAGATCCCTGTCCTAGTGCAGAACAAGGACGATGTTATAGTCACAGCTTCAAACTTCAGTTCAGAGAGGTACTAAGTCTATCCAAGCCAGATTCAAAGTTAGAGATAAAATTATCATTTGTAACCTGTGTGTGTTGTGTCCTCCACCCCCCAGGATGTGTCCCATCTTTCAGATCTCCAATGTGACTGGAGAAAACATGGACCTGCTCAAGATGTTTCTCAACCTGCTCTCCTCCAGGACCTCCTACAGAGACGACCAGCCAGCTGAGTTTCAGATAGATGACACCTATTCTGTGCCGGTATGCTGGCCAATAACAAATAATTTAATAAATTTAAAAAAAGTACAAGTTCAAACTGACACATTATAATTCCCTTCTTTGGACCAGGGCAGTTCAAGGGCCAGTTCTGCGCCAGTGCCTGATCTCCAGTTCCTAGCTTTTTCACAACCCCAAAAAAACCTGGTCTCAGACCACAAAACACTTACAGCAGGGGCTTGGGGCTGTGTTATGATGACCAACAAAACCAACTAAAATGGGCACTATTCATTCTATTTGATTCATTTAACTGCAGTGTGATTGATATTGGCTAGTGTTACCTGGCTACTGTTAGCTTACAACAAAGCCCGACATCTTAGCACTTTACCATAAGTTTAAATAAGAAGGTAATCACAGTCCATTGCATTCAAAATGAACAGCACAAATGTGTTGTACCAGTCATGCTTGGATGCCACTAAAGGCTCGCAAAGCCAGGAGCAACATTTATAAAGAAGTAGTCCGCCATTGTTAAAATACTTGTGGAGAGCGGAGAGGTATACAATGATGTAGTGACGTGGCTCTTGATCCTGGCGAAAACCAAACAGGGTCTAAGGTAGTTTTTAAGTTGAAACGACTGCAAACCATCACCAGCCAAACTAAAGATCTAAGTTTACATTGGATAAAAAAGCAGTAATACGAAACAACATGCACCAAAAGCTATCTAACACATCTGGTATTCTCTTTATGTCTAAGGGAGTGGGAACAGTAGTATCAGGGACTACTTTACGTGGACTCATACGTCTGAATGATACAATGCTACTTGGGCCAGACCCCTTGGGCAGCTTCATCCCTATTGCTGTCAAATCAATCCACCGCAAGAGAATGCCTGTAAAGGAGGTTCGAGGAGGCCAGACTGCTTCATTTGCTCTCAAAAAGGTAGGAGGTGAAAAATAATCCTGAGCAATGGTTCAGAGAACAGCATGAAAAATCGACATTTTCTTTGTTCTTTACATAACTTTTACCTTTTTGTGAAGATCAAGCGTTCGTCTATAAGGAAAGGCATGGTGATGGTTTCCCCAAGGCTGTGCCCACAGGCCACTTGGGAGTTTGAGGCTGAGATCCTTGTGCTGCATCATCCCACAACGATATCCCCCAGATACCAGGCCATGGGTGAGTAACAATGATTTGCAAGAAAAAAACCTGTTCTCTGGGTTTCTGCGCAATTTTCTGTTATTGACTCATCGAGTGCCTTTATCATTTTGAGCCAACTTTCAAAATATCATTTAAAATTTGGATAAAACCCCTTTCTCAAGGCTGGTATGCAGTGACTTACCACTGAC
The DNA here is from genome assembly GCA_028566105.1 of Hypoplectrus providencianus. Taxonomy (NCBI): domain Eukaryota; kingdom Metazoa; phylum Chordata; class Actinopteri; order Perciformes; family Serranidae; genus Hypoplectrus; species Hypoplectrus providencianus. The sequence continues at coordinate 15,105,136 of JAOWBC010000458.1, forward strand.
AAATTATGCTCTTGGAACAGTCAATAAGTACAAATGAGTGTTTTAGTGACTCACTCACGCATTTCTTTTCATTTTGTTCTATTCTATCACCTTTTTGTTTTCAGTCCACTGCGGCAGCATACGGCAGACTGCCACTATCCTGTCTATGAACAGAGACTGCTTAAGAACAGGGGACAAGGCTTCAGTCCACTTCCGCTTTATCAAAACCCCAGAGTACCTGCACTGCGACCAGAGGCTGGTGTTCAGGGAGGGACGCACCAAGGCCGTGGGTACCATCACTAAGGTAACATAGCCTCCTGGGTGAACAAGCACTTACGCCTACACTGGAATATAATTAACAGGATGAGTTGTTGAGGCACAGAACTCCCCAAATCTATGTATCATTCATACCCGTATTTGTAACACTTGGTTCCTAAAAACATGACCAAAATTGATTTCTTTTATGAATTTTGACACTATGTCCTTAAAAAACATACATACTATAGGTAAAAAGTATGATTGAGAAGGAGACCCCAATGTGAAACATATATCTAGATTCGACTTCGGGCTGGGAACTTTCTTATCAGCAAGGTGAAGAAAACACAAACTACTTGGGATTAATCAAATATCACTCACTCATGTTCTTTCCAGCTGTTGCAATCCACCAATAATTTACCATCAAATTCCAAACCTCCGCAAATAAAAATGCAGTCTACAAAGAAGGGACCACTGCGAAAAGAGGACGGCGCCACGACAACCGGTGACGATGCAGCAACGATAGCACAGTCATCAGGCCCAAACACGACACAACCGGTGAGACAAGTCAATAAAAATGTTACTTTATAAAGTTAGATTTAGTGATCGTGGCGTTTGTTTGGATTTCTGACCACTTTTCAACTTTGCTGCTCCTCTCTAACTTAACACTGTGCCCTCCATTTGTTTCTTTTCCTGCAACATCACTCACAATTTCCTGCTTCCTTAACCTTTAACGGTGTCATGTCACATAACCACTTCACACTCTCTCCTCCCTCTTTGCTTGCGTGGCTGCTTCGAAAGGGAGAGGGAGAGGAAGACCCTCAGATAAAGGAGGGCAACAAAGAGAACAAGGTAAAATAGGTCTTTTCAAAATGAACAAGAACAGTAGTGAAACTGAAAATGGGAGACTGTATTACTGCGCAAGATGGTCGAGTCCTTAGCCTGGCGGTCTTGATACATGGAGTAAATAACGCTTTCTGCTAGGAGGTGCCTTATCTAGTATTTTTGTTATCTGTCCTTTGCAGCCAAAGTCTGGAGGAGGTGGAAGGAGAAGGGGTGGTCAGAGGCATAAAGGAAAAGGCCAGAACAGCAGCACCAACTCCACAGCAGCTCCCTCCTCATCAGGAACAGGAGGCTCCTGAGCTGCCCTCGTGTCCCTTGTAAACCTCCCTCTGCTGTCACTCCACCAAGTGTCTTCATTCCACAAACCATGAAAGATACAGATGTTTGGAGAACCACTCCTCAGTCTTATCACTCCTTGCCTTTTTACACCAGGTCCTATAGTTTTTATTTTTAAAAGGGGACTCGAAGGGTACGTCTCACACCAAAAAGCATACGCCTGAATGCATTTTAACGTCAGCTGCCTTGACTAATTTGAATGGTTTGAGTTATGGAAAGCAGTGTGGTTTTTGACGTGAGCCTCACTCAGGATGAGTTATTTAATTTTATCCATATTTTATGTGTGTAGGAAATCTACAGTTCGGTCCTCTGGCTCAGTGTCAGTGGCAGGGAGGGAAGCCGAAAAACAAGGGTCCAGTACCAACATGAGCAGCTATATGTCAGACTCCCCCATGCATTCCCTGTGTATTTGCAATGAAAAACAATTCATGTACTATTTATACTGCATATGTAAATTAGCTGGTAGTAGTGCTCTGACTGGAAGGATGCCATTGTAAAAAACATATGCAAATCATAAATGAATGTAGCAGAGGGCACATAGTGATTTTGAATCCTAGATATATTGAAAATATAAGCTGTTACATTTTTATAATCGTCAGTTATTTATTTGGTATACATGCAGAAGGTTCACTCTCGGATGGTCTTTAATCTCTCCAACTACTCGCTCTCACTAGTAGATTCAGTAGTATCCATCACGCTTTCACTGTCAGTCATCTTACTTATACAAATAGTATTAGTACAAACAAATACAGCACATCATCTTCACTCCAATAGTTGCTCATGTTTATAAGACATGCAGTACTTGCAGTGCTACTTGTAACTTCATGCGTTTATGGCCTGTTGCTGTTAAGATGTTGTGACATTTTGAAAACACACTTTGCCGCTATAAAACTGAGCATTAATAAACAGGCTTTACTGAACTTTTCAACAGTGTTTCATTTTCTATTTGTGCATTTTCTCATATTACATATTCAGCATCAAAACTATTCATTTTATTTGCTAGAGTGAAAAAATATTTTAACTTGGAACAATTTAAAGACATACTATGAAATAAGGGTCTCTGCACATATATATGTACAAGTTATAATAATCTTTGTACAAGCCTACAATTTTTTTTAAAATTCTACATGGTGTACCTTTAACAAGGGAACAAGTATGTTAACAATAGGTTTATAGTGCTTTATCTCAAATATACTGCAACTTAAATTAACTAGTTTTATTCGTTCCACATGATACTGATGAAAAAAGTGGCAACCATTGGCTTTATGGTCTTTTGGCTTATGGTCAGCAGAATGTTCTTTTGTAAAAAATTTACTTTGTATTTTGATTGTAGGTTTTTGACAATATATCAATCAGTTTTATATACACAGGCTGCATTAGCTCTGTTCATGAAAAACAAAGTTGACTGTACTTTCGGCATACGGAAAAGTAACAGTACATTATCTAGAAAGCAAAAGGACAATTTCAAGTGTTACACCTATAATATTGAATTTGATTAATACGATAGAATTAGCAAAGTATCCAAAAATAAAACTATATATTTCATGACGAACAAGAAAATGTTTACAACTTCAATTGCACATCAACCTTCTGAAGTCCCCCTTTACAGTCTGTTATCGAGCATGGTACACAGTTTAAAAAAACAGACCCAGTTTTCGTTTTTTTAACTGAGCTTTGATTCTCTGCCCAACATCATCGGCCTGGTTTGGAAACTGATGGTTTTTGGGTAAAAGTCTCTCTTCTTTTTTAAAATTTAAATGCAACCCCATTAGTCTGCATAACATCATGGATGTATGGGCTGTGTAATAGAGATATTAGTCATCTATTTTTTTTTTCATTGGAAGTTCAAGTTTTTAACCCAGCTTGGGCCTGGAGCTACTGTTGTGATTTGGGCTGGTGCAAGACTTGGACAGAAACTATACAGGGAAGGACTTGATTTTTTTTTTTTTTTTTTTTTTTTTTAAAGAGGGCATGTTATCCACAAGCAAAACATGGGTTTACTTTATATACAAATACATTACAAATTATATGTAACATTTATTAACCACATATTGTAACACAAACAGTGTATATATTTGCTTCATTTACATGATGCTATACAAGTGCAGGCTTGACTACCATGGTTAAGGTAGCATACATACACATAACTTGTATTACAATTTGTAAAGGCTTTAGTCGGCATGTGCAACATTAATATTTGAGATATTCTGTGGAATTTATGATATTGAGGTAAGTAGCTTTCCTCTGAAAAATAGTTTTTAACTTGTGTAACTGCTCTGTGTTGAGGAATGTTCTCTTTTGGTCTTACATTTTGGGAAATTATAGGAAAATGTGGAATTTAGGACCATGTCAAAGGCCCAGTGTTGATGCAGCTGTGATTTTTTAGACACAGCTGATGCAGGAGAGTGGATGCCTCACTCCTGCACACACACACACACATATATGTATATATGCCCTCAGATAGCTTTGAGAAGCTGAAGGGCCAGAGCATAAGTACACAAATACTTACTGACAGGACACGGCCAGTCCCATAGGTACAGAATTTCTGTACTAGTGTTTTACTAGAGTTTACCATGTAGCGCAATCTCCTATACTGGGTCTGAATTAAAATAAGTATGCACTTTAATGCACACACGTTTCAGATCACACGTATTGTTTGACTGTCCAGGTGACATAACAGAGTCTGTGTAATGGCGCTTACTGTTGCAGACAACAGTCTGGTTTGTAATCCACAGTCTGTGAGAAACGGGTAAAGAAACATCAAATATACACAGACACGCAAGTACAGCGGAGGATTCAGCTGTGTCTAGCCATCAATGTCCCAGCTGAAGAGATGATGTTTCACCAACATATCCTGCACACCCTCTTTCAGTGGCCTCTGCTCCTTTTCCTGGAAAACAAAGGGAATGAGGACAGCCATTACCTAAAGACAACATCAACATTACACCAGAGTGGGAAGTTCCAGTAGATTACACTTCTAACCAAACATCAAATTTAAAGAGAACACTTTGGTAGCTGACAAAAAAAGGCTAACATCAGTGACTGAAACTTTGGTTATAGTAGCTTTGAAACAAATCAAATAGGCTGAAAAAGTAATTCGAAAGGGATCATCAAAACTAGGATATCTAAAAGGTAATGGTAAAATAAGAATAAATAAATCAGATGGGTCAGCATTAACATATTGATAAAATTAGAAGGGTATGATTATAAACCACAAAATTATAAAACATGGTGGGTTTTTTAGTTTAACAGTAACAGTAACCCCTCTGGAATCTGTTTCAGATGCTTGGAGTGTAACAGCTGAAAGCAGCATCGCCAAATGTTTTTGTTCTGCTTTGTGGGACAGCTAATAGAGAAGAACAGGAGGATAGAGGCGGCCTTCCCGACTCGTAAACCAAAAGCATTTCAGAGAGGTAGTCTGGTCCATGGCCATATAGTGCTTTATAAACTAATAAAATCATTGTAAAATCAATATGGAAACTGACAGGTAACCAGTGTAAAGAGTTTCGGTGGATGTAATGTGTGCTCTCCTGTTGGTCTTCCACTGCACTCATGCATCAGAATTTAGAAGTCATTGTAACAGTTTTTCTGTAGTCCAGAAAGAAAAGCCCAACAACAGCCTGGCCAACTGTTTCTACAAGCAGGTACCAGTCTCTGTCTGAGGTGATATAACAGACTTAAATCTATTTTATGGATCACCTCACTTTTTCTTAAGATTATATCAAAAGGTATGAAGTTACAGGGATGGTTTGTGAGGGAAGGTAGTAGTCTTACAACAACGGATAAGTAAACTAGTAACTACAGTAATAACTATACTAGAACATCTACAGTCTGGCATATGACATGTTACCTAGAGGTCCCAACTAAAGAGGTGATGCTGAACCAGCACATCCATAACTTCAGCTTTCAGAATAGCAGATTTCTGAAAAGGCATAAGTCATAGTTTTTCCTTTTTAAAAATACTAATATGTCATCTGTAAATAGTCAAACTTGCTTATTTAGTAAGACTTGCTAGTGCTCTTATTGGGGATGCTGTAGTAATTTCACGGACTCACCTCTTTCTTGTCAGGTAGCTCACAGTCTTGGGAGAGGCTGAAGGCAAACTTTGATAGGACCCTGGGAGGACAAAAAACTTGGTTTGGTCATTGTTTAATTGGTAGGATTATGTATCAAGACAGATACCCAAATCCCTGTGAAAATATCAGTGATTATATAAAAACAAGGCATTAAGCACACAAATTTAACAAACTGCACAATTAATTATGGAAGATGTTGAAGATAACAAGATGCATAGCACTTAATATTGCCATATAACTCATATTTACACAGTCATCTTAAACTGGAGATAAAAACAGGCTTTCGTTTTAAAGTTAGGCAGTTGTTACCTGAGCTCACACTTGATCTGCACCCATCCAGGACTGCGTAGGAAAGACCATGGATGATACCATTTCTCTACAGCAGCCATGCTGGAGCACAACACCTCCAACCACAGGTGTAGCACCTGCTCACTGGGGGAGCAGACAGATGTTAAGAACCCAATAGCCGTGTGTCACCTCACAATCTGTCCATTTACAAATTTTAGTGACTATTTTGTGTTTTGTTCACAGCAGACTTGAAAACTCACTTCAGGCCAACGCAGACGAGAGACCTAAACTTGACATCCATCTGAGCGTGTGCGGTGTCGTGGCTCATGTTGACTGATTGCACCGCCTGTGAAGTGCCAACAGAGGGCGCTCATGCAACTTTCTACTAACGTTTATTCCTACAGGCTAAATTAACAGACATGGTTCAGCCCACACTAGACAAACACCGCTTTCAAGAAACAGTTCTTTTTAGCAGCCGGGAAGTTTTTCAATTTCCATAAAGTAATAGTAAAAACATTTACTTTGCACACTCAGTTTGACACCACACTGAGTAAATGATTACTTACTCTGTATAGCAGCTCCTCTGGTGTTAGTACTTTCCCATCTTCATCTAACCTGGTAAACATCACAAGAGAAATAGTTATTACCTCTAACAAACAAAAAAGTGAAATATACATTTCATCTCAGTTAAATGACCATATGACAATTAAGTTTTACCTGTAGGTTTTACATAGCACCAGTCTGGAGTAGACAGAGTTAAAGTCCCTCTCGACCTCTCTACTGGCCGCCTGAGAGAAAAGAACAATGAAGTCCCATGGTGATTTTGAAACAAACTTTGTGAAATATGGTACCATTTAAAAAAAAAAAAAAAAAAGCTCTCATACCTCCTCTATGAATAACCAAGGATGACAAGGCCCTCCAAGTATAGATGGCTTTTTGAGACCATGCTGAAAGATGGCCTTGAGTGCTGGACACAGTGTGCCCCTGGCCAGGTCTGTCACTGCCTCTGTCACTGAGTCATCACCCGCTAATGAGTACTGACGATAGACAAAAAGCATAAACAAAATAACTATTTGTACAGTATGAATTAGAAACAGAAAATTAGAAAAGTAATGATAGGAGGATACAAGGATTAAAACTGTTCACAAGGAATTTATATTCAAAGGATCATATGCTGAAAAAAGGTCAGCTCTGATATCCTTCTGCCTGATTATGAAGCTGTACATTCACATTTACTGTACCTCTTTGCTTCTTTCATCTAGGATCTCCACAAACTTTGCTGGAAACCAACCTGTTACAAAGAGCAGCATAAAATGTATGTCAAATGCAAGAAGGATTTTAAAACATCCATGACTGAGACAGCAACATTGGTTGTTGATAAGAAAAAGCACACACCTCTAAGACCATTGAGCTCTCCAACCCAACAGTGTTCATCTTTCTGTGAGACAATCTGGAAGAGAAACAGTGCTATAAGAGTAAGAGGTGATAGGAACAGTGTGTTTATGTAACAGAGTGTGTGTGTGTACAATAAGTTTGTGCTTCTTTGTGGAAGCGCTCACTCACAGTGATGATGTCATTCTTCCTAAAGCCCAGTTCATCGTCATCGTGTCGTTCAAAGTCTAGCAAGGCCTTTGCCCGTCTTCGACGGTTGCGCGACACCACTAGAAAGTTTTCATGATCCCGCTGGTGGCTTTCCATGGAGTAGTCGGGTGTCAGGTCCTGGGAGAGACGATTGGGAGGAGGAATCACTAATGAATGTATGTATGAATGATGATATGTAGGACATTTCTTTTTATGAGTACAAACATTATCAGAGTAAAATGTGTCGATATTGACAGTTGTTGTGAAGAAAAAGTCCTAATTCCGTAGCTGTATTCTGTAAATAATTCTTAGTCCTTTGATCAAAAGCATTCCAAGTTTGTCCTGTTAATATAGTTTAAAATAAATCGAGCCAGTTCTGATTATCACATATCAATTTCAGGCTTAAAATATTAACTTTGTGAGGTCCAACCCATATTCAGTTTAAACCCTGCCTGTTTCAAGTATGGATACAGATACAGGTCATGTACTAGGTTAAACAGATACGTACAGATACAGATAGAGAGAATGGTGTACTCGCTCACACCTAGCCTACCCTGTTCCTTTGCTTCAGTGTGTGAACTCACTGTGCTGGAGTGACGTGGATCCAGACAGTGGAAGTGTTCTGCAGTGCGGGTGATGGCCTCTCGCAGGGCTGCCACCAGCTCTGTCTGCTTAATGTTCTTGGATTTCAGGGCCTCTGCCTCATCCTCCCCAAACAGCAGGGAGCTCAGGGTGGACTTCCTGCGCAGGGACTGTCTCCTCTGCACCTGAACACATACAAACAGAGGACAAGTTATTCATTTTGTTGTTTTACGATTTCTTTAATAAGGAAGAATAAACATTACACAAGGGCTGACCTTGTTGAGGTTGGTGTTGAGCGTTGTGTTGTTCCCATTGTTGAGCTGCGCCTGTTCATTTAGGATGTAGGCTAGGTGCTTGTGCCTGTGGGCTTCCAGTGTTTCCTGGGATAGGGTCCCTGCTAGCCTCATAGCCTCGCCGAGAACTGCAGGCCCATCTCTCAGTTGGCTTGGCAGGTCCGACAAAGTATTAAAAATGGATGCAGAGTTCTCTGATGATACAAGCTCTTCCTCCTGGGTGCACAGAGTACATTAAACAAGGATCAATACTTAATATATTATGTTCTTGTAAATAGTAGCAGTGGTCAGTGTAATACTTGGCTTAGGATGGTTTCTGGCTATAGTAGTGGCAGATGTATGATCTTTGGTCAAACAGAAACTATCATCATCATCATCATCATCTTCCTTTGTTCCAAGAAAGTCAAGTAAGTTACTGTCCAAGCAGAGAAACTAAAACTGGTGGTGTCGTGAAATTACCTTGATCTTGAGCATGCCCAGTGTGACCTGGAAGAGCACCAATGAGCCCTGATAGAAGAGGAGATCCCAGATCCTAAGGAGCAGTCGAATATCTACCACACTGGCAAATGACGTCAGGAACCAGTGCAGTGTGATCAGGGACAACTCTGGATGTATATGAAGGAGGGGGTTACCTACTGCATGCTATATACAATTTTTAAGAATTTCAAACACCAACTGTAACAGAGGATTTAATTAACTTATGAAATGTGGCAGTTTAATCTGAAAAATATTTTTTTAATCCTGAACAGCCATTCGGTCCCCATGCACCACATTTTCACGACCTTTGCCAGTGCACATACATACCTATGTCATGCTCCTGCAGAAGACGGTCAAGGGCTGGCAGGTACTGAACTATGAGCTGACGGAGAACTCTTTGGTCGGTTTGGACTCCCAGCAGAGTGGAGGAGAAGTAGGACGGAGGAAGCAGGTCCTCGATCAGGGCGCACATCATCCACAGCACATCCTCCTCCTCGAGAAAGAGCAGTAGACAGGAAACCACCTGGGGCGGGGGGGACGCAGGAGTGTAATTGATGAAAAGGACAGAAAAGAAGAGGAAAATGTTAGAAGAAAGACAAGATCAAAACATGGAAATGTAATGATGGTGCCACTACATGGGTGTTTAGCAAATGCGTGGTGTAATGCAGTGGTTTGATGTGTGAACATGTTCTCACCATGCCAGTGCCCTGACAGTACCCAATATCTGGGTAGAGCCAAGCCAGACCTCTCAGGACCCTTCGCAGCCTCGGCACTCCAACACTGGTTAGGCTACAGAAGCACGCATTGGTCGGCATCGTCCGTAACAGGTCTTTTTCTATCTAAGGGACAGAGGAACAATTCACATATAATTACAAAAGAAGAAAAAGAAAAAGTTGTGGAACGACAGTGGGAAAAAATAACCTAACAATGATCGGTCATTCACCAACATCAATTAATTGATGACTCATTATTTATTCTATGTTCATATTCTGTTGGGATTCTGCAATAGGATTGTGTTTGGTTATGTGACAGGAACTTTGGATTTTACCTGTTTAGCTGTGCTTGTCTCATCATTAGAGCTGTTCTTAATGATTTCTCTGTATGTGATCTCAGAGGTCCTCTTTTTCTGTAGTGCTCCAGCCAGACGCATCCATAGCTAACAAACAAAACATCTTTAAAAATCACTTATTGTAAATAATGAATGTAACAACCAGAAAACATTTGACCTGCTATTGTGGGAAGTATTTTAGCCGATTCCAATCAATGTCCCAAATAGTAGCAGAGTAAGTCTACCTGTGGCCTCATGCTGTGAGGTATTCCACCTAGCACGAGGGAGCGCAGACGGTCAGAGCGTGGGAGGACTGGATCGATGAGGTCCCAGGTCAGGTCGCCCACCGTGTGGTTGTGGGTGAACTCCAAGTGAGCTTGCCAGCGCAATCGCTGTTGGGGATCCTCCCTCTGGGGAGAGCCTTCAATGCCCACCCAGGACCTGGGCTTACCATCGTCTGAGTGAGAAGTGAGCAATACATCAGATTTTTGTGTTCTTTGTATTCTCAAAATTAACTCAAGTCAACTCCATTCCACCTCTTGAACTGAGGTATTGGAAGTACATCAAGTACAAGGCAGAAATAGAACTTCTAAATCATCTGGCAGCAGTTTATTTTAACTATAATGTTTATTTCTTGTTGCTTATTCTGCTTAATGGCTAACATGCAAAAAAAAAAAAAAACGACAGTAAACTCTCAAGTAAGAAAACAAGAGTTACAACTGAGATCACATGCACTCAGTGTGTTTACAGAATGTAGCTAACTGTGCCTACAATGAATATATTCCATTTATTTCTTAAATGGGATTCAGGAATTTTACCAGTGTGGCAAAAATGGAGTGAGGACAGAATTAAGAAGAAATATGCATTCGTGCATGTGTCAGTAAGTGAATGCATTACCTTCAGTGTCTACTCTGAAGCCAAACTCATCATATTGGAGCTCAGTCTGTTCTGAGGGCTCTTTCTGCAGAGACAAATAAATGACACACATTTCATGAGTAGAGGAAAGAAGAAAGGCGACTGTGAAGACCCTCTTGAAGATGACCAGAGCAGCTATTCTGGGCATCTTAATCAGTAAACAACAGATCAGATGTCAGAATCAGATGTTCAATGTCACAAATACTTATCACATGAAGTCACATGCTTACTTGATGGTATTTGGCCAAAATGTCCTGGGGCCACATGCTTGGAGTGAGAGCAGAGAAGGGCCCACCAGGGGCTGGTGTGTAGGTACCTGAAACAGAGATAGATTCATAAATTAGAACATTTAGTACACAAACAGAAAGTATGACACACCTTTCAAGTGAATCATGACAAAGCAGTCTGGAACCACAAACGAAATATCAAGATGTATCCAAAGTAAAGGGGAGGGCATTCATTCTTTTGATTAAATATAATTAACATTATATTAACAATTCATGTTATTCTGATGTGTATATTGTGTATTATGAATAATTCTTTCTAACATAGGCATGTTTAGAGAGAGTCCACATCATATTTTCAGCTGTTCGCACCAAATGTATACAAATCTTTACCTGACATTTCGCTGGAAGTAAACCAAGGCTTCTATATGCAGATACCACAGTAACTGGAGAATAGAGGTCAGAAGATAGTATTCAAACTGTAAAAGGAAGAAAACAGACAAAGAAAAAATGTCAGATACTCAATACCAGGATCATCCTAAAAGCAAGAGGAAATGTCAATTAATACTGAAGACAAAGTGCTCCAGACATCAATCACATTACATCTGGTTTGTCAGCATCAAGAAAATGTGGCAATGGCAATCCATCCAAAAAAAGTAACACACCAATCAATGCCTGAAATCCTTTTGATTAAATCCATCAAATTATACAAGTACCTTGACAATGAGTCCAATCTTAAATCCAATAATCCTTAAACAAAGCAATGTTGCTTTCCAAGCTTTTCTGAAGGAAGAGATTCAGAGGATCTACACTATTACAATACATGAGAGGGGAAGAAAAAACCTGAAATCTACTTTCTCTTCTCATGACCATATGACATGCACGTGTGCTCATGCCCTATTTTTAAATAGCACAAGTCCTGGGGCAACATTAACAAACATTCTTTGAGAACATTCAGAGGAAGACGTCTTCTCACAATTTACTTCTTATTACTTTTTATTTATGAGATTTCAATCTTGTGTTTTGTTGGGATGGTCTTATGTATCACAACTGTGGCCATGGTCTTAAGGTGATTTCACACCTGCACCCTTATGTTCAGTTAAACAGGACTCATTTTCCACCTAGGTGCAATTAATTTTGACATGTTTTAAAACAATAAAGGTTTAAAACTGGTTTTGCTGGTGTGGTTCCATTCTTACACTGTAGTTACTCCTTTGCAGTTAGAATATGAATCCAACTTAACTACCAAGTGTATATACTCAGTGTAAACTGAAATGCTCCTGTACTGCGGTATGACTTGCATTCTAGTATTTGGCAGAGCGCACAAACTAACAGCTTGAGTAGTAGTAGTAGTAGCAGCTAGCCAGAGAATGAATGGAGCACATCTTCTGGTGTGAAGCAATGTAGTATTTCCAAGACGTTTTCCTCCAAGTGCATTTAGTGTACCACTAATATAGCATTGCTTGATATTTTGCCCAGGTAATTACCATGGTTATGAGCAAATGCTAATGCTGTGGTTGCTCCATGTGAATTTGCATGGCAAAGGTTCTCTCAAATAAATGTACTTTAGCCTGGGACACACTGCCTTTTTCCTGTATTTACTTTTTCAAAACTGGATTTTCTTTTACTTTGGTGCCATTGCAGGGGAGCCTGCTGGCCAACAGGCTATTAAACATCATTATTTCTCTCTTCATTTAATTTAGCTGTGTTTGGGCCAATTCATAGTGTCACCAAAATCCATGAAGAGAAACAGCAGACAGCACAGAAAAAAAGCAAATATAGCAAACATGAAGGTGACCATCTGTTACATAATGAGGGTTAAGCTAAGGAGGCTTTACTTTCAATTATGTTGTGCTGAGTGCTGACAAGTTTAAATGTTGTGTTTTCAAACATTTAGTGACAATTGCCATTATGCCTTAAGGCGAGTAACGGGTGGTGAGTAAGGGGAGGGGAAGTCAGATGCTAATAAAAAGGTCATGACATCTTACACGTTACTCAAGTACCACACAGAAACATACATTAGCAGGCACAACAGCACAACCACTGCAACCTGCAAAAGAAGGCTCACCGGCATGCAAACACCCTGCCAAAATGATTCATTCCAGCAGCAAGCTTGCAGCATCTGAAGAGGGATTTAGGACTTAAGAGAGATGAGAAATCAATTTGAGTTGGGGAGGATGGCCAAGTACTTTCAGGCTAGCTCCGTGTGTAGGGGAGTACCAGGATTTTGGACTGACTCCCTTACAAGAACACAAATAGTTTAATCACCTGCCAAGAAAACCAACACGACTGAGGCTCTCCTGCTAACTGTTGCACATATTTACAACCTAACTAAAAAATATTGCGACACCCAGAAGTGAAAGTTTAACCTGAAACTATTGCATTTCGTCATGATTTATCAAAAGGCTGTTGAATCTTACTCCTTGCTGCCATACTTAAAGTAAGATACGAAAAAGGATGACAAATCAGAGCATTTTAGACAAGGATCTTAGCTAGTTGTGTGCATCAGCTCTGATTATGTTTGAAGTAACACTGGAGTTTTCTTAAGTCAAGAATAGATGCAAATATTTTCAGACATTGGTCCACTGATAAAGCATATTGGTTATGTTTATTCAGATAAAATAACTCACAGCCGTCATTTTTTGTGCTCTTTTAATTTTACATTTTTAGTTATGATTATTTTATAATGTTGTTGGTTAATTTTTAAATCATACCATTTAAAAATGCTCACTATTAAAATCCAATACAAGAACTTCTCTCAAAATTCAGGTGGGCTCTATTCGAAAGATTAAAATATCATATAAAATCCAACATTGCAATGCAGCAGTTGCATTCATTGATGAACAACAATACCCACAACAGCAATACACCCCAGACAATATGGCCTGTTATAAATATAAGTTATTGTCAGAATTTGTGTCGTCCAACCTAAGATAGATTATAAGAAACCAATGCTTTGGGTAATTTATGTGATAATAATAATAGGACGGTGTCTTTATCTTACACTGAACATAGAAGATCTCTTCCACTATTGAGGTGCGGCTGTGCTCACCTGTGTTTGCACACACTGGTTAACACCCTGCAAGAAAAGCAAAGAGCAACATCCTGCTGCACTGACAGAGCAGGTGCATGTGCATGTGGGTGGGTGTGACAAAACCCCTGCTTTTACATCAGAAGAGTACGTCCTTATTTGTATCTTGATAACAGAGTTTGTCTTGCCCTGGTGGGATTCCCTACCGACACCCCTCTCCCCTCCCCTTCCCAAACACCTCCCCCAGTTGTTCCTCACAGTAACCACAACAATGGTGAGTCATGTTTCCCTCTTGTGAATCCACCCACCTACACAGCCATGTATGTCAGAGAACCAGTGCTCATGCCCCCGCCAAGACAGCTTTGGCTGAATAATGATAGACAGCCCTTTGCAAAGTACTCTTTGGCAGACATATTTCCGTCTGTCTGTCTCTTTCCTTTCCTCTCTCTCTGCCACACTCTTGCAGCCAGAAATCACATCTAGGCTATTCATTCACACCCTCAATTACACACAGAGACATGTGCCACTGTGATGAACAGGAATGTCGCTTCCTCCAAGGCAGGGAAATGGGAGTTACAGGAAAACCCCATACTAAGGGATCTTGGGAGGTAGGAAAATAAATATGTAGGAGACAAGTGCTTTTTAAATTCCCATACATATACAAGTGGTTTTACAGCACGAAGTCTAGTTTAAATATGGCGCAGAAAAGCTGTAAAAAGAAATTAAAAAACAACTTTGTATGTACCAAACCATTGGCCATTAGAAGACTTGTAGCAACAAGTGAATCATCTGGACTCGTACTTACAGACGCACACAGGCACATACACACAGCAACACATGCTGGGGTGTAACAAAGATGTAAGCTGCAGCATCTGTTAAACCTGTCAGTTCACGAGGATGATTGGCAGAGAGCTGACGGTTCACACCGTTGTAAATTAGAACCAAAAATACATATTTAATCGCTATGAAAGTACCATTTGTATGCAAGTCTGTTGTCCATGCATTATTTGAATATAGAAAGCTGAATGTTCAAGCAAGCTGCAATAACGTAAACGTTACGTCAAACCCCCAGCTGACGTCAAATGCAGTGAAAAGACTATAAAACGAGCAAAAATTGTCAATGGCAACACAATTGACCGACATTAAGGTATATAAATACATTTAACACAAAAGATTCAGCGTGTAATTAACCATTATTGTGAACAGAAAAAGTCTTAAGATACGTTTCAGACACTAGACTAATGTAACGTTAACGTACTTCACTTGTCAGCTGTTAGCCAAACATGCTACCTTTCGCTTTTAGCTAACAGTTGCATAAAACGGACGACTATAGCCTGCTAGCATAACTTACCGTGACATAATTCTAGTGAAAGCACAAGGTTATGGTTGGTAGCGTACGTCTCTTTTGTCGTTGGAAAGGGGAAACGCCATATGCTATGCCATCATTCGTCTCGTATTAGTGATTTCCCTGCGTTGTGCACCTGCTAGCGACGTGTAGCTCCGTCGTATCCTTACACCTTTTTAAGGATTTACCCTGTCTATCCTGAGAAGTAGTCCCACATCCCGGAACTACACATCTCACAGAACATATCCTTCCGCAGAGGAATAGATGACGTAGCATACGACGTTTATTTCTTCCATTCATTCATCAGTTTCCGCGTGTTTTCGCCCATTCATTCCTGCAAGAAAATCAACCTGACACGGGTCACCGTCGGACAGTTTATTACATTCTGGATCCACACCGATTATTTTTGTTCTTGCTAGTTGCATTTGTTATTTGGAATCACTCATAAAATCTTTTGAATCCTTTTTGTTTAAGAGGACGCATGCATAATAAACGGAAAAATAAGAAAGAAAAAAAAAAAGCTGTACATCAATTTTGTTTTCAAACTTTCACAGAATAAACGTTTTAATTTACGTGAAAGGTGTAAACATAATAATTATAATCATCATAATAATATAAATATCCTACAATTAGTGTTATTTTGGCCTTTTAAGTTATAATAAGTGACAATTATATTGTCATGATTTATTTTATAAGCTCTTTTGAAAATACCATTAAAAAACAGCTATATTTAATCAAAAAAATATATTGATAAAAATGAGGTTGTAGCACCACTGCTGATCAGTGTCACCCCTTTATTGTTTTGAGACAAATCTTGAATTTTCTCGAAAATGCTTTCACTGTGGTTCATAATGTTTTTACACAATTACTCCACAAGATGTCTCTAGTGCATGAGTGCACAAGCTTTTTCACATTGGATTCTTCATTATATCCATAGCTCAACCATTGAAAGTAAGACCTGCATATTCCCTTTATTACAGCCCCCACAGGCCTCCGTCTTCCACCTCCACACACCCACTGAACCTCTCACCCACAACGCACACCTAAGATAAGATATTTAAATTGAATTCTGGTGTGCTCATGTAGTCCAAATTGGCCTCAGGGGACAGTAGGTTGTGTTATCTCACGTCAGCTTGTGGAAGTCAGGATAAATGGGCATTAGAACCAAATGATCAGCTATTCTCCTATCTATGAGATAATTCATGCGTGACAGGAGCTGGCACTTTGATGCTGGAGCTGCATATTTTGAACAGTGAGAGACTGCATTTTAATTCCCTTCCAAAAAATGAGATTGTGTGTCATGAAAACGCACGTTGCCTCTTGACAGAGGAACCAATAATCCCTCAAAATGCAAATCACTAAGTGTCTCACTCTACCAACCTACACCCCTGAGTCCCACTGGTTTTATTTTAACTCTTTTAGCAATGACACATGTAAAAAAAAAAAAAAAAAAAAAAAAAAAAGTTGTATGTCCTTTTCTCTAAAACATCTTTGGCCTAACATACCCTTCCCTCAATCTCTCTCCTTCTCTCACCCCTTCCCTTCTGCCTCTGCCCTGTGACACATCAGCATGAAGCTTTTCTGTTCATTCAAACCCTCTTGCGTCGCTTGCATGCACATTTTGCTGCACCATGCCAGAGTGAGTCACATCATTAAAAATGCTGCAGCCTGAAGCCGACCTTGCCCACAGCTTGCCGGCCAAATAGCCCCAACAGTGCATTCACCCTAAATGTCACAGAGATGTGGGTGTGGCTCAGTCCCTTTCTGCAACCTCTTTCCCCCAACTCCACCTCCTCTAGTGTTCATCTGTCTGGATGTCTTCATCATTTTTTAAAAGAATGATGGGCACTGTCAAGCAAGCCCTGGATCTTACACTGCGGTTGCTATGACGTCAGACAGAAGCAGAGAGAGGCGGAGGGAGGATGCCAAGGGAGGAATGAGGAGACAGACAGAGCTGGAGAAACAAAGGGGGGTGGGAGGATACTTGGGAGAGGGAGGGCAGAGAAATAAAGATGCGATAAGGGAAGTGTGAGTGCACAAAATATAGGAGAATTAGAACGAGATTCATTAAAAAAAGTGCATGTGTTTGTGTGTGGCTGAAGAAAATTAAGGGCAAGTGTAAGGTGAGGAATAAGGAAAAAAGCAGTGAAAAACAGAGAGAAAAAGTAGAGGGAGGAGAGAAGACGTGGGCTGAAAGAGGCATTTTTTTGATATATTGTTCATATAAAGCAGGAGATACCTCAGGCTCACAGCCTTGGTGTGTATGTGGGCGGGTTTTTAGTCAGCTCCAAAGCTTGCACGCACTCAGATACAAGCACATATGCACTAGTGTTATTGACATGTTCATTGGATCAGATGAAAGAGATTATTGATCTAGATGAATCAGCAGCTTTGCATCAGATAGATGAGTTAGAAGGAAAAAAAAAGCGATAGGACCACTTGTTCACACTGAGTCAGTTTGCTGCAGTCTTGCAGTTTTCCTGCAGGACAGAAGATAGCGCTGTTGCATTACGTCAGTCAGTATACAATTAACCCTGCATGTGAGCCCTTTTTGATTATATTACAAATGCAAATGTGTGCATGTGCCCACATGAGCGCATGCATGAGATCATGCATTGATGTGTAGGAAAACAGGCTTGTGTGCCCACATATCAGCGTCGTTCATGCATATTCATTTATGAGTATGCATGCATACATATTTGTCTTTACGATGTCATATGTGTGTGCTGAGTTTTTCCAGCATGCATAATAAAATCACAATGAGGGCGTGACTCCTTTGAGTCCTCGCTCTAATATTCTCATCTTTTTGAACTAAATTGAAATCATTCAGGTGTACATGATTAAGTCTGCATGTCTTTACTGTCATACAGGAAAGCGTAGGGCGGCCCTTAAGCAACACAGGGCACAGGTTTATGTAACCTGCATGATCAGGCTTCTGCCTTTGGGATCATTTATGCATATAAGGCCAGAATAGACTAACTCAGGCTGGGTCTCTTGGGCTGGATCATGGGGCTTTCACGCAGCTGTTCCCCTAGTCTCAGAGGATCTCTCCTGTGATGAGGAGGATTGAAGGTAAAGGGCAGGGGCTCTGAGGCTTCACATTGCAATGGCAAGTGAATTCTCATGGGTGTTGTGCTGGGAGTGTCTGCTCTGTGTATTTATGATTCAGTGATGTTAAATGTATTCTGGGGTAGAGCATGTAGGGCAAAAAAGAAGGGCAAACATGCTTCCTACCTGTCACCAATTAGACAGAAAATAGAGATCCGCGTGTGATGAAGAAAACACATTTCAATAGCATGTTCTCTGATTCTTACTTCTGGGTCATGGGAGGGGCATGGTTTAAAAGCAAATGTGAGAGCTAGGGGGAAAAAGAATGACAGGAGTCTCATGAGTATCATGACATCTTTAGTGCACTTATATACAAATCCCACATTCTCTCTGTCTAGGCTTGTTTTTATCATTTACTGAGGTCAAGTCATGTGGGAAATGCTGCACCGAGTATCCAAACACATTCACACACTCTGGGGGTTGCTGTAATGTAAAGGAGGTGAGTGTGATGGTGAATATGAAGGTGGAAAGGGACCAACATGTTAAACTGACAGCGAGGGAAGCATATGGGGTCAGATTTACAATGTGAGACATAAAAAAGCAGAGCCAAAGAGGGTAGAGATAGTAATCATAAAGCAACAGCAGGATTTGTGGATGCTATTTTCACTGCAGCATATACAATTGCTGCATTAATGTATCACTGCAATAAAACATTTGTATTTCTACTTTAACAGAATGCTAAAAGAAACCCCAAACAATGGGCTATTGCCATAACAGGAAATCTGTATTCTGCAATATAATAATAGAACTACACAGCAGTATCTATGAAAGCAATTTCTTTATTGCAGTTTTGAAAAGGAACACGTTGTGTAACTAGTGCCTACAACAATAGCTGACATTGCAACCAACTGTAGTAATTAGCCTCTCTACCTAAAGGGACAGTTCACCACAAAATAACTAGTATCACAAGTATTTAAGTCTTCTGCAATGCAATGATAGATATACAACAAAGAAGGTTATGATTTGGGATGTGGCTACCTTGGATCGACAGGTCCATAACACAGTGAGCTGTCATCAGCAAAGAATCATAGAAAAACAGCAAAACAATGTGTATCCACATTCGACCCTTTCACAGTGTGTTTTAAGGTCATCAAAGGTTATTCGAACATTTTGGCCATTAAAGAAGCTGTTTTGATCACAATCAGGTAAACTGCGGGCCTTAGTTTGGGGACCACTGATCTAGATAGATAAACAGTGCTACATGTTAGAGGAACAATATGCCTGTTACTTTCTTAATTGATGTGAACTGTCCCTTTAAATAATTATTTAGTGTATAGTGCTTTGCTGTTTGCACAGCAATTACACCACTTCATTCTGTCCATCTGCTGTAGCCATTTGTTGGGTGGGAGGCCAGTCATTATTTGTCTCAGTGATAGACACAGGCGAGTGGATGTTATGGCTACATAAATCCCTCAGACTTCCTCCCTCCCCTCTTGTATTTATGACCGTGAATGTAATGCTTGTTAACCCCTGAACCCCTTGCCCAGTGTGTTACACTGTCTTCGTGGGTTTGCCTTTTCAGATTAACTCACAGCTGACACAGATGTCTAAAAATAGTCTGGCTCACAAACAATCCATTATAAATGAGAAAATCAGGATTAGTATACCTATAATAGGTTAGTATTCATTCAATCTGTATCCTTTCACCGTATGTCAATACTCAAGTCATGAAGTACACGAATAGGAACTGGAAATATGAAAAACGCCTTGGCTTATTTAGATTTTTTCATCTATTGTACACAAATCTTAGTAGGTGATAAAGTAAAATTGAGAAAATCATTGTGAGTCCTGTGCAGCCCTTGACTCTCACCTTGGGACTCGCTGTTCCTTAATAATTATGAATTACTTCTTGTTGTGACTGGAGTTATTCTTGCCTGCTGCTGCTTGGCTTTATGATACTCTCATGCAGCTCTTTTATGTAGCGGTGAATTGAGAATGTAATATGAACTCATGTTTGAGTATTAGGAGTGTTATTGGCTGAACTGGATTGCGGCATACCTTCCAGCCATTTGCTGTTGTTTTGTGGTAGGGGACTTCCATTTGGCTCATTGTAAACCAGGAATCTAGCAGAGGATAATATTTTATGTTGGCTTCAGGGATTTGTTTTGCACACAACCCACGATTATTACCCTGTTTTATTGGCATCATGTGATGCTCAGCATTGCTTTTGTGTTATAGGATAGCTCTCCACATTTTCATTTCATACATGAACACTTCATATTCTGCCAAGCATTTGGGGAGTATTTCCACTGAAAGCGGTGATTTGATTTGACAGCTGGCTTTACTGGTAATTTCATGATCTGCTGAGTTTCTCCTCTATGGTTTACACTGCTGCCACACTCAAACATACTTGTTGCCAGAATTCAGTTTGAGTGAATGTACAACTGCTGTGTCAATCATAATAATACCTAAGAAAACAGTCTACAAGTTTCATTTAAGTCATCAATCATCCGTTGTGTAGCTTTACGTCAAAGCCTTCCAACTTATATGAGGTTGAACACAGGGTTTAGAATACATTTAATTTTTTACTCACTGTATGGGACACTGTGGTCTTAGCAAATGGCAACATCAGGGCCTGAGAAATTTAAACAATGCCAGCTGTGCCTTAAAGCTGTGTTCTTTCTAATGGTCAGCAGGGGGCGACTCCACTGGTTGCAAAAGGAAGTCTGATTTTATAGAAGCCTGTAAGAACATGTCTCTACCTCTTACCACAGTAAAGATTTTCCTCATGAATTTATGGTCTTAGTAAAAAGTTTTCTACAGTACAGCATGAAGCTGATTTTGGTCTAATTTTAGTTAAAATACCAGGGTGACCAGTGTGTTTTTATCTTAGAAACTAGACCCTTGCATTGTTCATAAAGGGTAATTGTAACTTGTTGGTTTCTTACAAAAATGCTTTTTTTTAGTGACCGGTTGTATATAAAGACAATAAAAGGAGGTGACGGTAGATTCTGAATTAAATAACCAAGCTAGCTAACTACAGCGCGTATACATAGTA
>JAOWBC010000458.1:15130729-15144016 GCA_028566105.1 Hypoplectrus providencianus
TTTTCTGCCAGTACAAATGTCCTGTATTGATGTTTTTGTGGTAGATCAGCAGTCCCCAACCTTTTCTGCACCAAGGACTGGGTTCACGTAAGACATATTTTCACAGACCGGTCTTCAAGCCCTGTGCTTGTTCCTGTGCAAATGGGCACATCTGGGTGTAACGTGCGAGAGTTTCCATTGTCCAGTTTATTCCATGATTTTGTTTTGATGGCTGTCACGGCAAAAAAGCTGCAAAGACGTTGTTTACCCATTCCTTGGCAAGTTTGTGGCCTTAATTGAACGGTAACTGTCTCATGTTGTGTCAAGTGACGAAAAATCCGGTCATTTTTCAAAATAAAACATCTTTCAGCCTCTGATAATCAATTAAACTGAAACAATGTCATTTATTTTATTCCTGTGCGGCCCTGTAACAAAAGGCCAGGGACTGGTACCGGTTCACAGACCGGTGGTTGGGGACCACTGTGGTAGAGGACCCCACTGGGCCATTGAAATCTCCCCAAGATCCAACCACCCATCTAAACTCTCTCTTCTGGCTACAAATAACAAACTAGCAATGCTGAAAAATCCGGACCTGTATCTTCAAAACAGCAGTCCACAAACCAGTTGGTGAAGAGTCTGAGGTGAAGTTCCTTTTTACTTATTCTTTAATTTTTTTTTTGTTTGTTTTAACACTCATCCTTTCTTTAGCTGAGTCAAACCAACCAGAGATTTGAGCAGATATTTTTATCTCCAACCAGTAAGCCAGCTTTCAGTTGGTCTGCCTGCTCCACGTGCTAACTAATGAATGCTGAAGGGTTTTTATTTATTCATTCTCCAGATGCGTCCTGCCCCTTATGAATATGATTAAGAGCATATTGCGGAGCACATGTCCATGAGGCCCTTCATGCCTATTGAGTGGACTGATCATCAGCTGGTCATCAGCTGGATAATGTATATATTCAAAAGCTACATTTATTTCAACATCTTTCTCCAGCATGAATTTTGTAGCATGAAAGAAACTTTATCGGAGGTCCAGGGTTTATTCTGAACCCTCTGCTCTCACATGAAACCACTGAGATTGCCTGCAATAGCTTTCCATAACCTGCATTACATGTGGTGAATTTTATTAGTTTACCAACGCAAGAGCTTGCAGCGGTTGCCAGAGCTCATGTAGTGAAAGTAATCATTTCATTGCATTTTCTCTCGCGACAATCACCTCTGAATGTGCCCGTGTATTGGATTTAAAGCCTGCTTCGATGATTTTATGACATCATTTGAAATGTAGTGTAAGATGTCAAAAAGGTTCTTGTCTCACTGCTCTCGAAATAATGACAAACAATACATTTGATCGCAAGGAATATTAGTGACAACACATGTAATTAGATCTGTCTTTATGCATGCAAAAAGCCTGAAAGTTACTACAAATTTTGCCTTATTGCTCGACTTTTTCATGGCAGTGTTTGCTACCTGGGTTTGATCAAATATTTAACATTCTCCTTTTACCTCACTCATACTTCAAGCTCCAGCACAGGAAATCAAATATTGAAAGTCTGTGTTTTAATAAATAAGTTTAGCATGCTGCACACATACACAGTTCTACACGGAGAATTATGTGCAGCCGTGCATGCAAAACTACATGTCTACACGCAAAAACACACACACGCTCCTTCACACACATCACATATAAATGATATAAGATGGCTTTAAAAGGCACATTTTCTTCCCAGGAGGTAGAATATCCCATGTCCAATTCTTTGACTGTGGAGAATTTGTTCAAGAAGAGGTCAACTTAAAGTCTTACATGGCCCTGATTACAATGGTGGCTCAGCATGTTGCCTTGTTATCCCTTTCCCCCTAAGCACTCTATAAACATGGAGCCTACGGGGATTAGAACATCAGGGGGATACAAATACTCTTCTTCTTCCGTTTGATATGTGCTGACATGTGCATGTGTGTGTTTACGCGGCCTGTGTCAGTGTGTGTGTAAAAGATAGGGGAAAAAATGTATACGTTACACATGCATCGGCAGTACATTAGAAGCATGTGTGACGTGATGTCAACTGAATATTGTAGGAGAGTAAAGACAGGACAGGTGTTCAGTTTTGCAGTGATACGATTACTGCACATATACTTGAACTCTCAGTTAAGCTTTTTGTCCGTAGCCAGTTCGAGGCGTTTGGACATTTGAATAAGTTGTCCTCTGCATAAACCTCACTGAAAATCTCACATGAATTTAAAGATTCCTTTAACTGTTTCCTGTCTAACTTTTCTGTTAGAAAAGTTAGAAAATAAAATATAAATAAATAAATAATCTTTCTAATTATAATCTCTAATAATTTTTTCCAACATATGTGGCTCAAATCAAGCATGTCACAAATTCAGCTTTAGTTAAGATCTTTGACCTTAGACTAGTACATTTTCAATATTAAATAATTGAACATAAATTACCATCTGACATGTGTCATTTCAGACATCATGATGAAAGTCAAGTCAGAATTATTTAACTAGCATGCAAGTCATCATCACTCCAAGTCACAGTTGACACTTCAACACTTAAAGTCGCTAAAATGTTCAAGAAATGTTTCAACACAGGCTTGAGCTGTGTCTGTCTTAAAAAAAAATACTTAATATGAGTTGGAAATGATATTTCTGAATAAGTTCTGACATAGCGAACATTTAACTCACATGACTGATCAGCTGTTTCTGCTCTGTCGGTCAAGATGAACTGACATGAAAGAACAATTATAAGTTGCTCAACTGAATCAGATTCCTGAAGACTTCTCTCCATTTCCTCTTGTGGGTGGCCGAAGTTGTCTGATTAGAAATCTCTTTTTTGTTGTTGTTTTCTCTCTACTTCTCATGTTTACTGTCAGCTTAGCCTACAGCAATACATTACACTGCCATCTCATCAGCTTTGTTTATCACCTCTTAATCATCCTAATTCATTTCTTCATATCTTGTTCTATACGACTACTATTTCTACCACTACTTTCCTTGAATAAATATTTCTAATATGGATATGCTTTTAATATATTTTTCAGCTAAAACTGAACACCACATTCACTCGGCATTGTTGGTGATGGTAGTTAATAAATGAGAGCAGCCCAGATTATTATGAGACGGATCTAAATGTAGCAGTCTTGTCAGCTAAACTATTCTTTCCTATGTTACATAACTTCAAAAAGCATTTATGAGAGAAATTTTGCCTCTATTTTAAGGTTGCTAAAGTCAAAATTAGTCATCCGGAACAGTTGTTGTGTTCTGGTTTCAGAATGATGACGATAGTTGGAGAACGACAGATGTAAAATAGGATGTAGGCTCAATAGGATGACATTTATGCTTGTCGGATGCAGATAATAAGGCTTTTTTTTAAATGAAATTGATGGAAAAATTTGTACAGCTGCAGGATTAGGGCTGAGCCCCAAATGTCAAACATCTGGCTTTGCCCCTGGTATTCACATATGTGGGTGTGAAGCTGCCCCAGTAACATTTCCCTCACCCTAAAAAATCTCTATATATGGTAGCTTATCTCGTCTTTGCTCTCCTACTCATCTTTTTCTTTCCCCCTCTCCCTTTTCTCCTCCCTGCAGTTCTTAGACATGCCTTACACACACACACACACACATACACACACACACACGCACGCACGTATTAATTCCCAAATGAACCCACTGTGTACAATTCATCCGTCACAGCCCTTCCTGTTGGTTGTCATTAGTCTTAGCCTTATGTTGTAGTGTCTTTGTGATGTGATGCAATGCGATGCAATGTGTCTTAGTGACATATCTATTGTGTCAGTGTACGATCTATACGTGCTATGCTGTGCTTTCTGTCAATGTGCACCTGTTGAATTGTGCATGAGCAATAAAAAAACATGTCTGTGCTGCTCAGTGCTGTGTGTTTGCCCTGCTTAATATTTCAGGGAGGTCATAACAGCTGTTTGTCTGACCAGATCAGGACTAAGATTTCCTGCAACACATCCAATGTTCTTCCTTCCATCCTCTCCCTCACATATCTCACCATCTTCATCGATGCCAGTCCTCTCCTATTGTCTCTTGTATGCTCTCAGCGCAGATTCAAGTGTCACTCTGTGTGCCTCTCCGCTCTCCCCGTTATTTGTCCATGCCTGCTGCCCTCCATCCTTTCTCTTTCTGTCTCTCCAGTCATCCGTACCCTTCTCCCTCATTTTTCTCAATCTGTGCTCATCCCTCCATTCACCTCTTTCCCCCCCTGCTCACCAGCCCCGTCTGCCCACTTTCTGTCCTCGTTTTCTCCACCTGATAACAAGCAGGGTAGTGCAATGCTACGCTTCGCTGGCTCCCCTCCCTGCTGCACACGGAGAATGTGAATGGTGCACAAAGAGAACCAGGAGGCACACATACAAGCCCTGCACAGACACACAGGTTGTTGGAAATGCACGTGCTCACGCATGCACTGCAATCACACGAATACACGTAAGTATTTCACACACACACTTTTATATAAATACCACAAGGAAATGTGTGATTTATCTATTTTCAGCATGAGTCATCACCCTGGTGAGAGGCTAGTACTCGCTATGAAGTAATGAAATTTAAGGCTGTCTTTTACTAGCTAGCTTCACTTTCAATAGGAGTGCTGAAGCAGCAAGACATGGATATGAATAATGCCATAATTCATGCCCAGAACATTATTTTTTCTGGCTTGCCGGCTCTAGAGCCCTATGAAATGTTTTGCATAGATCAAGCTCACTTGGTTGCCCCCGTGGCAAAGTTTGTAGAAATGTATACTTTGGAAAAGATGCAAGGGGAGTTTAGAGTTTTAGCAAAAGCAAAAGGAATTCTAAAATCTGTCTGTTTAATGCTAAATTATATTATGGATTACAATATTGGAGGAATGTTCTCTTTATATAAAGAATGAAGGGATGATTCTTAATTTGCATAATACTTTCTGGACTTCACTGAATGATTCAGGAACAATACACGAGTCAAATTGGAAACGAGTAAAATAGCTGAGCGGGAGTAGTATGAAAGATGACAGTGAGTTTTTATTTTCCTATAAAAACTGGTCATTTCCGTAGCAGAATGTAAGAAATGTGAAATGCTCGAGGTTTAGTAAGTATCAAAGCAGAAAGCACACTGGGTTTCTGGCAGTTTTTGTAGCATTGTGCAATTCTTTGAAAAGCTAAACTTAAAAAGCATAAAAGAAAGCAATGAATGCCAGCCAATGTATGATTCTCTGCTGGTGGTGGCACTTTTTGGATACTCACAAGCTGTGCAGAACAAAACATGTTATGAAGCCACAAAAACAGATTGCTGGCCAGCAGGGGCAGCTAAGGCTGAGTATTAGTTGGCAAGGTAGTCTCTCTGAACGGCCTCACCTGTATGAGGATATCACTTGGTATCCAAACCTTTGTTAATGGTATTTGCTTCAAATGTAAGTCACATAAGTCTCTCTAAGTTTCTGTATTTTTTTCAATAGATTTAGTGCCCCAATGGTTAGCAGAGGATAAACATTTGTCATGACTAAATGGCTGCAGTTTTAAACATGGACAAGTTGTGGAACAGTCAAAGTTTAATAAGGTCAAACCCCCAAAACTACTTGTCTTGTAAGTTATGATAGTCTGTAACCTATGTTATGTAGGTGACATGAATGAAGTATATAACAGTACATAACTTATGTATTAAATAAATCAACACTGACTTTTGGTTTCACACCAGAAGTCCATGGCAGCAGCCTGGTTCAACATCCTGTGTTTGTTTGACCGATCTGATCACCCTGACCTCCTCCAAATGCGGACTTTGTTCCTCCATATACCATATCACCTGATCTGCTTTTTTGTCCCAGTCACTGTAACGACAGTCACTAAAGAGTCACTCTGAATATTAACATATTCTAAGTCACAGATAAAGTCCACTTGTTCTGGAACAGATCGTGGTTTGAAAAAGGGAAATTTGTGTCTGATGACATGAGAGAAAAAAAAAGAGGAGTTTAAGCAGTCTGATTACCAAACGAGAGTCTGACAACCTTAATCACAGTACCAACTGAAATGATTGAACTATCAATGGTCCCAACACTCCACTCATGCCGTTACCTTGAAGTGGATATGCCTGGGAAAAAGAAAGTAAAAGGCACCACAGATGACTAATTAAAAACATATTAATCACAGGTCTGGCTTAATTCATGACAAATGATTCTGCTGGCTCCAGAAGAATCACACTGATAAAAACATGGTTAAAATGTGATATTTGACAAATATGACTCCATTAAAGGGGTTGAACAGTCTAATATTGTACGTTTATGGACAAATGTAAACTGTGTCACACTTAATTTGGCATGAGGGCACCTGGTTTTGGATTGCTTCATAAAATCTGTCAGTGTTGACCAATACAATTTTGAGCTGCTGAGCTTGCTTGGGGCTATTTCATCAGCCTTACAGGGTTTTAAATCCCACCCAACCATTGGAAAATCAGTCTGACTACAATACATATATATATGAATCATAATTGGAGGATGCCTTTGCTGGATAGTGGTGTGAAGAGGGCAGATTTTAAATGTCGAGCCACTACATGCCCACATGACAGCAAACATCCGCCTTACTGTGTAAGTGTTATTGAGCCAACTCTGAACTTTGACTTCCTTATGAAAAGGGAGCATTAAAGAAAATATCCCTACAGGAAATGAACAAATGCCACCAGAAACAAAAGAAAAAAAGCTGACATCTGGTCAATACACAACCATATAAGAAAAGACGATATTATTGTCTACGTTTGTATAGACCTGTCTGCATATTTGTTGTGTATCTTTGTGTAACAAGGTAAGATTGTGATTGACAGAGAGAGTGAGCAGAATAACATCACTGTGACTTCAAGCAGAGAGTGAAGGCTACAATGAGAGAACAAGGTCCAAAAGCAACAATAAATGCCTCAATGACAAGTCAAGAGATGGAGCCTAAAAGCACAGCAACAGTGTGCAAGAGCAGCAGGCAGAAGAGGGAGGGAGCGAACAAGAACAAAGCAAAGAGAATGAGGGAGCGGCAGTGATAAGAGGACGAGGAGAGGAGAGGAGGGAGCTCCTCTGGGGTGTAATTAAGGCTCTGAATCCTGTTCGCCATTGACCGCTAGAACTTAAGAGAGATGAGGGGCGAGATGTGCAAGTGGAGATGCAGAGAGCGGATTAACACACAAGGGAGGGAAGGGAAGTCCCTGAGCGAAAGGCAAAGTATTAAAGGTAAACAATGTACATTTTTGAGAAAGGAGCATGTGAAGACGGAGGATGACAGTGGAATAAAAGAAAAATGCTAAGTAGAGTGGAGAAAGTAACGTGGGAATGTCTTCAAAAGACAGATAAAGGACAGAACATGAATAAAGACTGAAAGAGAGAGATAATTAGGGAGGTAAAAGGAGTAAGGAAATGGAATTATGGTTGACAGATGCGCTGATTGCAAATTTTAACTTTCTTTTTATCCATTTATCCATTCTGTGTAGAGTTGTCATAACAACTTTGAGTAGATAATGGATAAACACATTTACCAGCCCGAGCCCTTACATTTTGACTGTGTAGGCCACAACTTTAATGCCACAAGTGATACTGTCTGTGTCCAAAGCAGTCCCTCTGTGGACGTGTCTTTTATCTGACATATTGATTGATAAGAGCGAAGCTTGGCTCTTAGGCAACCAATATTTGTCCCGGTTGAGGACAGCCATTTGAAAGCGGGACAGAGACAGGCTTGGACAGGTTGGCACTTGGCTGTCAGGGGACTCCATGGCAGCGCTGTCTCATTATCATCCCCGTGTCATTCTGTGCATCCTCTTATTAGCACTGCTATTACATCAAACATTGCTATTAGACACTGTAAAGATAATTTTGTTTAAAGAGATTAAACTGGCCAACATCACCATGTTGACACTTTACTTTGGGAAAGCTGAGGGATAGAATGTTTCAAACATTTGTGTCAGCGAATTAAAAGGCAGAGGAACCACCTGGGAAAAAGCTGTTGGCAATGTGTTCACTGGTCTAGATCGTTTTCTGACAAACATTTGGCTCTTGCATTTATTTATTTTTTTTTGATTAAGAAGCCTTTCATGCTGAAGTGAGAACACAGCTTTGTAGTTTTTTCTTGTTATTCTCAGCTTTACTACAATCTTCTACAGGAATTACTTGCTTTCATCTATCCACAGAGATTAGGAGGATTACGATCTATTCTTTAAATAGGGTGTAACACAGGTTGAGTAGGGCTACGCAACACTTTATCCCTTTGGGTAAACTCTGCCAGATTTGGAAATTAGGTTGAATACATCAGTGATTCAAGATATAAAAAAGACTTGAGTTTATTCAAGAGGCAGGTTGTTGGTCCTTAACCCTGCATTCTTTCTAATGGCCAACAGAGGGCGACTCCACTGGTTGCAAAATGAAGTCTGATTGTATCAAAGTCTCCAAGATAATTACCCTGCCAGTCAAGATATTACCTCAAAACATGTTTTTAATGATGGTGATAATGATGATTTCCAATCACATGGTCAAATGTTCTGTAATACAGCAACATGTTTAATTTTAGATCCTGTTTTAAGAAAAACAGACAATTAAGCAGGGTATGTTCTAAGGTGGGGCTACCTTGTGATTCCACTAACACAATTTTGTCACTGTTTTGTCTTAGTACTCAACTCTTGCACAGTGTGTTTTCATTTTCTGAAAGTCAACTGTAACATTTTGGTCACCTAACAGTTGTGTCCAGAATTCAGTTGTAAGTACTGGTGAAGTCTGCCGAGATGCCTGTTTAATTTAACGCCTTACTTACCATGCCAGATAACTATTGCCTGGGCTAGCTGATAACTTATCTGTACTCCGTCATCCAAATATGGTCACTCTGGTGCCCAAAATGACAAGATGGTCATAAACTTGAGGACTGATAATGTTGTTCACAAACCACCAATGGGTAATAGGCTGGATTTACTTCTTTGTAGGCTGACTCAACTGTCTCCAGAAAGTCCAAATGTTCCTGTTTCGTGCGAGTACACAAATTGGACAAAGGGAACATCTTAATATTATATTTTCAAAGATTACTTTGGTTTTTTCATGGTTCAGTTCATGAGGCCTATAGAGATTTCTTCCACCTATATCTGGCTTGTGGTGTAGAAACCCGAGAACTGTTCAAAACTTTCATACCAACTGCTTTCAAACTTAATGTAAGTCAATATGTAAAGTTTCAGTGTGTGAGGTGGGGGAGAGCTGCATGGCACAATGTAACAGATTTACAAAGTGCCATGCCTTTGAAACTGGCATGCCTTTGAAAGAACGTCTCTTGGGATTTGCAGGCTCCCACAGGACAGGGAAGAAAAAGCTTAGAGAACATCAATGCTCTAACATGCAAAACTGATCCTCTTACTTTTGATACGTGTCACACACAAGTGACAGAAAGAGCTCAACAAACACTGGCAATTGTTTTATCTGGTATTATACTGCATTAAGGTACAGATTTTCAATCTTAACTGCTATTAACTTAATTGTCCAACTTTTAATCGCTGCCATCAAAGAAACCTGATATTATGTCTGATTGTGGAGCACTTTCACTCAAATCCCTGAGACCATAACTGATGATGACAATTCAGCTCCAGCTCTGCAAGATGAATTGAAGCATGAAGATGATTTGAAAAACTCACCGTAATTGACGCTGACAGTAGTAGGATGACTGTGCGTTGGGTGCTGTTTCCTTTCCGAAAGGAGATTTGGTGCTGCGAGCGGTTAGCTGCATCGGCTCGCCGCTGATGCCGAGCTCCCTCGGGTGCGGTGGTGAGTCAGGTTCCCTGTCGCAATGCATTCGCTACAACACAGACATGCTCTGGGGAGTCCATGACTGATCCTCCTGGCCTGCAGTGGACCGTTTGTGTGTATGTGTGTGTGTATCTACATGGCATGTGTCCTGCAAAACTACAAACTACAAGAAAGACTTTAGAGCCCCTTGTTGATGTCAAATACCTTGACCCAGTCAGCACATGGCAGACACTCATCCTAAGTGAAGTACACACGTAATGTGTGACTTTAAACCAACAGTATGACTCTGACAGTTGGCTTTTGCTGCAAGAGCTGCAAGACATAAACAGCTCCATTATCTGTTAATGAAGTGTTATTTGATGCATATGAGTTAATTATGCATTGCACACGCTGGTGTTTGCAGGTTCGCAGTGTTTTATGTGAGCAGACTCCGTATTGGCTCATATGCACAACGCAGTGGCAACATCGATGACAAGGATTGACGGAGCACTCCGCCCTCTGATTGCCAAGGACATCACACAGTAGGTGATGGATGCAGCTTTGAATCTAAAGCAGGTCGCTTGCACAGCTGTAAACAAAAAAATAATTAGATTAAATGCACTGGGATTATTGCTGTAAAATAAATATTATAAAACATTTTCAACAAACAGAACTTAAGGTAAGGGTATATATATTTATGCATTTTAATTTTCGGTAAACGGTCCCTGTAAAGTACGACTTCACATCATGTCCCCATAAATACACCAAAACAAGGAGGAGTGTTATTCTGGACACACACATATTTTTCTGGTTGGTACGACATTGCATATTGGTTCGACATGTTGTAATATCCATATGACATGATATATGATATCAGGGACTGTGCTCACCTCACACTTCGCACACCATCAGTCTTCATCTATCTCCAAGCATTTCCCTGCCCTCTGCTGTTCAAAGCCGCTGAGGTTAAATTAAAACTAAAACAACACTGAGCAGCCCTCTTTCTGCCTCCCCTCCTCTTTTCTCAGTCATGGCTCCCTTCATTTACAGCCCTCAATTTATTGCAATCTCATAACTCATTTCTGGCCTTTTTACTGAGCTGACTGACTGCTGTCTGATGACTGGCTGCTGAAAATTAATTTACTGCTGTGTCTTACACAGTAGTTATTACTCATGTGTTAAAAAGGTGTAATTATACAACATACATACAACTCATACAACTCTATGTGCACCATTACAACACCCTAATAAGCATCATTCAAGCTGATATAACTGATGCAAAATATAAGGACTTTTTAGAAAATTAAAAATGTTTTCAAGGTCATTGGAGTAAGAGATAGGCAATAAGACCCTTTAAGGTTGATATAAGATGCTCAGGAACATTTAAGTTGTTTAAAAAATGTGTGTTAATTACAGTCTTGTAAACATATTTAGTGTTAGATGCCTGTATAGAACTTATAAGGGCCATATTACATATTAATTAACAATTTTTACAAGGACCTTAATATTGTAAAGAATTAGATGTCTTGCTGTTAGGGAAAACTTTTTTTTTATAATGGAGATCTTTATTAAAAAGAGGCCATCACCCAGGCTTGATATCTTAACCCTCAATTTTATATATTTTAATACTACGAGAAAAAACCTTTCTATGTCTGACATGTCAAGGCAGCCTCTTGCACTGCTATTCTCACAATGTGCAGGATAAATGAAGTTCTAAGATGAGCGCTGATCCAGACAATGATACTCTCATAAAAGGGTTTTGAGAAATGGCATCGGTGCATCTCTAAGTGAAGGCATTGCTCTCTGACAGCTGTTAATTAATTTTACATGGCAGAGATACGTCATGCAGTTGTTGGATTTATTCTACAGTATTAAATAAGTAATAACTATAGTCATGGTGTGTGGTTGAGCCTTGTTAGATATTGTTTAAGCATCTTTGTGTAACATTATAGTCTCTAAATAAACTTATGTTACTCCCGCAATCTTGTTTTCATGGTGGCCATTATTGACTGCAAGATGCAAACAACTATTTTTTTTGTTTGTTTGTTTGTTTTCAAAATGAAGCTTCTTACTGTCACTTTACTTGGATCTTACATGCCACTCCTATATCCTTATATTCATTCTGTTCTAGCTTGTACCTGTCATATTGGTGACAGGTTGGGTCCCAGGAGTCTGTTGTCTGCTCCTCCTGTCATGTGCAATATAGCACAAGCAACAAGCATCTGGTCAGGCCCACCAGTCAGAAATACTGCTCCGTATTAATTCGAGAATCAGTCCTGACTTTGCTGGCATCTCATACCTTCAAGATGGTGGCAGTGAAAATTCGGCCTATTCCCTTGGCACTGATCTTTGCAAAACATATAAATCGTGACCTGCCTTCTTGGCTGCTCTCCAGCCAACTCAATCCAACCCTAAGGCCCTTTTAAATTTCCAGTGAAGGACTTCCATGTGTGAAAATACGAAGTTTGCATCAGAGTTGACTGAGTTAGCAATGCATTGACTGAGTTGCTGCTGAAGTCTGTTACATTTGCTGAATAAATTAAGAATTATGTCTAATCACGGTCCAATTATATACATAACTCCTTGGTGTAGTTGGTGTTGGTGTAGACCAAAACAGATAAAATAAAGAGGAGATGGATTTACTGACTGATCTGAAACTCGACTTTAAATGAATGATAATGCTACACCAACAGATTTTGCAGCTTTGAACTTTGCCTTTTCAGCATGCACAGTGGATTTTGTTTTTAATTGTGATTTGGGAATCTAACTCCAATCAAAATAACCCTGATTGAACAGGTTAAATTTCCCATATCATAAGTAAGCACCTATACATTATTTTCACATATTTTATGAAGAAGGAAGAAAATGACACCAATATTTTAATATAATCTATGCACTCCAACCTCTGCCCTCTTCTTATGCCTGTAGAGAATTCAGTCAAGTGGCAAATCATCTCATGAAATGCTTATCTTAAGATAAGTGGAGGAGTGTAGTGGTGAAGGAGATAAGTGGGAGGAAGAAATTACACAGAGGAGTTAACAATCAACAGTTAGTGGGTTCACTCCATGTCCCTTCATGTCTCCTCTATCTCCAAAAATCCCATCTTTCTTCTATCTTGATTTGTTTCCCTCTTCTTCAGACCTGCTTATTGATCCAAGCAAGAAAAGGAAAAAAACAACAACACATTTTTAGTATCCTTTCATTTGCCATGTTGAATATTCTCATACCAATCTTTGTGAGTAAAGCTATTTAGACTTGATTACTCATACAGGGGATAGGTGGGGCAATGTAATTACAAGCTAAACATCTCATTGATTTAAAACCCATGCAAACTGCACACATCAGCACTATCCATTGGCTGCATGTTCCCGTGCCAGTGAAAATTGTGCCGTCCATCACCTCCCTGTATGGCAAAAAAAAGTAGTACCTCAGGTTATACCAATAATGTGCAAATTAAAATCCATAGTATTTAATGTGCAAATTCCAGTTCAACTCGTCTTCTCTCTTTGAGTTTTTCTTCATTCATTCATTCATTCATTTTCCGAACCGCTTCATCCAGGTAATCCCGGGTCACGGGGA
>JAOWBC010000458.1:15163376-15189106 GCA_028566105.1 Hypoplectrus providencianus
ATATGTATAGTAGTACACTACACACACTGGCAGGCGCACACATACACACTCTCAATAGCAGTGCAGTGCTATATGCCAGCACATGTTCTAAAAAAAAATACACAAAAAAACAAGCAAATCTTGAGTTACATCTTAGTTAATTCAAATTCAAATTAAATAGACCATGTACACATTATTTCATTTTTAATTACAAATTTATTGCAAATATAGAAATAGATCTTTTGTACAGAAATCGCAAAGGGAAAAAATGTCAATATCAGCAACAAATAATCAAAGAAAGAAAAAAAGCCAAGAATTGTTCCCATCTTCCAAACCTTTGCTTTGTCTTTCCCTTTTGGTCTCTGAACATTAGTGTGTAGAGCTGAAACCAGAGGGGAGAGTCACATTAGATTTGAATAGAATATGACTGTCGGACTAATTCGATACAGTGACGGCCTCTTGAGTTTAAGACCAAAAGTTGCAAGAGCCCTATATTGACACAAATATTATATAAATGGCCAAATAGATACTAAAATCATGATATCTATATGACGATTGGCGGTATAGGGATTACATAGATAGGGGTTATACTTTAGCACTTTAGTGATTATACTGTTTATCAAATGGGTGTGTAGTTATTTTTTAAAGGGGTTATTATTTTTAATTTATATCTATTCTTTGACAGACAGTGAGATGCCTCTACTCTCAGTTCCTTGTGAATGTTAAAATAAAGATGAGAAAAAGGCTTTCGCGCAGGGAAAAGAATATGTCCTTGACTAGAAAATAATTATAAAATATGTCACACAAGCAAAAGAAATGTTTCAACCACGGAAACACGTCGTCAGTTATCAGTCTGCACTATAATTTTCTCAAATATGTCCTGAAGCTTTACGGTATGTCTGATTGTGCCGTGACATGTGGAAAGTTGTGTCCCTAAGCTGAAAGGAATTAGAGCTCAGCAGAAGTCAAATCACTGATTACTGACTGAGCAGGTTTGGATATCCCTAATCCTTACCGAATAATAGTTTAGGCTCAGAATTCTGGATCTTGTCTATTTAATCGTGCATTTTTCGACTTCATGTGTACATAGACATTGAATGCTTTCGTTGCTGCATGGCTGAGACGCCATTAGTTTCTGAACCGATCAATCCACCGACATTTCATTTCCTCAATGAGCCGGGGATGGCCCCTCTCCCCTGTCCTCTTTCTGTGAACTGACAGCCATTTTTTGGAAGCCACTGAGTTTTCAATCTATGGAGCTGACAAGGCCAATCATTCTGACTTTGGGAGAACCACAGCACTGGATTGCGTGTTCGGAATAGCAATGTATGGCCAGCCTCTGCTATCTGTGAGCGCAGAAAACATTAATGTTGATCAGAATGATGAGCATAAGACATGGAACAGCATCTTCTCTCACTGCACTGGGACCTTTTTAGCAAATTTCACCGCACTGGAGAGAAATTGGTGCGAAAGATTAGCCTCCTGCACCAATAAAACTGCCTTATCAGATTAGATCAATTAAAACATGACTCCACAAACTGGCTTATAATGTAATATAGCACTGCCTTGTTGACAAGCTGAGAAGGCTTAGCCTCGAGGTTAATGCATTTCATTTTCTCTTTGTAATTGACGCTTGAGGCCTCTTTAGGTTTGGCAAAGGCTGCCCCACAGAAAAGGCTATACATCTCAGTAGGAGGGTCTTGTATTATCACTGCAGAATGTAAACATGGCTATGACTTATGGCTTGCTGTCACTGCACAGACCCTAATGCTATAACTAATGTACCAGCAGGGCTGCAGTAGGTGTTACCAGCACATTATTGGACGAATGCCAAATGAAATGTATTCAAGACTCTGCCTGTCCACTGGAACCAATTATACTTCATTTGTTTCTCTCTGTGGCCGTACTCAGTCATTTGAATCTCATTTGTCTAAAAAAAAAACCATACCAATACCAGATGTTTTGAAGTGCTGCGGAATATAAAATGCTCATCTTTTCACTGTATTCATGTTTACAAGGACTCTAATTTGAGACGTAATGTATAGTTTTAGTTTCTACAGCGATGCAGCTATCTAATCTTTTTGATTCAAGATACTGTCTTTTCTGTGCATATGAAAAGCTGTTCAGCAGTAGACAGTGTATAATATAGTGTACAATAAAAATGATAGTAGGCTGATTTACAACTGGCTGGATATAAGATGAATTCAATTAACTAGTTGGATAGAAAAACCAGCAGGCTCTGAGAGCAGGATGAGGAATGGAAATTTAGCTAACAGCAAGTGGGCTGAGGCTGAGAGAGAAGCTGCTGATGCTGCATTGATTTGCCACTGACTCTAACTGATGGATTGGGATTAGGTTAAGACCATTAGACAATCTGCAGTGTGTGTGCTTCGTCATTCACTCTTATTGTCACATATTATGTCCTTAACTTGAAAAAAACTTTCACGGATTTCTTTTCCATAAAAGAGACGACAGAGGAAGAACAGCTACAAACTGTGACAGGGCCTCGCCTCAAGCTAAAGGAAGATAGCTTTGCATGTCTGCCACGGAGAGTAATCTTTGTAATGGAGAAGAACAGAGCGCAGTTTCTCATAACAGATGGATGCAAACACCCACCAGACTCAGACATTTTTACCCCCGTCTTTGCACTGCACGCGCCACCAGCATGTGGCTCAAGGAGTAGTAACGACTGCAGTGTCAGTACATAATACAGTCACCCACATGAAAACCAATAAGAGTGCAGATAGAAAAAGTCACAGAGAATAATTTAAAAAAAAAAACAAAAAAAAAAACGGCTAAAACCTAAATGTTCAAATCAAAGGTACTTGACAATACTGTATTTTTAGCCCCTACAGTTTTTGTTTTCAATGTACGTCCACTCATTGTACACAACAATATATTTTTGTCTCTCAAAAAATACAGGGAATCATGCAAATATAACAACTTTTCTTTTATGTAGTACACTATGTTAAGCTTTCTCTGTTCTTAAACCTTTATGACATATATCATTGCAAGTACTAAAAGTCAGTCCCGTGGTTACCCAATAACCGATGCCCCTCCCCATCCCCCCAAAAGTCACCCACCCCACCAAAAAGAAAACCCCTAAACAAAACAAAGACAAACAGTCAAATAAAAATAGAGAAACACACAGAGATATCAAGAGATCAGGCTGAGTATAAAACATCCATAGAAGCTTTTTTTTTTTTTTTTTTAAACCTTAGCTTTAGTTTTCTTTTATCTAGTGTACAAAATTCACAGATATTTCACAGATTCTTAAGTCCTTTGTCCGTCTTTGGAAACTAAACCTTGCAGAGTTAATGTATAGGTGTAAATAATCATATTTGTGTATGTCTTTGTGTGTGTGTGTATATATAAAAAGTGTTGAAAACAGGGTCCAATCGGGTGGCAAACCCCAATTTGGCATACTTAGACTTTCAAATGCTCTTCTGCTCAGAATTTTTTTTTAGAATTATCCAAGATTTGGCAATAAGTAAACCAACTATTTATTTATTTAGCTAAGAATAGCTCGGCTGTTTATTGTACCAGTATGGCTGTTCAATTAGAGATGTAAAAAACATGTTACAGAGTTGGGCATGTGTCGTCTGCTACATTCTGATGAAGACTTTGAGTTGTCAGTGACTGCTTTCAGCATAAACACACGAGGCTATTCATTTTTTAAACTCTTTTTCAGAGTGCCTGGCAGTTGAAAAGGCAGCGTTGGCAGCGCTCAGCCCGTCAGAGCTGCCTCATTAAAGAGTGACCAAGGAATCAGTCACGCCGAGACATATTTCATTTGTCTCAACTGACTTCCTTTCTCATTCTTTAGATAATTATTTCACATTAATGCAACATAAAAAAAATGGCATGTGTTTAATTTTTATCACATTATGCCTTCTGTGGCTATCATGAAGGGACACACAGTATAGTTTCCCATTTATCAAATTTGGCACATTATCCACACAGGCTAATCTCCCACACAGAAAGCTAATGGACTTAATAGACTATTAGACAAAAGGTTTAAAGATACAAAATTAAAGGATTTGCAGCCCACTATCAGTGTTAATACCTGCCTGTCACCTGCCTAAAAATTAAGTGGAAATGAAGCTGTCCTCCTTAAGGCTTTCAGTTGTCAGAACTGGTGGAGTTTCTGAGTATTTTGTCAGACCTGTTCCCACAATATGATCCGGTTTAGTATTATGTGTGTGTGCTGTGGTTGGTTCGCAGCAT
Organism: Hypoplectrus providencianus; assembly: GCA_028566105.1. Classification (NCBI taxonomy): domain Eukaryota; kingdom Metazoa; phylum Chordata; class Actinopteri; order Perciformes; family Serranidae; genus Hypoplectrus; species Hypoplectrus providencianus. The sequence continues at coordinate 15,167,583 of JAOWBC010000458.1, forward strand.
CGCACTGAATCACGCATGGAACGTTTTAATGTAGCTGCACTTCCACGTCTTTTATCCCAGATGTCTGCCTGCATTCAGCAAAAAAAGCCCCTCTGTTATTGCTCTGTTCTCTTTGAAGACCTTGCCCATTACCTGCCTTTCAGGAGGAGAGTCATTTTAGTTTAGTCAGAGTGTGACTCATTCTGACTCACTGTTTTTTTTTTAATTTTTTTTTTTTAGTTATGCTGTCTTGTGCGTGTGTTGAGGTCAGATAGGGAAATGGTTTCGAAACTCGCTGAAAAATGCCACATAATCAACAGCGTGAAAAAACAAGGTTTCTGTTTGTGTGGATGTAGCCACCATGATGTCACATACATAGTTTGGTGGTCCATAAACCTGTTGTCAGCTAGCAGTAGCTAACTAGCTTGGTTAGCATGATGCATTAAATACACAGCTGTGTTACGGTAAAATTTTACAAAAACTTTCATGAGCTTAAAACACATTGTGAAATGTCAGAGTTATAACACTAAAAACAGGGACATCCATATCGGACATCACAGTGAAAGCAAAATGTCAGACACAAGGTAGCCACAAACTGTTTTATCATCTATTTTACTCTAATTGGGACAATCATTTAGAAGATGCACATCATGCTTTGCTCATGCTTGCTATTGAAGAAGACTATAACTGAAACCATGAATTCATAAGGAGAGTGTTTACTGAGTTTATAAATCAAGTGAGAAGAAGAATAAGTTTTCTCACTGTCTGACTTCTTTTTGAAACCAGTGCAGTCGCCCCCTGCTGGCCATTAGAAATAATGCAGGTTTAAGACATTTCCAAATTTGGTTTCAATTTCACAAGAGCAATGCTTGTTATGACAATAACTAAATTTTATTTATTTTGTTACGAGTCTATTTTGACTGTAATGTAAGAATAAGAATGATGTGCATTGGTACTGAATAATAGCACTTGTTAGAGGGCACTGAAGACAATCAAGAACATGATCAGGCAAGGGACTAACTGTCTGAGGAATTACACAGATTTTTTCTGTATTTCTGAAAAAAAAATGACATCCTCGGCTTATCCTTATAAGATGATAATCGTTCTTTAAAGCAGTGTCTTGACTTGAATTGATTCAATGAATGATCACATGGGTAAAAACTTCAATGTGTTTCTAGAGAACTGAAAACTTTTACAGTGGTCTTTGCTATTGGAAGAATTAAACTCCTTTAGTCATTTAAAAACTGATTAGACATAAACCCACACCCTATTTTGGGCTTTGATTCATTATTTAAGAAACTAGAGTTTAGTTTAATTGGGCCAGGCGTTAAATATAAGAGAGCATCAAAGGATTAACATGTTAAAAACTGAAAGCATCTGTGATTTTCTGGTGGTACACACAGTTAGGGGAAGCAACTGGAGCCAGCCTCCCACAAAAAGGATTAAACATTAATAGCACATTAGATGGCTTTCTCACGTCTGGCTTTCCTGTGGCTCTGAGACAAACAACAAGGACGGTGCTACAAAAAGGACCATTGATCTCAGTGAGCCACCCTCCAGGGGTTCAATGAGGATATGAGCTTAGAGGAAGGAGAAGGGTTTTTTGTTTGATGCTGGCTTTGTGGGACAAAAACAGGTAAAATGATGGCTGTATGTTTTGAGAAATATTTCTGGTCCTACTTTGGATTTGAATATTTTTTTTTCCCTATTACTCAAGAGTGTGCATACTGTTTATTGAGGACTTCAGACCTGTAAAGTTTGAATTGTAGATTTAGAATCACCACCACCAACAACAGCAAGAAATAATAAAAGCACACACTTATTTTGGAGCACATCGCTGACTATTTGGTTAAACAAGTTTTCGACACCTTTTGTAAACATGGGCGGACTCTGAGAAGATGGGCCCCCAGGCAAAAATGGCCCCATCACCTCTCCTACGTGTGGAAGGAGCCAGACACTTAGACTTGCTGCTGTCGTCTCCCAGTTGTTTAGCCTGTTATTGTTGTCATTGTGTGTCTCTATGCAGTCTTTAAGCATCTCTCTGTGTGTTGTGTCTCTTTGTGATCATCTTATGTCCCTTTGTAGTTGATTTTATTGTCACTTTGTAATCGTATTTGCCTGTTTTAAATTGTCATTTGGCCCATTTTTTATATTTTTTTTCTGTCGTTTTGCCATTTGTAAGTACAAGCATTGCTTTGTAGTTGTTTTTGTGTCTATTCAGTTTTATTTTGAGTCTCTTTGTAACTGCTTTTTGTATCTTTGTAGTCATTTATGTCTGTTTATGTTGTGTTAATCACATAATTTTAACATAATTGTTCTAAGCATTTGTGGTTGTTATTTGCTCCTTTTTACGATTTGTCGTCATTTGGTTCTGTTTGTAGTTCTTTTGGTGTCTTTGTAGCATTTCTGTTTCTGTTTTCCCCTTTTCATAATTGTTGTATCTTTGTGTGTCTTTTGTTGTTTGTTTATGGCCTCTTTGTAGAATTTTTGTTTTTCTTTGTGAATGTTTTTTTCTTTTCATTGATGTTGTATTTTTGTGACTCTTTTCTGCCGTTTTGCATCTCTTTGTAGTTGTTTGGTCTCTTTGTAGTCCCTTTGTGGTTATGTTGAGTCTCTTTCTGGTTGTTACGTGCCTCTTTGCGTGATATTTTGCAGGTGAAAGCTGGAGGGGGCCCCTCTTATTTCGGGCCCTTTGGCGTATGCCTGTTAGGCTTGTTCAGCAATCCATGCATTGTTTATTAATATTAATTCTGTTTTTTGTGTACAGTCTGAGTTGCAGAGAGATTTGTGTAAACTAGACTCCGCATTGCATTTTTATAATTCTATTTTGTGGTTAGTCTGGTAGCAGGCTCTTAAGTAATTAATAAAGATGAGACACAGAATATACCCTCCCAATATAACACATATATCAGCTATGCTGAAAACACTGTTAATAAATCATTGGACAAATCTCCGACCAGCACTGACAATGTCCTCTGTTTGGTAAGTACGGTGGTATCATCATAAAGATTCATTCAAACAAATGTGTGAATGAAATTTGAGCAGAAGAGCACTTGAACATAAATCTGTCCCCCCTGAAATCTATTTCCTGAAAAATACATTGGTAAATGTATATGTAAATATGTCAATAAAATAGAAATATGTATGAAATAAAAAAAAAATCCTCCATGAAAAAAGTAATAGTCAGGATTTTCTGTCACAATATATCTTCTCAGATAGATGAACATTAATGGCAGCTGAAATAATGAACAATCCTGATATTACTGAACATTTACACTAATCCTCAGGGTCCATTTATGTAAACTTGTTATGGCAGTTGAGGATCTGGGGAGTTAAACATGTCTTGTTTCTTCTGTGTGATTAGGTACTCTTAGAACATACCAGCAAAGAAAATCCTTTCCTTTGATTTGTCTTAGTCAATCACAGTTAAAAGTTCCTTTGGAAATTTCTTATGTCAGATAATATTGGATCAGCGGGAGATATTTCCAAGACTGTATGTCCATCACATGGTGCTTTATCGTATGAAGAAGGCGAGCAACATGAGGTGGTGCATCCTGAACTATTACTAAAATATGACATTGAAGCTCTTGAATTCATGTGGTCCATTCAATAGTAAACACTCACAGCAGAACACTGACTCCAAGGGCATTGACCTCTGACCCTGTCTGGATGCACATATTCTACTAAAACAAGTTAAATGAGACAGAAATGGATGTTTGATGAATACAAAGAGAGAGGATGAAGTACAAAGATCAATATGGAGAAACCATTACACATCACTCTCTCCTATTTGCATACTCAGCTCTGTGTAACCAGCATTTATTTTGAGGAGTCAAGAAAGCTGTGTTAATAAAGCACAGTCTCACTCCAAATTTGTCAGATACCAATGCTTTGTCACAGCCTTAATGTGTTACTGACACAAAAGCCACAATTGCTTTCTAATAGCTTCAGTGTATTATTGCTTGATGTTCCAAGAAACAAATTCAAACCTCAAGCATGTTCCCTTTCCCCAACCTTTATCGAGTTTTGATCCCCAACCTTTTACTGTGAACACTTATGTTTATTTTGAAAAATTACCATATTATTAAGGGAGCGAGAAATTGACACTAAAGGGCATCCATTTCTGACGGCACTGACCACAGGCTCAGTATCTGATGAAATGGGAGTGAGAGCGTGTTGGTTGATATGTGCTGTCCAGACCCAAGTCCTACCCACAAGGAAGGCAATTTCTCACCTTTGTCATTTAAAAAACACAACAGGACATGTTCACTTTCGGGAGCAGTGCAGGTAGTAGGAGGTGGGCAAAAAAAACATCATCCATAGTAAAGAAACAATAATGAAAAGAGAGATGAAAATGTTTCTAAAACTCGTCACAACTTATGTTCTCTTGAATAAAGCCCTGAACAAAAATGTGGAGCAAGGACCACTGATTTAGTTTTCACATTTTAGGGTAAGATGTCTCAGATTGTGTATGTTAGCTGATGATGCAGAAATTCAAAGTCTACACAGCACTTCGGGTAAGCAGGATGCCTGTTGTCAGAATGTCAGACAATGATATTATCATTTTGGAAAATCATGAGAAGATCATTTCGTTAGAAAAGTCTAGGTGGATGCACAGTATTATACAAGAATGGAGATTATGGCTGTGTTAGCAAGAGGCACTGTGCTACTGTGGTATAGCTGGGCATCACGGTCATTTGACGCATGTCTGGGAAAATACAATGAACATTATGGATATTTGTACATTTGTCCATGCCATTAATAATCTTGTATTGTTTAGATTCAGACAACCAGCCAATGGGCAAGATATGACAACTATTAATTTAAGTCAATTTTGGGCACATACAATAAAATCTGACAAGGCATGCCAACACCCATTTACACTGACCACTGTGTACCACACAGCCACACACACACAATCATGAGGCGTAAAGTGCAAGCGAACATGCCTGTCACAAGTTGGTTAATTAAGTTATCAATAGACAACAATAGCATTAATTTCCAGAACAGAACAGACATGTTGGCAGTAATTAGAAATGTCCTTTCCCTCTGTGCCTCAGTCTTTTTTAATGTTAGAGAAAGGATTTGGAATGTACTGTGGTTCACACATTGAATGATGCAAATAGATTTCCCCCATAACCTGCTTGTAATCTACTTACTTTCACAGTGGCTGCAGAAAATTATTTATATCCTTGCTTGTCTTTCCTTGTTTCTTTAACACCCCTCTCGCATTCAATTTCCCTTGGTCTCTTGTCACATGCGGGTCACATATCTCAAGCTTTTTTTTTTTTTTTAAAGAGGATTGTGTTAGCTCATCTGTCACATAGTTAAATTTCCCTATTGTACATGTAAGTAGCATCTAATTACCTTCATAATGGGGGCATTATTATTTTCTCCTTCAAATTATGCTCACAAGTGTGATCATTACTTGAGCAAATGGTGTTTAGGACAGTTTGGGACATCTATTGGACAACATTTTTTTTACACTCATTGAACCATGCAAGAGTTCATTTCTTTCCAATTTCTCCTTTCCTTCGGCATGCAAGCAACTCTACCACATGAAGAATGTCGACATTTGGGCCCAGACCCAACCGGTTTTAGTCTACCCTCACTTAGAAATTTAAATATATCTAAATGCACACTGCAAATTGATACAGCACCCAATACCAAATAGGAAACAACATCTTGATCAGACAAGCTTAAAATGAAGGATATCAGCATTTACCTTCTGTGATTACCCATAGCTGAAAACATGGCACTGATAAAAGATGGTCCTTAGGATCACAAAACATGATCACTCCAGAGTACTTAAATTACACAGTTGGCATTTGCCCACTGCGCTGTAAATAAAACCCAGAACCTCTAAATGAGAATGATCCAGAAATGGTGCTACAATGAAGTGTAAAATAAAACACCATAATGTCTCTTATATCCCAGGCACAGTTTCACAGTCCTTGCTTTAGCACAATATTCTATACACCTAGCATGCCAAAAGAAACCCCCAAGGCAAATTTTGTCCTACATTTTCCTCTCCATGATCTTCAAATCGTCTCTCCGGCCCACGGGCCTTTCAGGAAAAGAAGTAGCCAAACTCTTTTTTTACCACATTGCCTATTTCTGATCCTCCAGTCACAGCTTCTGCTGTGCTGACACCCCCTTCCAATAATCAAGGATGTCATGCAGGTCCTCGCCTTTAGCGAACTGCACCTTTTTTCTAAGCGCATTTCCGGCCGTCACATAACAGGCCTCATCACGCTGGCCTTTCCGATATGGGCGAAAGCGCTCCCAGATCCGCAGTGAGCTCTCTGAGGAGTACTCTGGGCTGGAGGAGTAGCCAGAGTAACTGGAATGGTGGCGGGCAGGTGAAAGCTGGGAGTATGATGCTGCATCCCTGCGGGAACGTGTCAGGGGCTTTAGGAAGGAAACCCTCTGGGCTGGGGAGCCTTGGTGGGAGCCTTCGTAATACAGAGCTGGGACAGAGTGGCGGTGCTCCGAGCAGTGGTAGTCCTGCTGCACCTCGAGCTGCTGCTGCTGTTGCTGCTGCTGTTGTTGTATTTGCTGCTGTTGATGGTAATGATGTTGCTTCTGGTTGTCCTGATGTTGGGCACCAACACCACCACTGTCGCAACCACCACCACCCCCTCCACCGCAGCTCCCACTCCCTACTAAAGGCAGCCTCTCTAGGGGCTCCCCACAGCCCACGGGACTGGCCCTGTCTGGATACTGCTGCTGCTGCTGATTGCACCCATCTGGGCTACGTGGCTCAGGAACATCTAGGCTATATACCCTCGCTCCTCCACGGTCCCGGTCCCGACCCATGGAGCCACAAGAGGTGGTGCTGCACTGTTTCTTGACAGCATTGACAATAACCACAGCTGCATCTGCACTCATTTGCCGCTGAATGGGACGTACAGCGGTGGCTGGTGGAGGGGGTCTGTAAGGGGGTGACACGACAAATCCCCCACCACTGATCCCTGGGCGCTCAGAGAGAGGGGGATTCAAGGCAGGGAGTGGAGGTGGAGGGGGTATTTTGTTGGGAGCCATGACTTGGCAAGTCTCTGATACCCCTTGGGAGAGTGGGATTAAGCCGCGAGTAAGGGAGGATGTGGTGGTGGGGGGAGGGGAGGTGGGATTGGAGCAAACTGTAGGATTAGTCGAGGCCCCCGAAGCAGCAACTGCTGCTGCATCCAGTTTCAGTGCATCAATGCAGTTGTTAATGATCTGGTTAACCTTGTCCACCTCCATGGCAATAGTTGAAATCTCTGACGCAGAGCCATGTCCGTCATCATCTGAGTCATCTCCGACATCAGTTCCATCATCATCCCTCAAGTCTATTCCTCCATGGACACCATCTCCCAACCTCTCCATCCCTGCCCCTCCAGTTCTGACGTCCATATAGTTTCCTTTACTTGAAGCCAAGGCCTCTGAAAAGGCAGTGGCCATTTTTTCCACTTGTGGGATGGAGGAAAGTCTGGATGAACTAGTGTTGGCTGAGTGAAGCATTCCCGAGCTAGAGGATGCAGACATGGGAAGTTTGCCCCCGTGGTGGTGCTGATATTGATGATGTTCTCGTGACTGTTCCTGAAGCTTGTGGACTGCTGATGGATCGTTCGCCACTGCAGCTGCCACCTCTGGTCCATATCTCATTTCCAAAATAGTTTTCTTAACACAGATTGACTTCTTCTTCTCATCATGCATCCGTTTCTTACGTAGACAGTAGTAGACAAAGCCTAAAACAATGAGCATGCCAAATAGGCAGCCCACAATAGTCATTATGTAGTGAGTTGTGGTGGAAGGTTTAGGGAGTGTGTCATCTTGATTTTGAGCCCGAGTGGAAAACTGGAGGCAGGTGTGGTTGTAACGTTGAGAGTTCCGGATGGATGCTACACAGAAGGTGTAATTGGTGTGTGGCTTGAGCTTGTTAAGGGTGATCATCTCCTTTTTGTTCTTCAAATTCATCACGTCAGATACGTATGTGTGGTTGTATTGTGTTAGAATGTACATTTTACTGTAGGGCCTTGGAATCTGCACCAGAAGAGATGCTGATGACAAGGAGACATGGTGGAGCTTGATGCTGGGGATGAAGCTGTGCTCAGTAGATAAGGGAGGGGGCGTGGGCTGGTGGTATGGCCCCACACCGCCAAACATGTCTGGTCCAATCCCAGAAGGACCATCAAGATCTGGTGGGAGGGAGGTCATTCCTGGAATCATCACTCCATCTCGGCAGTGATGGTACAAAATATTTTTGGCATTCCGACCAGCATGTCCAGCAGCAATAAGTAAGGGGTAGCCAAACATTTCCCGGGGTGTCTCGCATTGGAGGCGGTCGTAGGTGTGTGTTACATTGTTGAAGGACTCCAACCAGGTGAGGAAGCTGTAAAGATCACAGCCACAATGGAATGGATTTGCTGCCAGTTCGCACACCATCAACCTACTGAGTACTGTAAATGTTGATGGGTCAATGCGGCCAAGTTTGTTGGATGACAGGTCAATGCTGCTGAGGCTGAGGCACTCCCAGAATGCATTACTGGCAATAACCTCAATGAGGTTGTGCTGGAGGAAGAGGCATTGCAGGCGGCCGAGCCCTCTCATCATGCCCTCGGTTAAGTTTGTCAATTTATTGTAGCCCAGCTGAAGAACCTAAGAAAACAAAAGGGATCTTGTTAGCAATCCATGTGATTGTCACTTTTCTAATGGACTATGTCTTGGCAATAACAGTTCATTTATTGAGTTGAGTAAAAAATATATAATTAACAAAATCGGTAATATACTGTAATGTTAACTGGGAGACGAGGAAAACCAAGTACTCACTATTTAATAATTATCAGTACATTTACCACCATGTCAGAATTTTAATAGATTTTATGCCTGCAAATTAGTTAAATGAGGAAAATTATAAAGTAACACAGTCACCATCACCCATAATACTGTATGATAATTACTATCGTCTCCTTCTAAGGCATGTTTCATCATCAACATTTCACAACAATTAAGTCTCGCAGAATTAAATTACAGATATTTCACTGATACATTCTGAATAAACCTTTTCAAAATAAATCAAATCCCCCTTCACCTGTAGGTTTGCTTGTCCTGCAAAGGCTCCATCCTCAATGTAGCTGATTTCATTCTTGGTGAGGTTGAGGTCAGTCAGGTTGGTGAAGCGGTACATGGAGCTGAAGAGCACTGCTTTCAGCTTGTTCTCATTCAATCTCAAGTCATGGACAGTGTTGTTGATGTGCTGGGGGATAGTCTCGTACGGTGGCTGGTTCTGACTGCAGATAGCCAGCCACACATAGCCTTTGTCCCCTTCAATAAGCCAGCAGTCCCCAGTGACCATAGAGGGGAAGTTGGAAAATAATATAAGGGAGGGGAAAATAAGAAAAAGGAGAGTGGAGGTGGTAGAAGCACCTTGCATGATGCCTGTGAAGAAAAATTATAAAAAGGGAAAGCTATAATTATTGAAGTGTAGGGTCAGGTAGGAATGTAGGTTTTGATTGCAGGACAAAGGGAGACAAAAGTTGTTGCAAGGAAGGATTGCCAGAGGATAAGGGTCTGGGCTGGGAGCTGAAAAAGGGGTGAAGGCAGTCACAGCTTTATGGTCATCCTGGTGATTAGCAGGGGATCCATGTTATGTCATTTCTTGTCGGACTGCAGTGAGGGGTGACACAGCCTGTCTTCATAGTCTCTCCTTTGGCTTTAACTGTGACTCATTCAAACAGACGAGCTCTTGGAATTGCAGAGAATCTGTGGAGGAGAATACAAAAAACAAACAAAACAACATTTTAAAAGCAAATAGAAAAAAACCCAACAATATAGTGTCAGAGATAAAATAAGTAATGGAGAAGACAAATTTTCATTACTTCCTTTTTAAATAATTTGTATTGTAGTGTTATACATATATACTATGTCTTGTACTTGTTGCCTACACTTTTTGCACAAATGCACTGAAGAATGAATGAGTAAACAATGTTGAATCATGAATCTAAATGAATGCTAAATGAATTCAGACTCCACTAAAGTCCTGTAGCATTTCATTGTTTCAGAGTTATTCTTTCCACGGAACCTGCAGGCATCCCAAAATCAATCTCAATTTTCCTCAGGGCTTGTTCCACGCTTTTTTTCCCCCTTCAGTGGGTGTTCTTTCTCATCATGTTAATATACGCATACTGCATTCCCCAAACAGCTCCCCTTTTAGCCTCACCCCTTAGTCATCCCCCCTTGTTCCACCACCTCACACAGCTATGAGGTCATCAAGCTTTGGCCGATACCTGCATGCACGCACCTGCCAATCTCCCCACAGTCCTCAGGGGAGGAGATCTTTTTTTTTTTTTTTAAACACAAAGTGCAGCATTAATCACCCAAATGCTGACAGCACATTGTCTCCACAGACATTCCTTGTTATGACACTTGCCTGCCAAACCCTATAAGCTCTCTATCCCATCTGCATGTCATTTGAATAGCAGTCAAGCGTTTACATAAGGAGAGGATTAGCTGCCTGTTGCATCATGACAGACATTGTCCTCTTGCCGGCTCAGCAGCTGGGAAAACATACTTACAATTACATACACATTGCACAAACATGCACACTGAAATGTGCACATGGCCTCAGACGTACATGTGCATGTGTAGACACCTCAAGTGCTTACATCCTTGTTTAAGAGTATGCATGTACGCTCGCAGGCGCCAGTCAAAGCTATCGGGATGGATTCTGCACAACACAGTAATGATATGCTTATGCGGTTTGTCTATCTACGTGTAGCACACTCTCATCGTACATCTTTCATCTCATATCTCCCCTGTTTTACATTCTCTCGATTTCCATCCTCATTCTATGAAAACAACAAAGAAAATCTTTCTCTCTCTTTCTCTGAGGAACAGGCCAGATTTTTTTTTTCCTTGTGCTCCAAATTCAGACTATCTTTCTAATTCCGACAGAGAATTGAACTCATTCCAGTCTATTCCAGTGTACTTTCCCTTGAGGTGCAAGCAGAGAACCAGCTCCATCCTCTTTTTAATATGTGTATTACTACAGAAAATTGCTTGAATTCCTAAAGCATGTGTGAAATAGCATGTTTTCATGTTGATTGAACGACCTTTGGGCAACTTCTAGGCTCTCTATCTCCTCTTAATAGGTCACCCAAGGTGAAAGAGATACTAGATATGTCTTTATTAATGTGCATGATGGATAGATTTAACAGTTAAATGTAAAGAAAAGGTTTCTAGGAGATCTATTTGAATGACGTTGAACACATATTTCACCATGAAAAGCAACAACTTCTACGCCTGAAAAGTTAAGCCAAGTTGAAGTGCCATCAAGCTGTTTGAAAGTCTGAATAAATATATATGTATGGCACATATGTCAATGAGTATTAAAAGAGCCACTGTGGTAGTGGTATCATGGTCATTGTTGTTTCAATTTGGGGCTAAATAATTAGGCAAATATCAAATAGTTATTCTGGTAGAAAAAAAGAGTTGCCTGAACATCACAAAGCACAAAAAAACAAAACAAAAAACAACTCTGGCAGTTCCATTGGGACTAATGTGTTTTGAAATCTTTATGCCAAAGCCTGTGCATACTGACTTCACACATTCTAGATATTACAATAGTTCTATTCCCGCACTCGTCTCTATATATTGCTACACCTACTGGGACACTCCTTTACAATTGACTGTCTTGCTCTCACTCTGCTGTCTACGGCTTATCCTCTCGACATGAGACGTGATCTCATTTGCTGCTCCACATAGGGAAACCCAGAGGGTTCACATGAGGGAGGCAGGAAGCATGGTAGGTCTGCATGTGTGTGTGTATCTGGGGATATGATTACATAATTAGAAATGTGGGACATGCAGAACACCTGTCTCAAAGGGAAAGAGCATGACTCATAACACTGTAACACCCAAAATGTAGGACAAATGAAACTTTTTCCACGGCTTCTTTTCTTGATGGTGCTGACCTGCACTTGTGGAGCATATATACCCATTTAATCTGAGCAGTTAGCAACAGAAATTAAGGAAAGTAACAGATGTACAGGTGGTACAGTACAAGGGTAGCTGCAGGTGTCTAATTGTCCCACTTCCACCTTTCCTGGAAATACATCTGATAACACAAATCCTCCTTTTCCACAAGCCACAATCTTGTAATTGAATTACTGCCATGCATCACAAAGAGAATACAACCGGAGCTGCTAATTATTGATACAACTGGAGTTAATTAAATGTTGAACATCATTCACTGGCACACAGTAACTACTGACTGTAAATACAGTCTGTCAGCCTGTAGTCCAGGACCCAAAAACAGGCAAATTCAAGGACAATCATGACAAAACATCTGCAAACATCATCGAGAATTTATTCTGCTGATTGTATCACACAGCCTGACAAATATTTTTGGAAAATTGTTGACTCAAAATGAAACTTTGAGGCAAATTGTGAAAGTGTTCAAAATGGGGGCAATAGCATTGTTATGTTTGAGAAAACTATCTTATTTCCACATTGACAAAACAAGGATGACCTTTTTTTTCATCAGACTTTTACTGAATTAATTCCTTTGGTGTGCTGCTTTGGAAATATATCTTTGAAGAACAGAAACTCTCTGTACCAAATCAGTAAATGACCCAGTATCCACCACTGATTGGTGAGTCACAGCTGAACTCAGTGTCCCTGTACACCAGACAGACGCAGCAAATAACCAACTTGGTTGTACATGAAGACTTCCATCCTCTGCACAGTGAATTTACACTTCTTTTTCAAAAAAATTTCCAGCAGTTTTCACTCACATTGACAAGTCAATGCTATGTTGTATAGATGCTACAGGAGCATGTGTATTTTTTTGGATTTTTCTGGATTTTATGCATTGTCTGTGTTGTTTCTAAAATTTGCATGTATGCCTTGTCAAAATGAAGGGGACTCTAATGAGACCATCCATACTCAAATAAGGCCCCATCAGTCATCTTAAAGAAGACTATTAAGACCCATTTGTTTGTAGTTACCAGTGCCCTCTGGTGGCTTTAGTAGTTGTAAGGACACCAACGCAAACTGGATGAGTATAAAGAGAGACAAAGTCCAGTTGAAGCAGACATTAAGGGCAGTGGATGGGTCAACCAACCAGACTTTTACCCTGTGTTTGTGTCCTTTGTTATGAATCGAAGTGTTAAAATTAAACAGTTGAGTCATCGGATGGGACTACACATACATGGTTTCAAATTTTAAATTAACATCCTGGCTACCACACTTCTACAAATTATATACATTTATTTGACTTTTAAAACCATAATTTTTTAAGCATATCCACACACTTTTTTTTAACACATGGGTTATATAGGAGTGCAGGAAAAAAAATGAGCTACATGGTACTGTCGTTTGCAAGGGTTGTTGGCCCTACTCATTGATTTTGATACAAACAACAGAATCAGCATATTCCCTTTTCCTGACAACATTCATGAGCAGCTTCCTTTGATCTTTGGAGCAACATTTTAGCAGGAAAACACCGTGTGAAGGACACCATGCACAGTACATACCACACTCGACACAGAATCTGGGTTACTCAATGTACATGCTCATGTTGATCCTCACTGTTGCCATGGAAACACACTTATGATTGACAGTGGCAATTAAGCCTAATGCTAACAGAATAGGATGTTGTTGGCATTTGCATCAAATCAGCTTGTCTCTTCTGCTTCATTAGCCTCGATGATGAAACCCTGAATTCTAATAGCATCCAATGAACGCCGACTGTGACAGGTGTTGGATTTGGATAGGATCCATATCTTTTCTATTACCAACGTGACTCTTGGAGCCGGGCCACTGTCAGTCCAAATGTAAATGTATTTACTGGGTGCCCTTGTGCCATTGGCTGCATATGATGCTGTCGTATTGAATTGTGTCACCTGTTTATTACATATGTACCCGTTGAACTGACGTGTCAAAACAAAGAGAGGCAGATTTATGCACATGAATGTGCAGGGCAAATTTGCAGTGCGTCTTTCATTCAATTTGTGTTCACAATCTGTGTGTAATTAGCGTCTGATTTACTCAGGCAGCAGCTTGTTACGCAATCGGACAAAGACCTTCTGGCTTTTTCTGTAGGTGCATTGTGGGAGTTGAGAAGAGCACTGCCTCTGCGAGAAGCTTTGTGGAGACGATGTAAAAGAAACTCTCATTAATAAAGCAATGACATTCTAAAGCACTTACATTTGAAGTAATTAAATAATGAAAATAACGTTAATCCATGGAGAGGCTTTGTACACTGCACTGTTATTAAGTGTATATGTGTTTTTCAAATCGTAGCCTTTCTTAATCTCAGTCGAGCTTCCCCTTTTTTGGAGTTATATAACATGATGACAAAGATACATGAGGAGAACCTAACATACAGATAAACTGAACATATTTCTATACGTTCCTTGGAGAATGAGAGTTCATGTCTGCGAGTGTTCACACTTTGCACACAGCACAGTGACATTTCCCCAGGCAGTGGCAGACACACATCGTTGCAGTTGCTGGTGTTTCATTTTGATATAACACAATAAAAAAAATATAAAAGGGTCTAAAATATGGTGGCTAAACAAAGAAGGAAAGGAAGGAAGGACATATTCGCCTAGCACCTGTTGCTCAGCTGGGGAAACTAAGTAAGGAAGCCCACAACTCCAGCAGCTAACATTGAGAGTTCCTGCCAGGCAATCTTAGAGTCAGGGCATCAGATAAGGGCGGACAGTCTCATCGGACAAAATGACAATAAATAGCTGTCGAAGTTTGATATAGCTGTTGATCAATGCCAGCGCCAGTAAATGATTGCTTTAGCAGGTACTGAGGATTCTGGCTGTCAACAATTTGTTTTCCACCCATTACTCTGCTTTGACCCCGCGACTGACTGCAGTAGGATGTCTAAAGGAAGTGTGATTTGGCATGAGTACTAAAGCAAAAGCTCCAAGTGTAGTTCCGGAGAGAACACAAAACATCAGATGTTATAAAACAATCACAGAATCGTGCCTGAAAGAAGATTTTCCATTAAACGTGTAAGCATGCGATGCTTCGGAGATACTGAATGACCATTCACAATGTTCCTCTATTCATCCTGGTGTGCAGCTGAATTGATTTGATTCATTCTACTGTGAGTCAGAAGACCTTAGACAGACCTAAAAGATTGATTTAAAGTGTCATGAGTTTAAAAACAGGTAGAGAGGAAAGAAAGAAAAGGAAGATTACAAAGAAACAGCACAGGGATGTTTCAATGGGCATTCATTTATCTAAACTCTTAACAGATGAAATAGCATGTACTCCCTGTCAGAGGCTGTAGCAGGCAACATAGACATATGTATATGTTGGATTCTTTGCAGTTTCCAGAACAGAAGTTTTGAGACCAAATCACAGCATGTTTTTTTTTTATATATACCTCAAGGTTTTCCATGGTGTTGGAAGGATTTCTGACCGCTTTTATCAATTCCTAAGTAGTAGAAAGTGGTAAAAATGCTCCAAATCTGTGTTACATTATGGAATCAACCCCAAAATTACTGCAGCAACTTTTAGACATTATTGAGCTTAATGATTTATCACATATACTTCCATTATAATGTTTTCAGCCATTATGTACTTTTACAATCTTAATTAATTACATAATGGATTAATTAATTAATTTATTTGTGATTCTGAGTTTTGACTAGAACCTTTTATCTACCCCTGAACATCCTAAAGCAAAAGGGACTTAACGGTAAATAAACTGCTTCTGCAATATATGATACTTAATTGATTGAATGAATTAGAGTCATATACTTCCTTCCGGTTCTAATTATTTTGGAGGTATTTTTGACCTTCTTTTTAATCAATTCTTGAATGTAAAAAGAGAAAAAAGATAAAACGGCATGACCTTTTATCCCCCCCTGAACATCCCAAAGCAAAAGGGCCAAGCGGTTACATGTGAATATAATCTTAGTGTGCTTCAAGGTCAAGCCTATTACTCCTTTCTTCAACCAACTGAAGAAAAAGGGGATTTGAACAGACAACCCATATGAGTGTCCAGAGGCAGATTTCCTGACCTTGAAGTAATCCTATTTATATTCTACTACAGTGATTTGGGTCAGACAGGTCACTATGGTAACTGTCATGCCAAAGTGGGTGATGGCTCAGTGATTTTCGTGTCGGAGGAAGAATACGGTATTTCGTCTCACCCGCCTGCACACACACAAGATTGCAACCTCAAATAACTTGCTCTTTCTCTTTAAATTCCCTTTAAATTTTTCGGATCTCCATGCACAGATTTATCGTGTGATGTATGCTATAAATAGGCGGTGCACGCAAGTATACCCACCCACAGTGGATGTCTTTCTGAACCTGGGTAGGAGGGGAACAAAGGGACAGCTGTTGCAGGACTTGGATTACCCCCCCAAAAAATCTTGGCTTATAGTGTAGAAAGCTTTTTAGCATGTAGCTTACAGTGTGTGTGTGAGTAAGTGTCGCCTCACTGGCATTTGACTGATACGGTTTGTTGCAAACAACCCAAGCAGACAAGAATCTCTAAAAAAAAAAAAAATCCTGTTCTGTCTGCACCTGCTTTCTGCTCTTTATCTTCCTCCTCCAAGGTCTCTCTAGCTCTCCCTCCTCTTCTACACCCGCTACTTCTTTTTGTCTCTCCACTCCCCTAACCCACCCCCCACAAGCTCTGATATTTGTTCCTGTCTCTTAATTTCCTCCAGTTTGTCTCTTTTTCACCTTTCACCGGTATCGCTCTCTTTCTATCAGTCTGCACTGTTGTTATGCTCTCGCTCCTCGTCCAGGCCAGTTCCCCAGAGTACAGTCAGTGTGGTGCGGAGATGTTGGGTCTGTGAGCAAAACACTCTTTCCTCTCCACTTCACACAGGGCTTAGAGATGAGACAAGCACAACTACAGACAGATGAGGCTCCTCTGAGAGCATCACCGTGTGTATGTGCGAGTGGAACAGATCATTCCTCAGTGGCCATAAGAGGAACCTGCTAAAAGCAGCAGTTCTACTTTGTTCAGCACCGCTGAACAAAATGTTGCTTGTTCACTCGTTGGGTTTAAAGATATGTATTTGTTTTCCTAAGTGTGCACCTTCATATACGACACGTATACACCTACTTACTATGCTCGCCTTTACATGCAAACCCACACAAGTGCACATTATTACCACATCCTAAGTTGCTATTCATTTCTCAAGTAGGAAAGGAAAATGTAGGAAGATATAAATAAATGAGGAAGATGCAGAAAGAGAGGAGCGAGGGAGAAGAGAGAGAGAGAGGGCAGTGGGAGAGACAGCTGGAGACAGAAGCGATGAGATGCTGCGTTTGATCTTTGATTCCTCCGCAATCTTATTTTTCTCAGCTGCAAAGAACAGAGACAAAGTCATAGACGCTGAAGCACAAATCACCTTGGATGCACTGTATTATTACAAGGATGATCCAGGGTGCAAAAAAACCCAACTTTAGAGAGAGAGGTAGCAGTACAAGCAGACAGAGAGAAAAAAGGCAGGAATGAAAGGGATAGTAGAGGGAAGAGTGTTCTAACTACCTCTCAGAGGTTTGATCTATAATTCATACTTCGTCGTCATGTACGCCTTGAGAAGATCTTTCCCTTTTTCCTTTTTTTTTTTTTTTACCATCTTCTTTTTTCTCTGTCCTTCCTGACCTTCTCTCTGTGTTTGTGTCTATATCTGTTTGCCAATGTTTGACTTTTAGACTACTGTCATCTATGGCTGCTCATGCATGACATCATATCCATTTCCTGGATGCCTCACAGGAAGAAGAAGCGATGCAATGGAGCGTGACAGAAAAGGGCCGGAAGGTCTGGGGCTAAATGGAGCGAAGCACCTAGACCCACCTCCCCTCAACTGACCACTGTTTCACCAGAACTGCCACAGGTTCTTTTATATCCCAAATGACCGGCCACAGGGCCAGAGGGACATGGCTGCATGGTGAGGCTTGGGAATGTGAGCTGATTGGGCGGTTGAAAAGTTTCTAGTAAAGAACCGGGGTCGATACCACCCATAACTGAGGTTAAAGCCAGAGAGAGTTGGGGGGGTTGAAACTCAACAGGAGTTATGGAAACCATGTGGAAAGAAGGAAATTGTTTTTGCTAGAAGCCAGGGTCGGATTTGGGGAATAAGTAGCAGCAGAGAGAGCATGGACGTGTGGCTTGGACCCAGGCGACAAGGGAAAACAGAAATTGGATGATGTGAAGTACAAAGGGTAGTGGGGATAACTCGGTGATTGAGGTCAGTGAAATGTCAGATTGCCGCCCGGGCAATAATGCCATTGAGAGCAGAATGAAATCACGGTGCTGCGGAAGAAAATGACAAAATGCTCTGCAGTACAAAGATGCAAATTTACATGCAACAGCAGGTGTGGATTGTGTCGAGAAAGGGCCTTTTTACCGTCCCTAAAAAACAGCAGAGATGAAAGATTACAAGTTAGATATACATAATCTTCCTTTATTTTTACCACAGTTCATGATACGCAAATATTTTGGATATTTTTAATTGTCGATTTTGATTGCATGAAGAATATTATTCTTGTGACATCTGTATCTGTAGTTTTTGAGTCTCTTCCTCTTAACTTGATTGTTTCCACATGTGACTTCATATTTCCAATTCCCTACGTTTGCAGCAAATATTGTACTTTTTACTCAATTTAAAAAGATTAGGCATGTTTCTAGTTTTAATAACACACATATAGCACAAGTAGTTCCCCTCTACCTTTGCAATTAAATGCTGCTTACATAGAAGCATCATATGCAATACATATAACAATGTGAGTGGTGTCATTCTGCATAACAAGTAATTTTACATTTAAAACTCCAAGGAAACTGTGATGCTGATACTTTTGTACTTTTAATGAAGTATGTTTTGAATGCAGGACTTTTACTTGTATTGGAGGAATTTTGCAGTGTGGTATTCTTACATAAGTTTGGATCTGAATACTTCCGAGACTGCTCACAACACTAAACTTTACAACAAGAGTGCTTTGTTATTGTTTTGAGACCCCAAGTGGCAGAAAATTACACATTGTGGATTTAAACTCGTCTAGACAAAATCTTTACAACTTCAGATATAAGTCTGTGAAAACCATCATTATTAAATGACAAACTAAAGCTTACATCAAGAAAGCAGCGGCAACTCCAACACTTAAATGTGTTATTGACAAAGACCAAAGTCTAGACAAATAATTAGCCCCTGCTGCCCCTGCTATCCCCTGCTAATAGAGTCTAGCAGCAGCTATATGTTTTTAAGTCCCTGTTTCCTCAGAGAGATGAAAGGCCCAGCCTGTCAGAAATGTTCAGACAAAAGGTCCCCGAACGGAAAGAGTCAGGGGATACAAGTAAAACCTTTAAGATCGGGATCGACAATGGGAGAAGAAAACTCATTACTTAGTGATTGCTTTTTTTTTTTCTCAGTGGCCGAAGTACAGATATCAAAAGTAAGTGACTTAATTAAACATTAATACTAAGAAGTAGTATTAGTATAAATGGTAGTAGTAAGTATAGGCAATCAAGTAATACAATGGCCACATCACAGAAATCACAGAATGACCAAAAATTCCACCATGAGATCTCAATGTCATTAAATGTCAATAGCTATTTGTATAGATAATCGAGAGACAGCCGTAAAGGTGAGGCAAAGTGGTTTTAAATCCAACGTCAATAAATATAGATGATGAAGCTGATTATAAACAAGAAACAATCGATAGGAAAGTCAATGCATGTGTTTAGTCAATGTCTGGATCATCAATTCAAACCACATCTGGCTGCAATGACAGCTCAGCAGACCTGGTGGCAGCTAATGAAAATGAATGGATAAAGTAAAGCCCCAATCAGACAGGATTTGTTTTTTCCAGTAGATGTTGGGTGATTTGAATATTGCATGTGCCGATGAGTAATCCCATAAGAAACCTGGACATATTGTGTATGATTTTCTCTCCCTTAACCGCAGTATTAAATTTAGTCCTAAATACAGTGTTGATGAGTTTGTTGTGGGATGAAAAAGCCTCCCGGTGGTTTGGGTGATGTCATTTCTCTGCAGAATATTAATGCATATTACAAACCACCATCGGTATGAGTTAAGTCAGGAAGGGGCTGGTGAGATATTCTATTACAATTTGTTTTAATTTGCCTTTGAACTTTTCAAATATGAAATTTGAGTGAGTGATTCACTAATTTGTACTGAGAGACTTTAATGACGTAGTTTAAAAGCAGCATTCATGTTTTGAACCTGCACAGGAAAGACAGACAGACAAACTGAAAACAGTTGTAAATTAAATAAAATACAGAGCTAATTTCTGAGCTAATTTAATCAGAATATAACTGTTATCGATTGTTATTCAACTAACTGTGTTTTATGTTCATTATTATGGCGCCTTGGGTTTTCTTCACAGAACGCAGAAATCATATATGTATGTATTGGCTATGGCTTATAGAGTCTATTGATTTTGCTCTGGATGGAATGTCCTGGAGGTTTTCCATTTGCAAGACCATAATAGACTCATGTTTGCTAACATGTACTCTGACAAACACATTCAGAATCTATTACAACAATGCTTCTCTTCCTCCACACACAGGCACACATGCATATATTGTGGGGGCAGCTGTGGGCTTAACATTTACCACTTCTCACATACGAGACCACAAAGTTAAGCCGCACTCTCGATCAAAGCACAATGCATTTGCCACCATCAATGCATCTGTTATCCTTCGACCTGCCCACTTGCAAAAGTGCTGTCATAGCAACAATGTATCAATGCTACAGGCCCGAAAGCACAATCAC
Organism: Hypoplectrus providencianus; assembly: GCA_028566105.1. Lineage (NCBI taxonomy): Eukaryota > Metazoa > Chordata > Actinopteri > Perciformes > Serranidae > Hypoplectrus > Hypoplectrus providencianus. Next base: position 15,188,327 of record JAOWBC010000458.1, read on the forward strand.
TTCTCGATCACAGAGGAGCACAGGGAACCGACGATGCATTAAACATGGAGGAGGAAGAGGGGCAGACATTGAGATATAGGGGCCGATAGAGATATTAGTAAATTTCAAGTTGGAAATAGAGTCATAAAAAGAATGTGAATGGAATGGGGAGCAAAAGCACCACAGGAGAGATGGATGTGTGGAAAGAGTAAATGGGGAATGGATAATAAACCGGGGGACATGGGGTGTCAAGAGAAAGGATGAAGAATGACGGTGCTAACAATGATGAATCAGCAGTAACCTGCATCCAGCGAACTGCTGTGCCCACAAAATAGCAGCTTCAAAATCATATTCATATCTCTTTTTGTGGTGATTCTCACAACCCAGAGATGGAGGCAGCAATCATTTGGCATACACTCCTCAATGCCAGACTTGATATGAGTAAAGTGGTGCCGCACCTCTATTGAGATGTGTGAATGCACTGCCAGGCATAATGTGTTCAATAACTTTTGTCATTAGATTTTGATTAGTTTTGCCTCCCCTTGTGGTAACGGGCGACCTGTTTAGGTCATACTCTGCCTCTTGTCCAGTGTGTGCACGGGTAAACTCAAGCTCCCCACAACTCTGAGCAAGAGTAGGAGTTTGGACAAAGGACGGATGAATGAATGAATGAATGAATGAATGGATGGATGGATGGATGGATGGATGGATGGATGGATTCATGCAAGTCTGGATGGATGGGTGGATGGATGGATGGATTCATGCAAGTCTGGATGGATGGATTCATGCAAGTCTGGATGG
>JAOWBC010000458.1:15190176-15217762 GCA_028566105.1 Hypoplectrus providencianus
TGGATGGATGGATGGATGGATGGATGGATGGATGGATGGATGGATGGATGGATGGATGGATGGATGGATGGATGGAATGATGAAACAGCCCATTCAGATGCATTTTCTATGTATATGTGTGTGAATTTCCTTGCAGGCAAAGCTACAAACCCACTTGGGAGAGTGATGTGCTGTGCTGACTATTTATGTGCCTGTCATAAATATTCTAGATGCCTGATTTCATCTCGTAATGTTTAGGAATTCCATCAGCAAGCCTGAATGTGAACCACCATGCCAAAGGAAAGTTAGAGACAGAGTGAAAGGTAGAGATGATAGGCAGTTTGTACTTTCAAACAAATAAAAAGAAAGATGAGATCTGCTTTGTTTCCAGAAGCTTGTTTCCTTCTGCACCACTTTGAAGATGTGAATTATGGGTCTGATTTGTAGCCCTGTGGGTTGAAAATGGGCCTTAACATTGCCTAGGTTTGAATTTGGGAAAATTGGATGCCCTCAGTAAGCTCTAACATCGCATTCACCAAGGCATACTGCGGCATCACTTCATGTTATATCCAAATTAAGAGGCGCAACAAATCAAAGAGCTGATGTCTCTCTTCTCGTCTTACAGCCCTCTTCCCTTCTCTGATCACTCGTTTATGTTGCAGTTGGAGGCACTTATGTTGAGGAATTTATTGCAAATGTTTATACAGTTATATCTAGTGCAAAAGGCTTCAGTCTGAAAGAATCCAAGCAGCAAAGAGGATTGTGCGGGGAGCACTAATCCCCCAGAATAATAAGCACATTCATATTAGTATGCAGAATTCAAAGATAGCTGTAAATAGATATCAGATCTTTGCAAAGTCAACAATATTTTAAAAGCTTTGACACAAAAAAGAAGGGGGAGGTTCGGGTGGTGGTGGATGGTGCTGCAGAGGCAGGGATGAGACATGTGGATAAAGGGAACACCTCAGATCTGAACCGAAATGACACAGCAATACAAAGAAGCATTTCTCAATAGCTATACAACTTATAATGTTAAACCATGCTACGGATAAGGACCACTCTATGCATTCCAGCACCATATTTTCTTTGTTGCCTCTGTATGTTCATACATGTGTGCATGTATGCAACAGACCGTCAGAGCTTATTCATTAAAAGGGGATAAGAGGCTGGAAGAGTTAAAGCTACGCTGTTTAACAGCCAGGTTGGGGCTGGATTCCCACAAGAGCTTTATGTGATTAAAATGCGGAAAGAAAGATAAGAATAGAACAGAACTGGATAGAAAATAATGTAATCATGGTGGCTAGGTAGGTTTGTAAGTTTTCTTGTCAAAATCCCACTACACAGCAGATGGACTGAAAGACTGATCATTTAAATGTTGATCAAACATTTTCCCAGCCTATGTTCTAATTCAAATCGTAATGGTTCACTGTTTGTACTTACAGCTATGGAACTAATGTCCTGTAAATAGTAGATAAGCTACCTAATTGTGAGCCAGGAGGCGCAGATTATTACAACCAATATTGATGTTTGCTGTAAAGTGGTGTCGTAGTAAAAGATGATGGGAAGTTAGGCATAGCAGTATAAAGACTGACAAGGTCCGTATGGAGGGACAAACAAACAGGAACTTTTAACAAGCTCCCGAAGGTAAAAGCAAAAGAATTAAGTGGCTTGGCATAACAAAATATGTTGGAGTGAAGTAGTTACATTGGTGATTTACAGTGTGACACAGAAGTTAAGCTAAGTTATTTAAAATAGCTGTGTATTTTCGTTTTCGTTCTTCAACTCTGAATTCTCCGCTGCTACTTTGCTCTAAATTTTGGCCTCTCATGAATAATGTCGCCTCTACAGGGTGCTAACTAAAACTAAATACATGTTGTATTTCGCTGCTGTACAAACAACACATGGGGTTGTATTTTGGTGGAGAAAATAAAAATTATGTGAAGTGTGTCTCATGAATTTCAGACGAAATAAACTAAAAGGGCACTTGGAGAGTGCAGACCTTCACAGAAGTCATGCCTAATTACACAATGTTAACAAAAGCAAAGGAACATGTGTATCTGCTGCTCTGGATTTGTATCCACTCTAAATTTGAACGAGTTCTTCCTTGGCCCTTGCTTCACCCTGTTTAAAACAGCCACCATGCACAAAGACGGGTGTCATTTATCGTAACATATGCTATATGCTGTTGACAAAAGTTTTTTTTTGTAACACAACCATTCATGAGAAGGCATTACAAGGTAAATAGTCACATTTACACCTCGAATCCATTCCTTACAAGCATTTGCATCATTCCTTTGCTGTATAACTTTTGGGAACATTGACAATCTAGCGTGATGTTTCTAAGCCCCTCCAGTGAAACACGACATGAAGTATTTTACTGTCATTTGAAATCATATATTTTTCAATACCATTGTGACTAAGTTTCTGCTAAATGCAAAGTGTGAGGTGAAATTGCTCTATGTAAATCTCTGAATGGGACACAGCTACTACCAGATCCCAAGGTTGCTTGGGGGGCATTGAGAGTACAAGACAGTTTCTGGCATCAAATATTCAATTGACATTGCGAGGAACAGCATTTTCCCTGTTTTTTCTTCACTCGTCGTTTCCCTGACAGACAAGGTAACCATAAAAAAAGTTTAGTACTTTTAGTTTTACAGATAAAAGAAAAAGCAATGCTCCAATCTTCTGCTCACACACTGAATTGTATGCCTCAAGGTCTATAAATTAATTTACATTTCAGTGCAATTAAATGTCTCTATATTTGATTTATACTTTTGAATTGTTTGCTCACAGGAAGACATGTTTTCAAGCTGACTTGCTACTTTCTCACAGTAACTATAATTTGTCAGAATCATCATCTAGTTGATGATGTTGGGAGATTATTGCCATGAGCTGAGAGAAGGGAGCTCCTGATGGGAACATCAGATGGATGAGAAATGTTTAATGTTAATGTTCAACTGTCTTTTGAATACATCTACTCTGCTGGAGAATGTTTTTACAGTTAAAAGGCTGTTTATCAGTATTTTATTGTTCACAATGACAATATTTAGCTATGCTGTATGAATTAAAATGTCAACAACGGATTAAAAAAATACAATAGGATTTTAAATAGACATTATGTTTAACTTTTATTGTATTCAGGGTAGATTGATGGATCACGATTAGCTTCTTGCACTCCTTTTTCATTTCCCTTACATTTCTACTGTGTGACTGTTCACTGGTCTTTATAAGTTACTATAATAAGGTCACTGTGCGTGCGTGTGTGTGTGTGTGTGCGCATGTGTTGCTTGCTAACAAGAATGGCCTTTTAATATGATGGCAAGGTCATTCTGACAAAAGACTTGAAAAATGAAAGAAAACATAAGAAAAAAATCTAACCTTGAAATTGAAGGGAACCTGTTCTGAAAAAAGAAAAATACTGCTTTTTCCATACATTTTTTTTTTTCATATATTCCTATTAACTGAAATACATAAATTCTGAATACAAAGAGTGGATTTAAAAAAAATATATACATTTCTTTCAAACTATAATTTCAGAGCACTCTGGGTAGTCTACCAACTATATTCTTATATAACTAACTGTTTGTTTTTTTTAGTGTAGAAGAAGAATTTCGATCATGTAGAGGGTTGGGGTAAATTGGGTATTGACACAGTTGCTCACAATCCATGCACTATTATATCCCTGGAGATAAAACCAGGTGTTGCAGGTGAAATTACAGTCTATCAATATGGGAAGTCTGTCTCCTTGCAACCAGTGTGCTGATGATATATTATGAGAAGAAATAAACCATTATATCCCCAAAAAATAACTGGATGTGTAATATATATCCAGACAACCCCCCACCTTCAGTCATGTAATTGTTCCTCTTACTATATTATCAGCAAACTGGATGCAAGGTAAAGCTGAGAATACAAAAACAAACAGTTTCATTTCCAATATCAGGCCGCACAATAATCATGTCGGAAGATAATTAATTTTTACTGTTTTAACTCACCAAGCAATACTCATCCAAATAGTTTTAGAGCATACAGTGTACTGTATTATTCACAGTTTATATTTATTCGTCTTATTAACTATGAGTCAACAGTGGAGCCAGGCAATGAGTCATGGTTAATAATAATGGAGATGGCAGTGACTGTCTGTCCCAGATGGACGGCTTCTCATACTGTAGCCTGCAGGCCAGCATCCTATACTCACTGCACCAGATTATAACATGGGTCATCTGAAACCCAACACCGCTTCAGAACCATTGGGAGTCACGTGCCGGCACATCTGACACGTGTACTTTCACATACTGTACAAACAGAAACATATGTGTATATTTTTTGCAGTTATTGGTTGGTTTTGTTTTCTACACGTTTGCAGCTATTTTTCTTATCTCCCTTCTCTCTGTTCTTCCCTCTCACTGTATTTTAAACTGTCACGGTACAGCCTCCACGGTCTGCTGCACCCCGAATACGCAGAGACACATTCGACAGCACCAGCCAGATGTGCAAGTCACTGGGATGATAAATGCTCGGCTGCTTTGAGTGTTTAAATATGAATATGATATTTTACTTTAATATTGTTGTGATTAATTTATGTTTTTTTTTTAGCATTATATATGTTTTAAAAGCTACTGTCGCCCACCTTTGGGAAAGTGTTTGTACATCTTAATACAGAAGTGCGTGAAATATTCCTTATTTTTTCATACAAATAGTATCCAAAGATGCCAGTAGGTAAGCTGCTGCCTCAGTCCCCTGCTGAAAGATTTTGTCTGTATTTGACATGATTATTAAAACAATGAAAATCATTATGTTTGTTTTTTCTGCTGTACAAAACTTCAATAAAAATTAAATCAACAATTCAATAAAACCTACAAATTTGTGCATGAAAGTTTTTATGCTAGATTAAGATGGCTTCGGTCTTTTTTGAAAAATAGTCAATGTGCTAAACAGGAGATGAGAGTCCTTTATGAAAACAAGTGGTGATGGGGTGTATCTAACTCATATTGTTTGCGCTCAGGTGGTTAATGTGAATTATATGTTGCCCAATTGAATCAAATCCCTGAGGATTCCATCTGATTTCTCTTGCTGTTTGTTAAATTAGCAACCCATTTTTTTCTTTAGTTGTTTTTCCTGTCTTGTGCAATTTTCTACTCTTTACTGCCATCTTTTGAACAAAGTACATGTCTGAAGCTTTGTTTATTCATTCAAAAACAAGTTGATGGAAAAATCACTTATTTGCATTTTCTTCACTGCAACATTTCAAAATACAGCTTTCAAATTTGATTTGGTTTTTAGGTAAATGGCTAGCTATTCCTAAGCCGGACTTTTGTCACTTTCCTACTTTATTTAAATACTGCTTTCTACTGTTGCAGTCAGTAACTTTAACTGTCATTAAATCTCATAAAAGTAAGTCTCGGGAGCAAGACATGGGCTGTTTGATGTCCAATGACCAATAAACCACTTTCATTTTCCTTTTTGTCTTCACTTATCAAAGTTAAAATTCGAGTCACATGATTTTGACACATTGTTACAACATCTTCATAACAAGCACACTTCCTCTTCCTGTATTCTCTGCTTTCCTCTCCCAACCGCCCCAAGTTCCCCTCATTTATTTCAATTCTGTGTTTATCAGTTCAATACAGGAAAAATTTACTCTGCAGCCTGACACATGAAGCATTTGTCTTTTTTTGAAAGCTATTTCTTACCAACAAGAGATGGTGATTATACGACTATGGCTCCCCCATACTAGGCATACAATTAGTATGAACACTATAGTAGGAAGTAGCGTCCTTTGTGTCAGGAAGCAGGTGTGCTCTCCTCAAAGCTACATGTTTAACACTCCAAAGAGATTAAATTGGCAGTCATGCAACGACTGAAGAGAAGCAGCGCGTATGAGTGTGTGTATGGAATTGTGTGTGCTTGTTTTTGTGCTTGTGTTTGTTCTTCTACGATACACTGAGGCAGTATATGAGCATGTGCCCATGCACCTAAACAGAATATAGGTTTACACTGCGTAGGTGTCTACCTGCACGCGTACAAATGCAAAGATTTCAATGCTTCACTCCCGATTCCACATTATTATTGTTGTTTTCGTTTGGGGGGTGATGCTAACAAACCTTCTGCACTGCTAAACTAGGCCACTGCCTGGCTGCCGGCAAAAAAAAAAAAAAAAAAAAAAAGATGGAGAGACAGAGAAGGGGTGGAGAGAGTGAGAGGAGAAAAAGAGGTAATGAAGAAATTACATAACGGAGTAAAATACCGTAGAGCAAGTCATTCCCTGCCCTTGTCTATCGGCACTCCTGACGTGTCACGGTGACCCGCGGATTGCTGGTATCATCACGTCACATCAGGCAGACAAAGCAGGTCGGCCGGAAAAAAAAAAAGCCATATAATACGAGTGGTGCTTTATTGTTTGTAAGCTGCTACGAGTTAAGAACATCAGCTCAGTGTCTAAGAATCTGAAATGTAATGATCTTAATGCTAAGAAGCCTAAGAGGCTTTCAAGCTCATCCACCATCTATTGTTTCTTGTTACTGGTGCAGATTCAACTTAAATCCTTCTTTATTTTGAACCCTGGAATTGATTAAATTAATGGTGTTCTTTCATACCGTGGGCTTAAACATGTACAATGTGTCTCAGGGAATTTGTGTCGTTTTTTATTGTTATTGACTTAAAGAAAAAGATCCAAGCGAAACAACAAAATCCCTCATGACTGAAAGATTTTGTCCCCGCTGTGATGTTTAGCTGGGAGCAGCTGAGGTGACACCCAGGGTCGTTCATTAGCGGCCCGGCTGGCGGTTCAGTCCCGGTCTCTTCCTGTCTGCGCTGCTGGTGGCGAAGGCGACGGAGGGGGTCCTATGCTTATGCTTACACTCAGTAAGGGGCCATATCTGTGAATGCGACTATCACTAGGCGTGATACCCAACGTGGTGTTAATGACTCAGATATCATTATTTAGTGTTGCCAGGTTTTTATTTGTCAGCAGCTTCAGATTTTTAATTGCTGGTAGGAGCAGATGATCATGCATCTGCTTTGCATCAAGAGAATCTGAGTCACTATAAATATAGCTTTGGTGAAAGTTCAATGAGGAAGATTTTTTCTCTCAATGATTAGCAACAATTACATCACTTTCTCTCAACCTCACTTTAATTTATGCCATTTTGTCTTGCGTTGCCTTTTAACAGTTATGTCTTAATGGTGTAAACAAGCAGGTTTAAACAGGGCTTCCACGTAAAGTTGTTCAAGGAAGAACAATGCCTTCCCATCTAGAGGGGACCAGACAGTTCACCCCAAAATGGAAAATATATATATTGCCCTGTTACCTGTACAGCTATTATCAATCTAGACTGTTTTGGTTGTCGAGTGTTGGAGACATCTGCATTTATTTGAATATAATGAACCTAAATGGAACTTTACTTGTGTTGTATCGTTATACTTGTGCTGAAATATGCTGTCAGCTTATTGGGCCTAAGAATAAGTTTACTGTAAATTTTCATAAAAAAGTGCCGTTATTCAATTTTGAATGGCAATTTTCGGACAATTTTTCATCCAGTTCTGGCATCTAGGATCGAGGTCTTTTTAGCTCACTATATCAACATGCAAAAGGAAGCATACATCCAGTCGTGGAACAGAGGCTCTTGCTTGTTACCGGTCATGATGTAAACATTAATGATCATCTTCCTCGGGTAGCGTTAGCCTGCTAGCTTGCGCTATGTTACCAACCAGTAAGGGAACCCTGAAAGTAGTTCAGCTGAAAGGAAATAGTTCCTGCATGAAAATAGAAGCTAGATAAGACTGTGGATAATCTTGGGTAACAAGGTCATCATTTCTAGAAAGAGATTTTCAAAATGTATTTTTTGGCGCTTTGAACACCACAAGCTGACTGTCATTTAGTTCCAATTATATTTAAAAGAGGGCAGACATCTCTGTTGCTAATAGCTTTAGCATTCAGCGACTCGCACAAAAGCAGTCTAAACTGATACAGGTAAGAGGAAAACCGAATGTGCAATAGTGTTGATACATCAGAAAACAACATGATCGATTCAAATGATTTATATAAGAATGTAGAGACTGGGTTGTGTCGGGACATAAAGAGGGAGAAAATGGAAGGTGGGAAGAGGGGAGAAACAGGGACATGGGAACTGAGGGATGGGGCAGATAGAGAGAACAAAGGGCTTGACACCAGATATGAGACGAGCTGTGACAGATCATGTTATGAAACTCTCCCTCGCCTGTTAAATCTCCGAGACAGGGAATGTGTGCGGGAGACAGTGAGGGAGCGGCAGAGGGAGAGACAGTGTGCGAGAATTAAAGATAGCGAGAAAAAACTTTGTGGTCTAAGGTCGAGAACATCGGTCCTCAAAAAGAGCCAGAAAAAGATAAAAGGTTACATAAATCAAATAGCGGAGGTATACAAGCAAAAAAGATGGAGGAGAAAGACAGACGAGAGCGCATGGAGAGGGAGGAGGAGAGGTGAGGACGAGAGTATGTCAGGAGGGAGAGATAACAGAGAGATTTGTGGGGTGTTTTCACTCATCTTCTCGCTCATGGCAATGACTAAACTCTGCCTCTTTTATTGTTTGATTCTCTTAGAAGACTTACACCACGGAAAAAGAAGGGGCAAAGCAGACAGGGCGAGAAAATGCAGCCGAGAAGGAAAATGGTAAAGGGAGAGGAAATGGGGCCACTGAGGTAGGGAGGATAAATGATAGAGGCAGAGGTCAGCAGAGAGAAGAGATGAAGAGACGTAATTAGAGGGGGGGAAGTGGAGAAAAAGAAGCTCTGATTTACAACACGGGAAAGAGACGGAGAGAGGGAAAAGATGAAATTAGATTTAAAAACAAATGCAAGAAATAAGAAAATAAAGCTTTCAGCGGGGCAAGAGTGCAGAAGATCTGTAAAGAGACTCGCACATTAGAGTGCAACATCAATAGTTGGAGCTTTTGCAATTGCATCTGAGCAAAAACTAATTGCAGGAGGTGCTTTGGCACTTTTAGATGTATTACCACTGGACCGACTGTGGTGACAGCTGATGTCAGAGGCACACACACACACAGCTTCAAACAGCAGTTCACACACATTGACAAACAGCTCTGGAAAAAGAAGGTAAAAGCTCGTTTTTAATGGTTTGTGCTCATGTGAAGGTGGGAGGAAGGAAGAAATGAGACACACACACACAACACCGTTTCATTTTCTTCCATCCAACTCGGGAGAAAAGTTACTCAGAACACACACATATAAAGATGCACGCAAGGCCTGTGCAGTGTGCAGGAGGCTTGTAATGGGGTTTCACCACTATATAGTCGCCTTCAACAGCATTCTCACCTGCACCCTATAAATCATCCACAGCATGAAGCTATAGGACGCTGACCTGCGCGCACTCAGGAGGCTAGAGTCATTTCAGCATGTTTTAATCATGGCGGTAAAAGGAGGGGTAGCCCTTTACAGTGCAGCTCCGTGAGGGGAGTTATGGCTTTATAATAAAGAAGTAAAACTTAGTAATTATCAAAGTAATAACAAGGTAGTAGTTTGTTTTTAATTATAGCTGTTTTTCCATTCAAATCAATTTATATTATGCATTTTCTGGGTATAAATATACTAAGCATCTACGTCAATCACCTTTAAAATAATGAACTATATAAAGAGGCCCAGTCTACAAATTTTTGACAGATGACTTTTTCTACTCGTAAATAGAAAAAAAAAATACATACAAAAGGTCCACAAGGCCCAAGTCAGATACAATTACAAAAAAAAGTCACATTTTCCCTGACTAAGGCAAAGCATCTTCTTATCCAATGTGAAATATCTCCTATAAACGCTGGGTAGCTGAGTCTGTAATTCAACAGGGAGCGGTTGGCATCACTTGCTTTGTCTGCGGTAGATCGTGTGAACTGAGACTCGGGCTAACAGTTGAATTTAAGGGTTACAGAGGCTGTGTTTAATGCCAATATGTCTGGGATTACACCACCTGCTGTTCACAATCATCATGCCTGTCCCACTTCCTCCTACTGTGACCGGTTACATGCAGCACCTGTGGTATAACCTCCATAAACATGACTCACGGTTGCCACTTATACCCATTATGTAAAAAAAAAAAAAAAGCATGAAAAGGGTTCGGCTATGGTGCATTACTGTCTAGCATGTTTTCCTTAACCTGTCAATTCTCTGTGTCGTCATCAGTTATGTAGGGTTGAATCATTTGTGTAGTCACAATGCAAACCTGTAAAACCATATTCTCAAACCCCAGATGAGATGCTAGAAATCAGAAACAGAAAGCCTGCTGTTACAGAGTGCTTTGGATATTTTGCTGACCCTATTACTCTTTCAGAGGCTGAACACGTTGGGAAAAGCCAGTCCATTTGTCTTTCACGATGTAGGACACGGAGTATATAAATTAAAAGAGAAAATCACTTTGCATCCCAGCAACCTCTTGAAAGGTTACCCAAGCCTTCCTTCTCTCCTAAACCCAGATTCCCTGCCTGCTCTTCCTCCTGCTGTCTCTCCTGATGTCCCTGAAGCGCAGCCCCCCGTGGTGGAGTGTATTATCTCACACTGGGAGTTTTAACTAACTGCCACTTCCCCCAATTAACATTTCTAAAACGATGAGATTTGTCAGCCACAATTGCAGTCCTTGGAAGATGTCAGGCACAGGCTGGAACGAGACCAGGATCGGAGGCATCTTTGAGTCTACATGCATCAGTGCTCTTTCAGCACCTGTCTTACCCCCCGAGGAACAACAAGCAGGGCTTCATTTGCTTTCTCATGTCGAGAGCCAAGATCGTTCAAGACTTTCTGCACTGCCAATCCCAAACTCGGTCAAACAGTGCTGGATTTCATATCATTTGGATGAATCATATCAGCTGATACTGACATGTCCAGGTGTAACGCGTCTCATGCCCGATGTCAGCAGGGATCTGGTCAAGAACCCCTGAAAGTGAGTTCAGATCAGCGGTGACGGATAATAAATAAATTAAAATCCGCCCATTAAAAGACACAAAAGGAGACAAAGTACTTCAGTGAGATTAAAAAAAAAAAAAATGCTTGAAAGAAACAAATGAAGACCAACACAGAAAAACTTCAATAGACCACAAAGAGACACAGAACAACTACAAAACTTGGAGAGATGCAAAAATGACAACAGAGAGACACAAAACAACTAAAAAAAAGGCCAAACACAAGCAGATTAAAAAAAAAAAAAAAAATTGGAGCATTTAGGACCTTACTTCTGATTTTCTCAAACTTGCAAGCTAGTTCATGGTTGGACTGGATCCTGATCCTGTCAGTCACATATAGTCACAACAAAACCTTCTTCAGACCTGACAAATGTTTTTTCACTCTTCAACTCAAAAACCATAGAAAATAATCACTCCACTGAATATTTTTCTTTTTCTTGTGTGGCATTTCTGCCACCATGGGGCTCATAAAAGTTTCATCCAACCATATCTTACACCTTGTCTGAGCTTTGATAATATTTAATTGGTAGTTTTGAAGTACATGATTGCACATGAACAGGTTGACGATTAATTGTACCTCTCCCTTGATGCTCGCACTATATTCTGGTCACACAGCTGATGCTACGGAAGAACTGAGCACAGGTCAAATTGGCACATCCAAGTTATAAATATGTATGAAAACAAAAGTAGACCAAGGGACTTATTATTATCATATTTGCTTGTCAGAGAAAGGGTCAGCAACTGTAGAAATTAATAATGAATATGAGTGCACATGGTGCATGTGCTTATTACATTTACTAAAAGATCAGTTGAGATTTCCCAAAGCTGCATCTCCTGACTCGTCTGGCTGGTGCACCTCTTGTTGCCAAGCATAAATGAAGGATTACTTGGAGTCAATGCTTTCCATATTCTGGGTTTCTTTTTTCTTTATGTGTTTTAACTGAACAGTTATTGCTTCTTTCTTTGACTCTACAACCCATAATGCATTCGATGTCTTTGATTTCACCACTATACATGTGTGGGAGTGCTAGACATACTGTAATGTTTTTAATAACAATATATAGAGAAATAATCTGAACAGCTCACCTTGGAGGACCACAGCTCTTATGGCTGTCTATCACTAGTGACGAGAAAAACATTGAGATTTTGACTAAATGTGTGTGTGCAAGACCTGCTAATAAGCCTTAATACCCTCAAGATGGAATTGTAATTTTCCAATTTACCATTAAAATGATGGCCAGTGGAGGCAGTGAATTAATTAGTTTAGTAGATGCTCGCTTTTTGTGAGAATTAATGATGGATTAAGTTGTCTGCACAGACGTTGCAGGTCCTAACAATTGTCTTTCTGGTAAAGACAACCTAACAGTTATTACAGGATCTGCAGCAGCCTCGGTGCTTAGCTAAGCGTAAGTTCATGCTACTCTTGTGCTACTAGTGTTTCTGCAAATGTTGTTAATAATTGAAGACACATTTTCTCATAAATTGAATTACTGTACAGTGCTGTCCTGATAACAATAGACTTCAGAAACGATTTTCCCCTTTGTCGTCTGTGATTGTGTTTGAGGTACTAGTTCCTGCCGGAGAGACCAACAAGGCATTATAGAATCTATAATGATCCTATAATTGCAACTGCATTCTGTTGCATCTTAAGTGTTTCAATGCCCAGTATGTTACCCTTATCTTTAACCGTTTATCCAAACTCTGGTTGCAGGAGTTGGAGCCAATCTCAGCTGACTGATACATAAAGACAGACAACCATTCCTGCTGTCATTCAGACCTTTGGTGAACCAGAGTCCTCAGTTGAACTTAAGCTGCATCCAGTGGTGGAAAAAACAAAAATTCTGATCCCTTACTTAAGTAAAAGTACAAGTACCACACTGTCCAATTACTTAGTAACAAGTAAAAGTCCTGCATTCAAAAGTAAAAGTAAGTATAAAAGTGCCTAGATTATAAAGAATCCTTCAAGTATCAAGGGTTAAAGTATTTGTTATCCAGAATGTCCCCACCCAGATGTTTTTCTCCTAAATACATTACTGCCCTGCATCTGACAATTATACGCCTGCTCTACATCCTCCAATCACACACCTGCACCTGATCTGCATCACTCACCTGTCCTGCATCTGCATCATTCCCGGTCGTTTAAGCCCCACACAGACACTCAGACTTTCCCAGATTGTTTCCTCGCGTAATGCAGAACTTTCCAGCATCATTCCATGATGTTTCCTGGTTTTCGACCCCCTGTCTGTCTCTCTGGTTCCCCATCTGCCTGTTTGCCCCCCGGTCCGACCTGCCTTCAGTCCCCGATGCTGCTGCTATGCCTGCACCCTGGTCTTTGACCCCTCTAACCCCCTGTCTTCTGGAGACCAGATAATTTATAAAATGTGTAATTACTTTGAATTAGCATTGTTTTTCATGTTAAATTTTGACCTGAGAAGTAACTAACACCTGCAGCCAAATGTAGTGGAGTATGAAGTATAATATTTGCCTTAGTAAATCAAGTTAGTTACATTACACCACTGGCTGCAGGTCTATGGACTGTGACATGGGTAGAACATGCAAACTCCACACAGAAGAGCCGCAGGCCGGATTAGAACCGGTGACCCTCTTGTTGTGAGATAAAAATGTTAACCATCTTTATGCTCATAAAAAAAAAAATCTGCATTCATCCTCTATGTACACATTCCCATACACAGCTACACAATGAGCTTGTCAGCTGCACACACACATTTAGTACAGTTGACATTACAAGCTGCCTGGAGACATGGAGCCACATACAAAGAATGTGTGTGTCTTACTGTGTGCAAATACAATAACACATAGCACAGGAAACAATGTGTGCTATGGAGGTGTTGTTGTTTGAGATATCTCTTGTTGTTTAATACAGAGATGTGGACACACATACACAGATAAACACATTTACTGGCACTTGAGCAAACACACACAGTTCCTTTGTTTTCCGAAGATTCACTTGGATTTCTCTTGGCACATCACTGTCCGCACTTATTACATTTTTTTTCTTCCTATGATTAAGTGTTATGGCAGTTTATAAAAAAGAAAAGTCCAAGACAGAGTGAATAACTTTTTAAATACAGTGCCAGGCAAGTGTTCATCCCACTGTCCTGGCACTAAGTTCTGGGTTAAAAACTGCAAATACTTGACCTGTGACTACATTCAGAAGATTTATCATCATTTCACCCTCTGACTCTCCCTCTCTCCCCAGGGTTGTGTGTTTGCTCACTCCTCTGGTCTTGCAGTGAAACATTCCTCCATTATTTTACATTCACAGTGTGTTCCCTCTCCTTTCCATTCGGAACCACACTCCATCCTGTACTCGACTCCGGCTCTTAACCCTCCCCCCTTAATCGATCACCTTTCTGTCATTCTCTCACTTTATCTCTCTTCCTTCCCTCCTAACCGTGGGTGTCCCCACCTCTGGACCGGGAACCATTAGTCTCACACTTGAAGGCAAACTCTACGATCATATGGAAGCAGCACATGAGGCTTGTACTCGAGGATGGCACCTTATCGAAATCGTATTCTACTAAAATGCAATGTATAGAATGTAAGGCAAATTATAGAATATTTATGTTAATCTATAATCTTTAAAAGACAGGAAATTTAGGTCTCATTGCTTTGTCCAAATTGACCGTAGGAGTGAATGAGGGCATGAATGGTTGTCATCTCTGTGTGTGTCTGCCCTGCAATAGTCCGTTGACCTGTCCATGGTCAGATGAGCCGTTAAGGATAATGAATTATTAATTATTGCTTTTGGCTGTTCTCTTTCGCTGCATGTACTTATACCATATAAACATTTATGGGTAATCTCTAGTGGCTGGAAAAAAAGATATGATGAGAGCAAAGAAGAAAATCTGGGGACATAGTGTAAAGATCGATAAAGTCCATAAAGGGAGTAGGTCAACATGGATGGAAAGGTAATAAATAAAAACAATCAAAAACAGCCAGGACTTTGCCGGAGGCAAGTGTCCATGTCCACTGTGAAACCAAAAGACATTACTGAGATATTTGATTTTATCTTTTAAATTTAGTATGTAAATAAGTCACATACTGTACCAGCTGTGTTCAGTTGTTACAGGAAGTAATTCTTTTTACCCAAATCTGGACCTCCTATATAAACTTAACGCAGTAGTTTCGATGCCTAAGCTCACAACTTTAACAATGTGTTTAAAATAGCAACTGTGCGGCTTTGTGTGCAACACAATGTTAAAGAGAATGGCCATTTTTTGTAACATAGCCTGCCATACAAAGCATTCTGCAAAAGTAAGGTATAATTTCAGCCGCTCACGACAAAACATTGTGCTATTCAAATGTGGAGAAACTGAAGCGTCCACACATTTAAAATGGTTCCTGCAAACAGACAGGTAGAGCCCTGTATTATCTGCATAACAAAAGAGGAAATACAATTACCAAAACACACACACACATACAAATCACAACTGTTATAACTTGATTTGAGAACAACAAAACATTCAGCAAGAGGTGGAAAGATGGCAGCTTTTTTGTTTCTTTTTGGAGATATGTCTACCAAAATAAAAGCCTAATGCAAATGGATGTTTATCTTTTGGCACACACCGCAGATACACACAAGTAATTAATTAGGAAACTAGATTGACATCTATCCACACATACTGTATCTTGCATAAATGGCAAAGAAAGAATATGTATGCTCATCTTGATTTAATAAATGACACTTTTCACAAGCTGTTACTTTTTCTATTTGACTTAGTAGTTTAACTTTCTCAATTTCCCTTTGCCACTCAAAAGTTACATTTAGGGAACAGTTTTTATTCTCTATCAGAATTCTGTCACTCTTCCTTGACAGCCAGTCCCAGAAATGGAGGAAGGTGAAAGAGAGTGTGAGAATAAGAAGTAGATATACTGTATCCAAGTGTGGACATCCATAGGTGGGGTGTGGAGATGAATTATAGATTAAAAGTGTATGGATATAGCTGAAGACCTGCGTCTGAGGTGATGAGGTCAGATGGTGAGAGAGGTGGGTGGTTGGAGGGGGGTAGGAAAGAAGCAGTGAAAGTAGTGCGGGATGAAAGAAACGGCACAAAGAAACTCAAATAGCATGAAACCGAGTGAAAATAAAATGTGGGAGAGAGGGGACGGGCTTGTGATTAGGCGAAAAAGTGCTAGAAAATGAGAGAGTGTGGCTGAGAAAGTGAGAAAGGAGGGTAGAAGAAGAGACAAGGGGAGCATGAGATGACAAGGAACGCTGTTGAGGAAAGTAAACAGCTGTTTTTGAGTTGACTCTGGGAGACAGATAACAAAAACAAGCCTCATTATAACTCCCGCTGTCCTCTGGGCTGCTTTAGACATTTAAGAAGCCGTCATTATCAGTTTACCCGCTATTCTCGATCTATCCTAACCTCTCTCTCTCACCTTTCTGACAGCTTGGCGAGGGTAAAACTATGCTCCCGTAATTATGTCTGGCTTTTTTTTTTTTCTTCCTGTCTCTGCTCTCTTCTACCTGACACCCTCCAGCAAGCCACAGCAGGAGATCCAATTTAAAAAAGGGGGGAATCAATGTGTACCTTTTTCGCAGAGAGGTAACAATGTCCAGCAGCGACTGTCGGCAGGATGATGTACACGTTGATGGTTTCAAGAAAAACGAGAGGTGGAGAGCTATTAGTTGTCTGTCTGTCCATCTTAGTTGTTTAGTTTTTTTTTTCCTCCCATCTACTGTTTCTCAGCCTGTGTTCGTGGGCGGCAGTTTTTCTGTGATGATATGTGCATGTAAGAATATCAGCATATGGCCTTGGATCATACAGAAATAGAAGCTGGTTGGGAGAACAATAGCTTTGGATGCAAGAACAATGGTTTCATACACCGCTGACTGTTGTGATTGCTGCCACATTCTCACTCTTTTGGAAGCCAAATGTGGCTCAGTTGCACATGCAGTTTTAGCAAAAGCACACATTAGCCACATGACACATTTGGTTGAATTAATGTGGCTACATTTCACTACTTCATATGAAATATATGATATGGACGCTTGAGAATTACGCCCAGATGGAGGAAAACTCAAACTTTCTTGACCCTGCAGCAGAGGCTGGTGTCAAAATGAAGTGAAATCTGCTTGCATTAGAAACAACAAATCGGTCAGTGCAATTCAAGGTGACATGAAACTGAATAATGAGACTAAATTAAAATACTCACAAGGGGGCAAGTCATTTTTCCAGAGTTTAAAAGCAGCACTCAGGTTAATCAGTCTCTCAGCCAAATTTCCTCTCCCCTCATAATAACGGAGGCTCACTCAAACAGTGTTTTGCACCCCAAATGAGTCCCATCATGAGTTTTTTTTTTTTTTTTTAGAAATTGTACTTCAGGCAAAGCTAATGATGGATGAACAATTTGGCTTTTGCAGTCCAAAAAGAGAGGATTTTGGGATGGGTAAATTGTTCAAACAAAAATTTGACAAAACCAACCGCTGTTTGCGTTCCACAGAAGACCAGAAACGACGTTTATTTATTAACAATAAAATGTTAAAATCGAACCATGATCTTTTCCTCATCTTAACCAAGTAGTTCTGTTCCTCACACATAATTAAAACTGTGAACATTTCACAATGGTAAATAGCAACAAGTCCTCCAACCCATATGGTAACTTGGATCGATTGTTCCTTCTGTCTAAAGCTCCATGTATGCCTCCTTCACATATGAAAATAAATAGTCCATTTCAAATTATGTAACCGCCACCGCCCACATATTGCCATACATCCTGTATGTTGGCATGAATATTAAGCATATATAACTACTATCGCACTTTTCCCACATGGAGCCCTCTCTACACACGAATATAATGTAACATCAAAGCAGACTAAATTTCAGACCTCTAGAGATCCCTGCCAATAATAAATGCAAATATGGGCCATAATAAGCTTTTACCAAGAATCTATGGTGTCATTTTGTGACAATTAATAGAAAAGCCATAAGTCTTACTGACAAACAACCCATTCTTAATTAGGATGATGGGTTAAATTGTTGAATGCTTTGTAAAACTGCTCCTTAAGTTTTTAAGGTTGGGCTGTCTTTGGAGTAACCTTTTGGGTTCCCCACTTATTTACCAACCTATGCAGTGTGAAGCCTGTGCTATGCATCTAACAGGTCACTCTCATTCTAGGCTACCTAGATAGTATAACCCTGACATGCTTCCCAAGTTTAAAATAACACAGGGCTAGGTCTCAGACGACACACTGTTCCTCATTTCGTGCTCCACTTTCATCGTCTTGGCAATGTATGTGTGTGTGTGGTGATGATAGGTGCCTATGTGGGCGAGCATCTTAATTGAGACCCCACCACACACACACACACATGCACACAAATTATGGCCCAGTAATAACTTCCTGGAACTATTCTAAAAATACCGTGTATCCAAAAACTTTTTTTTAAAGCACATTTTGCTTATTTGAGCAGGAGGCTGCAGCAGAGAGCGACATGACAAACAGCACCGAGCAAAGGGTTGGATGAAATGCGGCATCGCTTGGGAGCTGAACTCAAAATCAGTAAGTGGCACCTCAGTTCACTTCTTCACAGAGCTCACCACATTCTAGTCGGCATATGAGAATCTGGTATGTGTACACTGAGCTGAGTCGCTTGTTTGTTTACTGAGCATCAGCACATCAGTCCTGCGTCTTGTATTATTTAACATTCTGCAAGTGTCAACTTTAATCTTTTACAGAAATAATGCGGAACAGGGTTTTTTAACGATGTTCAAAGAGGCTACAGTTTGTTTCATTATCTCATCGTATTGTAGGTTGTAGACTATGTTTATTTGCACGGATAGATCAAAATCGAAATGGAAAAAACATGAATAAATAAAAACTAAATACAATATATCTAAAAGTAAAGTCTGACACGCTGCCAGTCGTGTCATAAACAGGATGATAAACTTTTCAGAACTGTGAGTCTCTGCAGTGGTTTCTGCTCAAACAGATGCAGAATCAAAAGATAGCTGGGCCAACGGAAAAATAAATGCACCAAATTGTTGTTACTATTTTATAGCAGTTACTATAATTCAAGTATTGTCATCACACTGACAGTGAAGCTGAACTCTGGTGTGGTCTTTATGAGAATAAAAAGCTAACATTGACATTAAAGTAGGGAGTTAGTTAATAATGTGTCCTGTCAGGCCCAAGGTCTGGTCAAATTACTGAGCATTTAGAGTGAAAAAGATCTCCATTAAAGGGAAAGTTGTTTGAGCTTCTTATGCATATTGGCATGAAACAGTTAGGAAACAGCTGTATTATAACAGGAGAGAGAGTTGAGCCGAAATGAATTGAATTGACTCGACTAGACTAGACTATCCAGGTATGGCCATGGTAGACCAGATACTCCTTTTCCCAGTGGCTAAAATTACTATTTTTCTCAAAGGAGTCTGGTGCCTTTGAATGATCACAGAAAATGGCTAACTGTACATTGCTTGCTCACATTGCCGGTACACTGCTTCAATTCCCTGTCTCATGGCAGGGTAAAGCAGCCAACATATGTTAAATACAAAATAGTCAACACTTAAACTGATTCATTGATGTTTTTAGTTCATCAAAATCAGTTTATCTGCCAAACCCAATCAACCAATCCTCCTCCAATACACTGATGATGGACCAGAACCTCATACAACCCCACTTAAAAAAAATCACTTAAAGTAATGTAAAACTTCCATCATAGGAAATCAGCACATTCAATTTAAACTTGGCTTTTAAAGCATGGATTTCCTCTCGGTTATCAGTGCTGGACCTCTGTCTTAACTGCCTTCTTAGAGCAGTAAGAGTTTCAAGCAGACTAGGAGTGGCTTTTAAGTCGATATCTTATTAATACCCACATCTCTGATTAATTTCGGTGTGGTTTCACAGCACTCCACAGGGCAGGTATTGAACTGCTTTAAGTGTCCTAATTCCTGCTGATGCCGTTGATGATCTTTTCACTGTAAAACATCACAGTTCCTTTATTAGAGGAGAGAAGATTTACACTACAGGAGGCGCCAGGGAATCGTGCACAGGAAGGCTTTTTCAAGGAACTAAGTGAGTTTAATGGCCAACCGCTAATTGCGTACACATGAGCGATATCTAAGATTAAAAATATGAAGAAAAAGATTACTGCTATATAACGGTGACTACGTCCTGCCTGTATGGATGCCGGTGCTGTGAGTTGGTGCTGTGAGACGTGTTATGGCGCCCAAGAGTGCCTGAAGACCTCATTGAAACAGAAGAGGCTTTAATATCCTGTTTTCTTCTCATCCCTATAGTGAATTTTACCTTCACCGAGCTGCTGAGCTGAACAGTCCCCCGATTCATATGTGTAATTCATGCGACAGTATGCATATTATCTAACTATGCATTAGTGGGCAAATACGGTTATAATCTCCAAGCATACGGCCCCTTCCCCCCACATGCCGCCCTCTTTTTTCTGAGAATAGTGAACATTAGAGACCGCGTGGACCTGCAAATATCATAGCGCTCATAAAATATACATGCTAGATACACAGAGAAAACACACACATGTATTCCCAGCTGTGAGAAGTATCTGCCCATGAAGCGAGCGCACTCAAAGAAAAGCCAGAGCTGGGTGTGGAGGCACAAAATCACAGAGGGAGGATTGTTTGAATGATGCTTCACTCTCCCTTTGATCATATTTCTCTTTCTTCCTCTGCCCCAACCTCTGACTGTCAGTTATTATATAGTTTTTTTGGCTGAACTGCTGTTGTATAGCAGCCACTTCTGGATTAACAAGCATACTGATCTGATTACAGCACTAGATAGGTCAGCTTATGCAACATGTATGGCTCGCTGCATATGGGGGCTGTCTCTCGCTCATGCTCTCGTACAGTTTCTTCTCCCACTCTCATGGTTGGCTGGTCATACCCAGAGAGAATTAAATGACTGAACTGTATTTAGTTATTTTTCAAAAGGTCCAGAGCGGTGAAAGCTGTGTTGTCCAGGTGCAGGGGGTTATTTAGCAAAGGATATTTTATAGTGTCATTTTAAAGATAATATAAATGACCTGATCGGCTGTGAAAATGTTCTGTATTCATCTGATGGAGAGCCAGGCTGTAATGTGAGTGTCAGTGTAGATTAGCATGGGTAAAATGAGGTTTATGCAACCTCCTACTCGTCTGTCAGACAACTAACATTTGTCTTTAATGTTTGTACATCAGAAGCATAGATCTTGCTATCAAAGCAATTATGTCCCTTCATGTTATTTTCTCCTCTGTTTTGTTTTTCTCCTTTAAGATCATCCCCATTTTCTCGTTTCACCATTCTCATTGCGTCATCTGTCTTTTTGCGTTACTAATTGAGGGAAGATATGTGTCTGTGTATGTACTATATGTGGGAGTTTCCGAGTGTTGTACAGGAGTTACAGTTTGGGTCCTACAGCAACCACTGTCGTGCTGAGATTGAGTTGAACTCAGTACATTGAGCGTCCTTGGGATATACTACAACTTCAAAACTATTTTCAAGAAATCTAATTGCAATTACAGTTTAGTCACACTTTCTCTTTCGTCACTGGCACTCATACACACACACACGGCCCTGATAATTACTTCAAGGTTGACGCTTCATTAGCCAACAGACCTGGCAAGCGGATTAACACTTCAAACAGTGGAAAGAAAGGGTGAGGGAGGGTGTCTGAATTATGTGAGGTACTGCAGAAAAGTTGACTTTCAGCAGGAGAAAATAGAATAGGAAAAGATATGACAGAACATGACTTGTGATGTCGATGTATTTCATTTGCAACAATTTGGATGCATGTCTGCATCTCGGTTTGCAGGGCATGTATGCGTAATGCATGCATCTGTGTTTACCGTCTGTTCTCTGCATCTGAATGCACTCATGCAAGTGAGAATACATTGCAGGAGGGGATTGAATAACACAGAAACATTTATATATGCAGAGACGAGAGGCAAACAGTATACTAACAGATTGTATCTTTGTTTTTTTTTACTCTCTCTGCATGGCGGCGACACTCAAAGCCTAAGCTCAGTAATGGTCCAAACACTGTATCAAAGGAGGAAAGGGCCAGTGATGTAACATAATGTGAGCAGGATTAGTAAACGCTAGACACAGCATACTGGCACACTGACTGCCACTGATGATAACACTACAAAAAGAAGAAGGAGAGGGAGGGAAAAAGCGAGAGATAGAGGCGAGCAAGACAAGGGGGAATAAAGAGAACCGAAGAAGTGTTTATTAGTTTATTTTCATAAAAAAAAGATCAGCCACTGTCTTGCACAAACAGATGTAAAGGAATGGAAATAAATGCAATCAAAACTGAATAAAAGTGCATAAAAGAGGAGACCAGCGGATAGAAGAGTATATAAATTAGGAAAGTATTTTTGACTTTCCATGCCACATCACAATACCTGACACTCAGGCAGCGGGAAAAGTCATGATTTAAGTGCAGGCCTCCTCTAATGTCTAATAATATCATGTTGCTGCTATTTTTACTTTTTCTTCGTGCTGGCCATGACAGTGTAGTTATACAAGGGTAGCCAAAGCATGGGCGTATGCAGCAAATATTGCGCTTATGATTAATGAGTCAGAGTGTGATTTAAAATCCAAATATTTGGATTGATGGTGACACTGGGACACCACCATCCAAAAAAAAATCTGTAGGAGCATTAATGTGCACACCACAAGCACCAACACAGATGGCGCGCAGGCTGAGGTTGATGTTATTTACAATAGGCTGTCAAGGAACAGCGATGTAACTTAAGGAGAGTATAAATCTGCATATGCAATTGATGCGACGAACGAAAATCTGGGGAAATGGGAGACGCGACTGAGGTTAAATGAACTGGGTTTAAAAAAGGTAATTCACAAGTGCCATTTTCAGTCCCAGCTACCTGAAATGTGTTTTATACATTTACAGAGTGCAGTCAAATCACAGCAGTAACCCTTACCCATCTGCTTTCTTCAAGACAAAATGTGCCCACAAAGGACAATTTACAGCCACTCTGACACCTGAGATAATGGGGAAAGCAAAGTAATGAAAGTCTTGGTGGATATTAGTCAAAAATAAGCTCAGAACTCATCAGTAAAACATGTCACACACTTGATGAGACTCAAACTGTGAGGTAATTTAATGCTTCATTCCTTCAGCCCTCCACTGGCAGCACCCACATACACAGACAAGACTCCAGACAATGCTGATACACACAGACTCTCTCCCTCTCTCTCTCTCTCTCTCTCTCTCTCTCACACACACACACACAAACACACACACACACACAAGAAATGTCTTTCCATTTATCACTTCCGGACGGCTCCATGCTCACACATACACAGAAACACACATGTGCACACAGCCACAGCCAGACACAAACATACTCAAAGTCTCAGTTCGAGGCTGCCACCCAATCGATAATCCCATTATAGCTGAAAAGGCTCTTTTATTTGTTCTGATTGAGTTTGAGGGGAGGAGGACTCACGGTTCATAATTAAAGCAGGATTTTTGAGATTGATGTTTAAATGGGCTAGACCTTGACAGCCATGGCAAAGATACACAAGAATGCACAAATCAAACTTCTGCTCGTGAGGATGTGCAAACATTAAATCAAGCGAATCTCCTTCATTTATGCACAGTGATAGAGATGACACCGTGAAAAACATGCTGAGAATTAGAGCAGGTTAGAGAAATCCACTGGAGTTGGAGTCTCTGTGAAATTGTTTGGTACTGCTGGCTCACAGTGCCACATATGATAGTCTGTTTGCTTACACAGCTACATTGTTTGAAAGGCTAAAGCTAAAAAGTATTTAACATATGAAGAAGCTGGACTCGTGTGAGAAAGTCCCAAGCGTCATGAAGGTTTTAAAGTTTGAATGGAGATTCTACGTGAAAGTATGAATGATTTGGATGAGGTTGAAGTTAAGTGGGTTCAAAGAATTTTATAATTGGCTTAAAATTAAACATCAAACAAAGTTAAATGGGATTTGAAAGTTAAATTATTCTTGTAATGTGTGAGAGATGTGAAACATTTTAAGGTTTCTGAATAAATAAATGGGATAGACCTTGAAGCTTAGAAAAGTCCTGCAGATGAGGACGCTCAAACGTTTAATCGAGTGACTCTCACTCAACGCACAAAAAACACATCCGACTTTCACAGCCACTCATCGGTTTCCTGTCTGTGAGGCACCTTGTTGAAAATGCATTCTAGCTTTGCTTGCTGGTTAAATGATAGACTGTGATTACACCGGGCAGTCTTATATGAATAAATGTACGGTGTGAGTGCTTTGTGCTACACCGGGTCCCATTGCAACAGTCCCCTCAGGCGGATTCTGTAACAATCTGGTCCTTATTGGCATTCATACCGCTGGCAAACACAATACGGTGTCACCGCTTCACTGCCAGTTCAGGTACAGTGCTTGTTTGCTAAATGAAGCAGCATGGGTTAGGCTGCACAGCATGTGGAACATACACAACCAGAACCTAGCAGCAAAACTAAAGTTCAACCAGTTCTGTTGCACAAACAGTGAAGTCTTTGTGCAATCTGCTTCATTAAGCAACATAGTGCACAATCACAACAGCATTTCTTCTTAAATGGCTCTAGCATGCAGAAGCTTGGATGACCCTTGCAGAGTTCCACAACACTGCATGTAGACAAGCTTTGTATCTTTACAGAATTCCAAATGGACGCATTATTCATGTCAAGAGCTGGAAAACACCATCACCTGACACAAAATTGCAGAATTCTTTGGTTTTGCATGTGAGTTTATCCGTTACTAAGCTCTTTTCCATCTTTACAGAAGCTTCTGTTCTAAAAAATGTTGCCACCAATCGCACTTACGGCTTCTGAGAAGCCTGCGACATTCAAACCTCTTCCCTGCCTTCTCGATTTCCTGCCTTTTTTGTGAAAGGTGGGCAAATTCTCTTGAAGAAACAATAGAGCGGAAAACATCTGACGCACAGCGGATCAAAAGGCGGCAGTGCTCCAGGAGCACGGCCAGCATGT
The DNA here is from genome assembly GCA_028566105.1 of Hypoplectrus providencianus. Classification (NCBI taxonomy): domain Eukaryota; kingdom Metazoa; phylum Chordata; class Actinopteri; order Perciformes; family Serranidae; genus Hypoplectrus; species Hypoplectrus providencianus. The sequence goes on from JAOWBC010000458.1 coordinate 15,215,067, forward strand.
GACTGGAAGGAGCCATAAGCAAACACCTGAAGTGTTAACAGAATTTTAACAACGCTGTTAATGGCTTTGAGATCTTAGAGTGACAGGTTTAATGTCTTGCTCAGTCTCATCAAGTAAGTCAATAATTGCCTCCCTTAATAGCCTATAGTTGTTAATAGTTTCTCTGTTGGTTAAGTGAAACAATGTTAATGTCTAAATATTCTCTTCTTGGCACGTTTGGAGCAATAGTGCCTTTGGCTCACGGTAATCATCGCTACAACAGTAGTTTTACACTACGTGCATTATGTTTCTTTAATACCCCCTGCAGAAAGACAGCTTTTAAATAGAATTGCACAAAAATGTAGCCTTGTTTTTTGTGAAAGTACCATCCCTTACGAGGTTGTTTGCATCCAGAAATCCTGAAGACGAATACAAAAAAAGACCAGGATCTGCACCCGTCGTTGTTTAGAGAATCAGAAGCTACGTCCTTTTTTTCTTCTCTACTGGAAGGTACACAAAAGCATCACAAAGTTTTAGTTCTCCTGTCAGATTCAAAGAGCCCTGTAAGGGGCCCCTCGAGGCCACTCTGCCTCTATGCCCGTCTGCAGCAAAGTGATTTGAAATGAGTGACTAACTGGCAGTGGCATACTCAGAGGGTTTCACCAGTGGAAGATATAAGCCTTCACATATAGAAGGAAAGGGGGAATTTACTCATATAGCCGATTATATCACTGTCGGATATAACTGTTTGATGAACCCACTGAATTTTCACGGGGTTACAGTTACCGATTTAACAGGTCACAGCTGATTATATAGGAAACATGCATTCACATGGTAGAACGCATGATGTATCATATATGTATGCATCCATGTATTCTCCCTGTCTAATTACTGTGTTGTTTTTTTAATTAAAAACATCGTGGGGGGCGTCCCCGGTGGCTCACACTGGTAACCATTAAGGCGAGTCCTTGCTGCAGCGGATCAGGGTTCAAATCCAAGCTAAGGTCCCTTTGCTGCATGTCATCCACTCTGTCTCCCCTCTCCATTCTCTCCGTCACTGTCCAATAAACCATGAAAAATGGTATCTTCATACTAAATATATTTGATCATTTCCCAGTATAACATGGCCAGTCATCATCAGACCAAAACTAGCACAAACGTTTAAGCCAAAAAGCACTGTTTATGTCTTCCACGGAAAAAAAAAAGAATACTCGAAAATCACTTGTCCTTGTGATTTCAGCTCTTATTGCATGCACTGTTGAGATTTCTTTAAGGAAAGAAGAATGAGCTGTCCAATCTGTGACTCAAGGGTTTCCCCATGAGGAGGCAACACTGGGCCCAACACGGAGGCCCGAGCTCGCAGCGGCTGGTGGTGCATGTGAGGACACTGTAGTCATGCCCACAGAGACTGTGAGTGTTAGCTGTAATAAATGTGCAACACACACAGAGTCGAGCCTGGAAACCATGTCTGACATTGATGGACAGGGGTCATCCTGCGCACATTATTACAGATTAGAACATTCCACTGCACGATACATAGGTGAGGGAGAGAGAGCTGGCTATTATCTGTTGTATCTCTTATGTAGTGGGAGAGCATAACTGCTTTCCTTTTTTAAAATAGTATTATATTTTTTTTATAAACATTAAATATTATGTCAAGAACATGGCTTAAATAGATGAAATGAAAATGGAAATGCTACCTTTTTTAAATAACTGCAAAAATGTTTTTGTTCTCAAAGCAAAGTCAAGGTCGTTTCTTTTTTTAAATTTTTTAGAAATTAATAATTTTTAATGTACAAGTCAGGATTATATATTTAATTTATTAACAATAAATGTTATAACAATTAACAACAACAATTATTATTATTATTATTATTATTAATAATAATAATAATAATAATAATAATAATAATAATAATAATGTATTATTTAATAATATAATAAAAACAAATATGTTTTGTCCTCTTATAGCAATACAAGGTCTCTTCAGTCAATTAATCTTTTTTTTAAGAAATAATCATAGTTGTATTAGAGGTATCAATATTTGCATATAAACTTTTTAAGGTATGCTCCATCCACACTGTCACCACGGCTCACACTCACATTTTTTCACACATTTCCTTGACCCTATTGTCTGCAACACTGAGTCTGCTCCTGACAGTAAAATAATAATGACTAATGATCACCACAAAATGAACATGAAGGTGGCATTTGAATTCACTCTGCATTACGTTCTTCTTCAAGGAGCAAGAATTCCCTCAATGCTAGCACAGTAGGCGGGAGGAGAACGGAGACGGAATAATTACAACAATTACTTCTTTTACTTTATCTCTGGCTGACACACACACACACACAGCACACTCACATATGCACACACAGACAGAATATAATAGCTGTGGTAAGTGAAGTTCTGTCAGCAGTAATGACAGTGTTGCCAGTAAAATATGTGCAATAAAAGCAGGGGAGATGGCATAATATATACCTTTGACGACAGTAACTAATGCTTTCACCACAGCGTTAAACTGTGTGCCAAAAGCTTCACACTGCACACACACTGATGCAATGCACATGACACACACACATGCAACTTGTGTGCACACATGGGGAAAAGGATTGAAGCTGTTGTAGAGCAGGGCACAAGTTTAACAATGAGGGTTGTGTTAACGTAGGATTACATCATCACTGGTATGTGCGTGTGTGTGTGTGTGTGTGTGTGT
>JAOWBC010000458.1:15332513-15349281 GCA_028566105.1 Hypoplectrus providencianus
CACAACAGGGGAGCCCACGTCTGCTTAGAAATACCACACACGACACGTACACACAGATCTGACCTTTACGTCAGCCACTGCCCACTCTATATCACACACATAATTCACACAGAGACGCACTGAACATGCACACACACTCATAATGTGTTCATCGGTTTGTTTCTTGTTCATGTATGTACTGTACTTCACTGTGCTGTGAGCATTTGTGTCTGTGCATTTGTACAACTTGCCTGGGAGTCTTAAAGAGTTTAAATATCTATTTGTCAATACAGTGAACATGTATATGTGTGTGTTTGTTTGTGTGTGTGTGTGTGTGAGAGAGAGAGAAAGTGTGGGATTAGTTTGAGAAGCTACACTTCACTCCAACACCTACCCACAAAACTGGCCACACATACTGTATGTAAATGAATCCTTATGTATCTAAAACTATGACGCTAGGAAAAACTAGATAGAAGATTCTTAAATTAGACATAAGTCAATGTTTTTTTCTTGAAATAAACTATATATTGCAGTTCTAGCATTTTAGGGCTGCAGTGTGTGTTCCATTCCACTGTATCAGTCTGAATCCAAATCCCTCAATTCTGTAGTATTAAAAAAAAAAAGGAAGGATATTGAAATTCCAATAGAGAAAGTCCTTGTTTTTCCAAGCAGGGATTTTAAACTTGGGGACATGTGGAGCATGAAGAATCTCTTAAGAAGATATTGTATGGTAGATTCAGGAAGGAGGCTGCCATGAAAGCTACATAAAACCCATGGAAAACAGTTGTAAGGCTGCATAACTCTAACCACGACTCTCACAGCGGCAACACAGTGTATGCTTAAACATGCCTTACAACATTAAGAGACTGTAGGAGCACCGGTCTAATTTAGTGGCTCCATTTTTAATCACTTTTTGGCTGGAAGGACTTTCACAACTGTGTTTTCAGTCGTTCATGCACTACAGCTTGTAATGACAGTCAACTGTTAGCATGCTCTGAAGCAAGGCATTATAGGGTCTTGTTAGCTTTTATAAAAACATAGTGTAACCATTTGGAGGGGTAATTGTCATCAGCATGAGTCAGCAGATTCTGCAACCCATTCCACCTCTCAGGACATTTGTTCCGACACTTTATTGCGACCCGTGGTCACGTTTCCTGAAGTTAGGCTCCCACTCAGGACCCTCATACCTACTCGCTGTTGTAGTTTTAAACATGTGATTAATGTCATGAAATTGGCAGTTTGCTTAAGTTGCAATGAAAAGTAAACTTTTACGCATCATGGCTAATGAAAGTCTGTGACCAACATCTCTTTTTCTCTGTTGAGGTTAGCTTTCGATTCCAATTATCCTGACATATTCCATTGGTGTGTAGCCTTCATTTTTTATTTGTGACCTTGCTGCATTCTGACAAATTTATATAAATAATGGCTTATTCTGACCTATAAGTAATGCTCGGGACTAATTTAGATTAAGTAGGCTATTTTGTCATCATTGTAAGGCTTAAAATAAGTTTAATGGCTCCATTCTGGTCAATGACTTTTTGATAGTAAAGGTTACCGACCCCTGGCTTAAGGAAACAAAACCACTTGGTTAGGTTTAGGAAAAGACATTTATTACACTTCTGTATATGGCATAACCAGAGACATGCTAGGTTTGTAGCATAGTTACATTATTGATGTAACTTATGTAGTTGTGTTAGCTTAAAATAATTTAATGTCGACATTGGCCGCTAACAGACCCCCCCTTGGGTCACTTGACCTCCTGCCTCCGTGGACTGTGCTGCTCTTTATTCTCAGTAACTTGACTTCCTTCCTTTTCCTGTCATGATGAGAGGTTGTTACCTAAAGTTAAGTAAATATAGGTTGTTAATTTGCTTGTACGACTGATCTGTAGGGATATTTTTCAGGTGACCGCTGTCAAAGTACATTACATTTTTAGTGCAATATATATTTGCAAGCATGTTCTCATCTACATTACATCTCATCTTTGTAGTGAAATATTAGGGGGATATTAAATATAAAGAGGAGGAGTTTGACTGTCATGTCACAGTGGGAATAGGGCAAATGGCTCTTTATATCTGAAAGAAGAAAAAAAAATATATATATACATATATTAAAACTGGAGGAAAAGGGAAGAAAAGAATTCAAGGAGAGTGCCATTCACAGGAAAACATTAAAGATCCAGTGTATAAAAATAGGAACCTCATAATGTTAGGTGTTGAGAGAGATATGGTAAAAGAAGAAAAGAATGATCATGACAGAACAGCAGTAGTCATGCAGGATAAGTGAGTGATGCAAGAAAGATGCAATTTGTGAGATTGCAAAAAGGAGGACAGTGAAAAGTAAATAGGATTGTTTTAGATGGAACGAGCTGCAGAGGTGAGTGTGTGTGAGAGTGTTGGGGTGCGTGAGTTTTGTGTGTGTGTATGTTTGTGTGTGAAGGGTTGCATTCCAAAATGCTCAATCTTTTTGGCAAAAAGTTTTTCCATTTTTGGAATCTGTCTGAATTATTTTAGAAGCAATTCCGTTTTTAGCAGCCCAGTCTAAATAGTGGCTGCTGCCTGGGCGGGCTGGCAGTTTTAAATGTGGGATGGATAGCCCATTTTGGAATGAAATCCTCCTTCTGTTCTTTCGTGCCATCTCACTCACCAGCTGTTTCCCTCCTCAGCAACAAAGTACACAGTGAGTGTCACAACGCTACCGACCCCTTTCTGGACTGGTATTTATTTATTTGTTTATTCATTTCTGAATCCTTTCTGTTTATTGACTTTACAACCATTCCCTGCTTTCTTTTGTGTTTTAGAAAACCTTCCTTTCCTTGTCCCTTTTGTTCCTAACTTTATGAAGTACATTTCTGGCTTTCTTTAGCTGTTATTTGTGTTGGCTTTATTTTTCTCAGTATATTTTCTGTTGCCTGCACCTCGCAGTACGGTTGTTGCTTTACTGTGGTTGACTATTGGCCCTGAGAGAAAAGGGAGTAAAAGTTGATTACTGGTAGAAGTTTTGAAGGGTAAGAAAAGTGGTCACCAATAGTTTTTGGGTCTCTCTCAGCCACATAGATAGAAATATGATTCAGTCACTGCAAAACAGGCTCTTTTAATTATTGCTATTTTGTCATCCATTCAATTAACCCTCTGAACCCCGAGCAGTTTCAGGGCATTTTGTTTTCTTTATGCTTTGCTGCTGTGAGCCTTTTTTCAAGGAGTCTTCAAGAGCAGGACCACTATAGAAACAGCAAAATCACGCCAAGGAGTAGCAAAAACTCTAAACAAAACAAACAAACAAACAAACAAAACATTAAAAATATTAATTCATTTGGGAAAAAAAGGAATCTTACTTTTTTTTTTTTCCATGAAAAGTGTCTCTATGACACTTGTTTTCCATATTCCTGGAATCTATTTGGTTTATTTTAGTATTAATTCAGTTTTAACAGCACAGTTTTTAGTCACCAATATTAAGATAAAAAATTTTAACCTGAGTGGAGACTGGTGTTGGTGCTGTTTCCCATCTGTGATAATGCTGTAGGGAGGTTTTAGCAGCGATAACTGTGTATGGCAGCAGAGCGGCAGTGGGAAACACACACAGGCACTAACATGCCAAGGAGGTCCGAACGGCTGGAGAGTTTATTGTTGTTTATTGTCATCAAAGAAAATACAAGCTCAGATTAAAACACATAGAGGGAGCAGGAATTCTATTTTAAGCTGTTTTCTGACTGAAGCATTCACTAATTTCGTCATTATTATTTCAAGGACTGTCAGAAACATGGAAAAATAAAAAAAGAATAACAGATTCTTTTTTGTTTTACAGTTGCTTGCTGTGTTAAATTATGCATTTTTGTTGATTTTTTTTCGTTATTATTTTCATACCCACTGGTGGGTATCAAGGTTCAGAGGGTTAAACCTAGTGATGAATTAAGAGTGCATAATGCCTGTTAATTAAATTGTGTATTCTTTAGTTCGGGTTAGTTCACTTTAGGTTATTTCCCCAAATTCTGACCTTGCCTCAGTGTGATCCTCCTTGTGTCCCCACATGGTTTACCAGAGTAGGGCTGTCCTGCCCGGTGCTTTGGTAAGCTGCGTAGACACCAACAACTTTGCTTTGCCTCGTTCTATAGGTCCAGCCAAATTACCCTTGAAATGTCTGTGGCCCCTAGTGTGTCTTTATGTCCTGGCTATTTTTATGTACTTTATATTTTTGGTGTTGGTTTTCACATCCTTCTGACGTCTGTGTGTATATCTTAACAGCCGTCTTTAATTAACAGGCCTTTAAATCTGTCAACCCCCCTCTCCCCTGTCCACCCTGCTTCCTTTTGCAGTAAGGAGCAACAGAAGAACCACAAAGGCATAAACAAGTCAGTGTGGGAACAACGCACCAAGGAGCTGAGGAGGCAGACTCTGGTGTCCAGCCGTGAGGCCCTCTATAACGAGCTGGACCCCGACGAACGCTGGAAGGCAAGGACAGGGAGGGAGGAGCACAACAATGTAAAGGACAAGGCAAACAAAGCCCCTAGACTTGTGCTATCAGTGTACACAAGTGACGGCAATGATGACAATGACTTATGTGAACATGATTGCTTTCCATCTGTCATTTTTTTGGGTGAAAACTTATTGCAACTCCTCCTCTTCTCCATTTCTTCATTCTCTGTGTCTACGCTGCCTCCCTTTCCTGCTCCCTCCTCTCGCAGGTGAACTACTCACGTCACATCCGTCCAGACATGAAAACCCACCTGGATCGACCGTTAGTGGTTGACCCCCACGAGAACCGCAACAACAACACCAACAAGACCACCGCCAACAGCTCAGACCGCTGCTTCAGCCAGCATCATCCTGCCGACGAGCTCCACAGACAAACACGCCTCCACGAACACGGCGGCCAAGTCGGAGGGGGCGGTGGCGGAGGAGGCTCTGGCCCCGTCAGGCCTCCGATGGAGCGGGGAGAGTCCACAGAGAGCAGGCGGAGTCGGAAAGGCGAACACCACCACCACACGTCTCACGTCCGACTTGACGCCACGGTGATTCCCGGACCAGGCTCAGAGGAGAGGCCGTCCAGGCGCCATCACCACACCCGGAGCGGGAGTCGAGGGGGAGGGCAGTCAGAGCACAGGAAGCCCAGGTCACACCGGAAAAGCGCAGAAGACGGTGAAGATGGCGGAGGAGGAGCTGGGAAAACAGGGAGGCATAAGAGCAAAGGGGTTGACGGAGGTGGAGAGGGAGGAGAGCAGGAGGGAGCCGGAGATGGTGGTGAGAGGAGGCCAAGAAGAAATCGCCATGGCAACCAAACAGAGGGCGAGGGAAAGAGGATGTGCCAGCACAGAAGGAAGTATGTTCATTGAATGGGGCTAGATATGATGCATATATGATACTATAAAACAATGTCTGAGACATTTTGAAAAATTCACAAATTATTTTAAATTGACCAATGAGAACTGTGACTGAATATGTTTGTCCATGACCACCATCATCAATAATAACAATAACTATCAATATAAATTAGCTTTGATGCTAAATTAGATTGACTGAAAGATTCGGTATACTCTAACAGAGTATCTACTAACCCCAAACCTTTGCCTCTTGGTTTCCAGGGATTGCAGCGTCCCGAACCTCTCCACAACACGGCCCATCCAAAAGAGCCTGTCCAGGCAGGACAGCCAGTACAGTGAGGACATGGACAACCTCATGAATACCAAACTGGTCTCTGGCTCGACCCCACCCAGCGATGGTCACCCTGTTCCAGTTGCCAAGCACTCAGTGGCCCCTGGCTTTGGATCTGCCCTCCATCTTGCTAACAGTGGTACTCATGGGAGTTTGGTCACATTGGATAGCTATGGGAGCATCGCCCATCACCGTACCAACAGTGTCATCAGGCTGCCCCACCCTGACTACACAGCTGTAGACATGCCAATTTTTCCATCCACCAATGCCATACTGCAGGGTAAGGGCAGATCGTGTCTCTCGTGTGTTTTTCTACCATCATTTCTTTAACTGTTTTGCTAAATAACAAATTTGCACCACCACCCCACCCTTGCCTATTGTTGATCCAGTCAATAAGAATGCCAACACGGAGCCTCTGCCCGCCAAGGAGGATAAGGATGATGATGACGATGAGAAGGGAGGGGAAGGAGGACCCAGGCCCATGCCTCCCTTCAGCTCCATGTTCATCCTGTCCACTACTAACCCGTAAGTGGGAAATAAATACACCACCACTCCACACTACATGAAACCATGTCGTCTGACACACACGAATGCATTCTCTAAACAGGAAACATCTATGTCAGGGTCTAGGGTCTGGATAATTGTGACAACACCAACTTAAACGTGTATTATTTTCATTTTTATTTTTATTTTTTTAATGGCAGTTTGATCCATACGGGCTGGAGTTAGCAGGCTAGCGTTAGCAGGCTAGCGGTAGCAGGCTAGCGGTAGCAGGCTAGCGGTAGCTTATAACTTCGGCTAACACTTAAATATCTTATGTTCAGTGTATATGTATATAGTGTTAGGAGTGAGGTATTTAGCTCCTTCTTGTCACATTTAATGAACTGGTTTGTTGGGAGAGGTTGGTGGTTATGCTGCACACAGAGTGGTGTTGTCCGACAGTCTCAAACGCACCACCTGAGGAGGCGCACGCTGACTGCCATGATTACAGACGAGACTCAGGTGTGTGAATGAGGGAGAAAACTGGCGTTCAGTGGAAGTCACATCGGACCTTGTGTGAGAAAGAGACGCTGAATCAGAAGCTGCCACACTCTACACATCTTTCCCCACCAGTCACGTTTACTTTTAGTTCCACCTTTTTAACAATAAATGAACAGGCAAGCAAGACGGGGTCCGTCGCTCACGTGAGCCGGACCGAGCTGTCAGACCTGCGGACAGGTGAGCTAACCCCTTCCTTCTCTTTGGCAAACCAGTTCATCCCCTCCACAGTTTTCCCCCTTCTTCCCTCGCTCCAGGTTAGGACTGACTTGGTAACAATTATAATCCCTATACATAGTCGGGCCGTAACAATAGTATAGCCTGCCATTGTTGTTATTACAAAGCAATAATGCAAGGGAAAAAAAATTCTTTCTGCATTGTATATCCCTAGGTTTCGGCGGGCGTGCCACTACATCTGCACCCTGCGTTATTTTGAGATGTGCATTCTGCTGGTCATTGCCATGAGCAGTATCGCCCTGGCTGCTGAAGACCCTGTCTGGCCTGAATCCCCTCGCAACAATGTAAGAGAGTCGATGCACATTTATGTACCAACGCTTGTGTTGCATGAAATGTTATTTGATGTCTTGATGTGTTTAACAGGATAGACTTTTGTTTAATATTCTTTTTGTTTTTTCTTCGTAGTGCACCAGCACTCCATATGTGTGGAGCTGGAGCTCAGATGTTTATGTATTAAGATTTTAAAAAAGACCCAAATGTAAAATTATTGCACCAATGTAAAAATTTCCATTAGAGCCTGACAGATATATTGGTTGACAGATATTATCGCCCAATATTGGCCTATTAAATTGATGATTGAAAATGATAAATATTACATTTATTCTTTTGCAGAGAGATGTATAGGCCGTCATATCAGATATCGATCAATTCCCCCCATTAAAATCAAACATTGTTCTCAAAATCACATATCAGTCGGGCTCTAATTACTATTACTTAACAATCTCTATACTGTGCTTTCACACCCTGTCACTATGTTCCAATATCTGGATGCAGCAGCAAATAATTTCCTATTTCTCTTTGCGCAGGTTCTTCGCTATTTCGACTACGTCTTCACAGGGGTATTCACATTTGAGATGCTGATAAAGGTAAGACACTGCCTCAAATCAAGATTCAACAATTCAACAAGAAGTACTGAGAACCCCAGCCCAAATGAGGACTAGACACTTTTCACTGAACACCAAGGCTAATTTGCACATTCATATCCAGGGGTTTGCTTCTTGTAATCCGACGCTGTTTTTTTCTTTCAGATGGTGGATCTGGGGCTGGTCTTGCACCAGGGCTCTTATTTCCGGGACTTGTGGAACATCCTTGACTTTATAGTGGTTAGTGGTGCTCTGGTGGCCTTCGCCTTCACGTAAGTCTTCCTCCTGCTTCCCACTGTCTTCCTCTCCCCCCTCCTTCCTGCTCCTCTCCTGCCTATCTACCGCCTCACTGGCACCTTGGAGTACAGCCTCCCCGGTTCTTCTTTATTCATCCATGGCTTAAACCAGACTCTCTCTGCCTTCTGTTCTGTCTTCCATACTCTCTCTCTTTCTCTCTCTCTCTCTCTCGCTCGCTCTGTCTCTCTGTCTGTCTGTCTCTATCTCTATCATACAAATGTCCAATTCTCTCCAGTTGGCCATTTCTTCTGCCTATCATTGGACTTTGCTCCTACATTACTCCCATTTCTAAACCCCTCCACCAACCCCCTACACTGCAACATGTTAAAAAAAAAAAAAAAAAAAAAAAGAATATCCCAGCATCCCCTTCCTATCCAACTGCTCTTCCCCCTGTGAGAGGTGAGGACCACCCTTTGCACCTGTAACCCTTTAGTGCCCAGGGCGTTCTAGAGCTAAAGGCCCCACGCAAAGCCTGGCCAGGTCATGCTGAGCTGGGTCTCAAAAATCTCCACACCCTTCTCTACGGCAAAACAGGTACTTTATACCCTACTCAATGCATGACTGTAAGGATAAAACATAGCTACCTGCAGACCTTCAGGACTGTATTTGTGTAGTTTGAAGATCTACAGTGCAGTAGCTTTACAATGTCAACATACAAAAATGTCTTTGCATACATGCCCCACACATGTTTAACTGTTTTGGTCTTGTGTGTGGGTTACACCTGAGTGTGTGCGTGCCACATGTTCACTGTACAAGTAAGTGGCCACTTTCAATACTCTCAAATGTGTGCATTGGTGATGCCGGGCTGAAAATGTGAATGTGTTGGCTTAAGTAGATGATAATGGCTGTAAGTCCAGTGTTTTGGGGAGCATAAGACCTGTGTGCTTGCTCCCTCACCATTCATATTGCATGGCATCAAACCTTTCCCTTGTTTTGGATAACTTAGGTTAGCGGGCAGGGATGAAAGTCTCCTTGAGTAAAAGGTCTAGCTTGAAAAACTGGGATGATAAACGACTGTACATTTGCTAAAATGAAGCATACTTGAGGCCATATGACTCAATAATTCAACTGTTTTGTTAAATTTCAGTGGAAGAGAAAATAACTTTCATAGTCGATGAGGATGGTCCATACGAACACAAGTCTCCATTTCTGTGTTGTATGTTAAAATGGAAATGGCTAAGTGACATAAATAATTGAATGCATGTTACATAATGCACATGATAAACTTTCCTTGGTACCACCTTAACTCTTGATGCCTTTGAGACATAAGCTGCTAGGATGTTTACCAAGTGGAAGCCAAGGAAAACTCCTCCTCTTTGCATTTTCCCAGCATCCCAGCATATCTTCTACATTGTCCTTTGCTTGGAGTTTGCTCCTTATTACTCAGCTCTCAGATCCCCTTATATCTTCGGAAGCTGCACTTCCCGAGAAGCATTACCTTGTTGACTAGAGCCAAGAAGTTTTGACCAAATTTTAACTCATAGTAATCTTCCCTTTCTCCTCTGCTCTCTGCCCATCCCTTCACCTCTTTCACCGTTCATAGCAACACCGACATCTCTGTTATGTCTTCCTTCTCATCCTGCTGGCAGGAAAAATGTCCACACAAATGAGTTCTTTTAAATCGAATAGGGATAAGGGAAATAAAGATTCCACAACCATATGAAGTTGGGAAAATGCATATTTTAACCTCATTTACCATGCTCATTACAGAGCTAGTATGGATTCTTCAAATTCATGGGTACATTTCCCTACTGGGTTTTTAGGGATACAAACAATGGTGCTTCTCCACTGTAGTTTGTGCAAGCATCTATTAACATGACGGAAATCCACCATTGCATAATTATAAATTTGAAATCATAATTATTTTCAATCAATGCATTCACTATTTTCAGGATGCCTTGTAATAAACAGTTTTGTGGTTGTATTTCTTTCATCTTATTCCTGTCTTATGGCTGCATTGCACAATGATATATTAAGATCATTGCCAATTAATGAGTAACTATCTCTGCCTTCTAGGGGAGATTTGTCTATTGATGTTAAGTGGCATCAATGAAAAATATCAGCAATCTTAAAGTTAGACCCCTATTCTGTCCCATCTTTTTAGGACCAGAGGAAGATTTCATACTTCCGAGAACACCCCCTTTTTTATTGTGCCAGCAATGCAAAAACTCAGAGCAATCATTCTTAGAGTGCTTTTTTAATGACTTCTTTAGCTCTTATTTCAAAGTATTCTCACAGGACAAGTGGAGCCTCCAGTGACGTAAGTGTATGTTGATTGGTTAAACAATGCAGCATATGTTCGGTTACCACCATTTTGGAAAATCTCATGAAAAACATTGAAAAAAGTTAAATGGACTTCACAAGTCGGTAAAGTCCAGGCTTATTGAGCATATATTCATTGGGGGAACTATAGAAAATATGGATACTGTACTTATTGTTGGCCAGCTTCTTTTACTTCAGCCTTCCGATTGGCAGTGTGAATGTTAATATAAAAAAGCCCTTGAAGGTATGCAGATCTCTGGGGAGCTCCCCTGTGGGCATTTCCTCACAGGGAGTCCTATCTTGTGGAATATCAAACTCTACACTATCTGAATGTGTCTAGCAGATACGAACAGCAGTTTGTGCTCAAGGGGGACAAAAACAATGCAGCAGTACGATATTCGCGATGGCAGGCCAGCATGGAGATGTGAAATGACATGTCCTGTACATACCATACGAACTTGGCAGGTGCTCCAGGGTTCTAGTGGTGGTTCCCCATCTCTAAGGCTGGCCTTCGCTCCAGTCTCTCTTTCTGAATCATTTTTGTGTTCACTAACGCTCTCTCCCCTAATTTCTAGTTGTGTATGTGGCACACATGAACCTGTCTGTGTTTCTGTTCTGTGTTTATACCTATGTGCTTCTGTCCTCTAACCTCATCATATATGGTCTTTATTACCTCTGTCTGTGAACTAATAAATAGAGGGCTGATACATGCTGTGTGTTAACATAAAGACAAACTCTCATAACAATCAATTAAGCCAGTTGAACCTATAAAGTCTGATTTAACTACGATAGGGGTTAACGACACTAATGGCTGATGGGGAGATCCGAACCAGTCAGAACAGACTCATACACATCCAGATAGTGCCTTAATTCAATTGGTGGAAATCAAACAGCACTCCAGAAAGGCTCAGCAGTCTCAATGGAGATGTTTATCGCTCCTTTAATCCAATTAGTCTGGTCTGAGGGCTGCTGGTGTCTTGGACCGCTTTTGCTGCTGTCCTGCATATTTCTACAGCCAGTCTGAGCTTTATGTCCGGACAGGCTCTTGGCGCTGAGACCCCCGCCTAATAACTGGCCCAGTTTGGTTAGTTTACAGAGAAACCTTGACATATTGAGGTAGCATTTTCACCAGGCAATGTCTGTTGTTGTCTGTAGTTTTTTCTTAATATGAGATTTTATGTGAGCATGTTGACACATTTGTCGTAATCCTCATTAATAAAACATTTAATGGGATAGTTCAGATTTATTAATGTGGGGTCGTATGAGTTACTTATCCAGATTCAGCTAAATTGTAGATCATATACACCTGTTGTTGACCAAATTGAAATACTACATTTGAAATATAGTAGTAGTACAGTGTTATTTAATCATTAATGTGTTCAATATCAAAAGGGGTGATTTTCATCTGAATAACAATCCCAGTATATCTAGTCCCTGAAGCAGCGTCTAGCCTGTAAAGCCATCATTAAAGAAATGTCATGTCAAGTAGTTTATGTTCCCGTCACACTTTTTGTCTAAATTTTAAGTGTGTGTGTTTATGTGCATGTGGGTTAGATTGAATAACAGTAGTTCATGGCTGGGAGGGTGGATCCAATAAAAAGTAGGCCTTGTGTTCTTTTTTCTCTCTCTGTCTCTCATATGGATGTTTTCCCTCGAAACCCCTCTTTTCTCCGTGTCCCATTCTGTTTCTTTCTCCTGCCCTTTGTCTTTTTGTCTCTCTTTGTCTCGCTGTCTCTCACCCCTCTCTCATCTCTCCGTTTGGACCAGCAGCAGCGGTGGCGGGTAAAGTTCTCTGTCTTTTTCCTCCTCATTTTCCTCCTTTTGCACTCTCAGCGCCTGTTCTTCTTATCACACATCTCTTTCCTTTTCATCCATCACAGTTGACTTCTGTACTTGTCTGTCCCTTTTTTTTTCATTGTTCACCATGGAACAGCTCTGACTCAAACACAACTAAACTTGGTAGCTGCTGCATCAGGTCCTCATCTGAATAACACAGATTTGAACAATGGTGTTAGTACAGTAAAAGCAAAAGGAAACTTCTGGGAAAGCTGAAAGACATGCAGACTTCCAGGAGGAATTACAGTGCACCCACACACGTGTGCTCACTTTCACACAAGGTCTTCACACACACACACACACACACACACACACACACACACACACACACACACACAACCACACAACCACCAGCAGTCTACCATCTGTTATAACAGCTGTATGACACAGTCAGCTGTACACACAGCTGGCTTCTCCCCTTAGGACCACTGTCAGTGACTTTGGACCTAAATTTTCCAACCTGATCACCATTCTAGTTTTCCATGATGCTAGTTAAGAATTTAACTTAATGAACAGGTCATATTTATTATTCTTAGTTTAGTTCACTTAACTTTTATATAGCTCCTTTAGAATCTAATTACATATTCTTGTACTTTATTATATGAGTCTTTAACTTTGGGAAGAGTGTTCAGTGCGACTGAAAAAAGAAGCCGTTTCCTTTTTCCTCATACATTTGCAGAAAAAGCCAAAGTGACACCGTGCTTAAGTGAAAGAGCTTTGGCTCAGCATTTCTTGATTGAAATGCTCGCTAAAATATCTTTGTCTTCGCCAAAACGGCCCACAAGACAAGATTCCATGCTGTTCGAACAATGCTGTGAAACCTGCTTATCCTAGTTTTAGAGATGATAGAGATGTACTAGTTTAATCATCAAGAGAGAAAGAGAGAGTTTGGCTGTTCATTCAAGTTTTCAGCACTTTTTTGTTAGACAAATTGTGACGTATATTTGAAGGTCAAAGAGTTGGATTGATCTTGCTTTACTATACAATGTGAAATAATTAAGGTATCTTTATGTTAACAGGGTTTTTTTCGCTGTATGTTCCCACTCTCTTCACTCTCACCAAACGGGAATTTGAATTTGGCCGTCATGTTACTTGTGCGTTTTGACTCCTTTGTATCTAACACATAAACATGAACTGTTCAGTCTAAATTGCTAGCAATGGTGGAATGTAACGAAGTACATTTAGCTCAATACAATTTTGAGGTACTCGTCCTTCCATTTATGTAAATCTATTCTCATACTTCACTACATTTTAGTGGTAAGCAGTGTGCTTTCTTTCTTCTACATTTAGCTCTAATTACTTTTCAGGTCAAGAACTTATATTTACAAAAATATCTATTGAAAATGATTATTCATTTTTACAAATTAAACATCACAGTATATTAAGTAATCTCACTGAACCCTACGACTGCTTGCATTCATGCATCTAAAATAATACTCCAATAATTTATTTCTAGAATCTAACAATCTGAGTGGGACCATTCTTCATAACATTTGGATGCTAATAGTTTACTTAAGTAAATTGCAATTGCACCATGCAACAAATTTGCATCACGTTTGGTGTGAACAGACCATAGCAAGGCTGCTAACATGCTCTCAAACTCTCTCTGTAAATATCTCTGTTGAGGATAGAGTTCTCCCATCACTCAACCTGCTGCTTTAAAGAGGAAATATCGCAGCATGGAAAGCAAGGTTTCAATGCAGCATGAAAGTATTTCACCATTAGCTGGGCATGTGCAAGGCGAGGCTTTAGCCGTCTTTGTAAAGCATTGAAATACATTGCGAAGTAATAAACAAGTGTAGCTACTAGTTAGCATTCAGGCAGCAATGACACCAGTTCCCATAGCATGTACTGTAGTTGTAAAATACCACCTAACTCTAGCATGTAGCAACAATGCTAACCTCACACTTAGAATTAAGCGTTACATAATAGCAATGCTGCATGTGTTGCTATGGATTTAACCCAGACGCAGTTACTCTTTTTGAGTTAACTCGGACACAAATACCATCAAGGAATGGCTGCCCACTGCCATTTTGGAACAAGACGAACTAAGCCTGTCTTATTCACCTAAACCTCCTAACTCTTTTTTTGTGTGTGTCTGTGTGTGTGCACTTGTGTGCGTGTACGTATGTGTTTTTGTGTGTGGGTGTGCGTGTGTACTCATACAGGGGGAGCAGTAAGGGGAAAGACATCAGCACTATCAAGTCTCTGAGGGTCCTGAGAGTGTTACGACCTCTGAAGACTATCAAACGTCTTCCCAAACTCAAGGTATGTTTACACAATTAATATGTTATCAGACAGCTGTACACATTAGGAAATTATATTTTACCCCTTAATTTTTTAATGCCTGATGCCTCAATTCAAGACCAAAACACACAAATAATTACAATTCACTGTATTTTTTTTTTTTTTTTTGATACAATAACCAACATGACTCCATCTGCCGTTTCTCTTTCTCGATCCTCAGGCTGTGTTTGACTGCGTGGTGAACTCCCTGAAGAATGTGCTCAACATCCTGATTGTCTACTTGCTCTTCATGTTCATCTTTGCTGTGGTGGCTGTGCAGCTCTTCAAGGGACGCTTCTTTTACTGCACCGATGAATCCAAAGAGTTTGAGCGCGACTGCAGGTCAGGAAATATGCAACTACTTTTACCTAGCTGTAAAAATGTTCTGGTTACTTTCTTAATGTCATATTAAGGCCCTTTTGTGCAAGATGTTTGTCTCCTGGCAGGTCACAAAGAAAGGATTGCCAGTACTGACAACTGCTATCTACTTTGTTTAAGGGCCTTTACATTAAATGTTCTAGTAATTCTAGTATTTAAGTCTCCTGAGACAAACCCACCGATCAGTCAGGACCTATTGATTAATTAATTAGTGTTTATCTACACATCCAAAAGACAATGCACACACATAGTCCACTTTCACACAGTGAACATATGTGAGTGCACATCACCTGTGGACATCACAAGTTCACAGTGAGCTCATTAACCTTATTAATTTCTCATGTATATTCAAAAATGACACATAGGGGCGCTAAGAGAAGAGTCGGTCATTAAATCCCAAACTAATGGAGCCATCCATATATCTGTCCTTATAAATGCGTTTCATTTACCACCATCTTTCTGAGAACTATTAATAATTTTACTATAACTGCGTGTGAGAAAAAAACACTCACACTGCATTTACATAGAAGGTAGATAATTCTGCACCAAATGTCTGCATATTAATACAAACGCCCAAACAGAATTAGAGAACTAAGACGCAATTTCCTTGGCAATTCCACGAGAACACAAAAAATACATATATCTCAAAGTCAACCCTTAACCCTTAACGCATGGTGCTGATGATGTGATGTGTGTTTTTTAGGGGCGAGTATCTGGTATATGAACGTGATAACGAAGTGAAGGCGCAGAAGCGGGAGTGGAAGAAGTACGATTTCCACTACGACAACGTGGCTTGGGCTCTCCTCACCCTCTTCACCGTGTCTACCGGAGAGGGGTGGCCGCAGTGAGTATGCTTGAAAATACGCAGTCACGTGCAGCACACATGATTTCTGGCAAACTGTAACCCTCCGCCGTTCCGTTCTCCTCCGTAGGGTGCTGAAGCATTCAGTGGATGCGACTTATGAGAACCAGGGCCCGAGCCCGGGGTACCGGATGGAAATGTCCATCTTTTACGTGGTGTACTTCGTGGTCTTCCCCTTCTTCTTCGTCAACATCTTCGTAGCTCTCATCATCATCACTTTCCAGGAGCAAGGAGACAAGATGATGGAGGATTACAGTTTAGAGAAGAACGAGGTGAGGGAGGATTACAAAGTAAAAGAAGATAGATTTAAGGAGTATTAGGAGGGTGACCCCAGGCAAGTAGAGGGAGGGTTGCAGCCACTGGGTAAAGAGGAAAGGATGGAAAGATGGAAAAGGGGGCGACAGGATAAAATTATACCAGTAATGTTAACAAACCTTATTGTTTTTTTTTTTTGCAGAGAGCTTGCATAGACTTCGCCATCAACGCCAGGCCTCTGACTCGCCACATGCCCCAAAACAAGCTGAGCTTTCAGTACAAGATGTGGGAGTTTGTGGTGTCACCGCCATTTGAGTATACTATCATGGCGATGATCGCGCTCAACACAGTCGTACTGATGATGAAGGTAAACGTCTTCATGCTGCAAACACAGAAACAATTAAGCGCACAGTTACAGGCGCACCAGCAAAATAATTAAATAATAACTTTTTTGTATCTCTTGCTTGACACTATTTGTGTTTAAATATGTCTGCCTCTCCATTGGGTGAACTGAACTGTGCGTCTGTCTCTTTATATGTCTTTATACTCGCCCTCCTTTCTGCCCCTGGCGGTGTTTGTGTGTGTGTTTGTGTCTGTCTGTGTGTATGGAAATCCATCCTCTTGTATTTGTACACTGGTTTGGTGGTATGATTGTGTGCGCTGCCTGTGTGTATGTGTGTGTTTGTTTATAGTATGACGGAGCTTCTGATACCTATGAAGATGTGTTAGCCAACCTGAACATAGTGTTTACCTCCCTCTTCTCCATGGAGTGTGTACTCAAGATCATCGCCTTTGGAGCACTGGTGAGTGTGTGTGTGTGTGTGTGT
>JAOWBC010000458.1:15349381-15367680 GCA_028566105.1 Hypoplectrus providencianus
GACTCAATATGCCTGCTTACCTGATAACCAAAACAATGAGCTAAAAAATACTGAGATGTAGGCAACAATGGATACAGCGAATAAAATGATGCTCTTTTTCATGTGCTGGAGGTAGCCCACTTATTTTTATTTCTTACATTTGGACACCGTGAATGTTATGCATTGTTTTTTTTTACATATTTAAGAAGACACTGTGGGGAATAATGAGCTAAAAACAAGTATGCAAAGATGCAAAGATTTAGGAAACTGCCAAAAGTCAGCATAAAGTGTGCAGTCATCAGAAAGAGAAAGGGAGGGTGGTGGATGAGGGAAAAAAAATGCAGTGAAGAGATGGTTCAGGGATAAATATTGGGAGGAGAAACAGTGCAGAGGGGGAACAGTAATACAGTAATTAGAGGAATGAAAGTGAATGACAGATAGGCGTAAAAAGAGGAGCAAAGATTACAGAGAGGGTGGAGATTAAGCTGGATAGGATTTAAATTTGGGAGAGTGCACAGTCATACACACAAATAACAGCAGGCCTCAGAGATGTGTGTGTGTGTGTGTGTCTGTCAAGGTGGTTTATTTTAATAGCCGCCTCCTTTGCTCTCTACATGTCCCTCCACTTGTCTAATGCACAGTTTGGCTGCAGGCAATATGTAGGAGAGCAAAAGAAACAGACTTCGCTCATCGGTGTTTGTTCCTCATCGTCCCTCTTTCTCATTGAGTCACTCTACATTTACAGAGAAAATTTAAACATCTATAATCCTGAATAAATGTATTTGTATTTATTACATATAGAAGAGGGATCTGATCCCCTTTTTATTAGGGTTTTTGGAATTAGAAGGTATGACGTGGTTTGTGATGTACAGGGATATAAAAGTATGCGATGTTTGATGGCTGGCGTAGTGTTCTGATGCAGTACAAGTTGTCCCAAGCTTGTCTGCTGGCAACCATCCAACGTGCCGTCACTGATGGTCCATTTGTCTTATCTGATTTCTTTCCTGTTCCTGTCGGACACTGACATGCTTTTTTCTCTACTTTTCCTGTTCTCTTTTTCTTTCTGTCTTATTCTCTCTCCGTCTCACTCTTTCTTTATCTCATTGTCTATTTTTTTTCTGCATCTTTTTCATTTTAATATCACTTCAATCCTCTAATATCCTTTGCCTTGTTATTTCAATGTGGTCCATCTATGCGCCATCTCCTTCATTTGTCCCTCTCATTTCCTTTCTATCCCTGCCGTTTCCATGTTCTCCTACATTTTACCGTCCATGTCACCTCATCGCCTTCTCACTTTCCCTGTCTCCACCTCATCCTCCATCTTCCTCTTCTTTTTTCTCTCTCTTGTCCTGAAAACAGAATTATTTCAAAGATGCCTGGAATATTTTTGACTGTGTGACAGTTCTGGGCAGCATTACTGACATCCTAGTTACTGAGCTTGGGGTAAGTAGCAGGATCTGATCCCTTTTTTTTGATGCAGATGTTTGACATTTCTTCACTGATGAGTTAAAACTGTAAACAGACTGACATGATGTTGTACAAGCAATGTTTGTCGAGTGTATGTTTGCTGAGCTCATATGACTGTTTGTTAGGTGAGCTTTAGCATGTGTCTGTGGGCTTACACATCTGTCATATTGTCTGAAACACCTACAGCGGACAAGACAAGGAGTTAGGGGAGAGCATGAGTTAGAGGCCACTGTTGAGCATTAGTCAGTCATGCATGAACATCTCTTGAAAGTCTTATATAATTGTCCCAGTTGGTGGGACGAGAAGAGACCAGATTCCAGCTAGCCAGCACTGAGCCGCTAACAGCGAGGCAGGAAGCATGCTGATGCTCTGCAGCAAGCCAGTGCACAGCTTCTGCAAGCAACCTCATAGCCAATCAAATGATCAGATTGCATCTCAGGTTGCCCACCAGAGGCTCAAACATGAAATCAGTAACTACAGCTGAAGTCTTGAAAGTCCATTGGACATCTGACTGCACTAACAATTAAAACCAGACTAGAAAAAACATATCCAAACCTCACAACTAAAAGTGAGTGGTCTGATGAAGTAGATTAGTGCTACAGTTACATTTGTCAAAAACATGATATCTTCACATTAGTTCACCACATTATCTGGATATATATATATTAGTGTAATTATATGAAACACATAATCACTTAAAAACTACATTTGATTTAGAGTTTTAAGTGAATGATTGTTCAGTTGTTCCTTACACCTAGACCTCCAGTATGGCTGCCCAAGTTTGCTTTAACACCATATATAGACTAGACTTGGTGTTAGTATTTTCATACAGTCATGCTTATTTATTTATTTAGAATCCATACTCTTTTCCAACAATCTTCTGCTGTCTTGATCTTTGGTATTGCTGCTATAAATGTACAAAATCTGCAGACCGACACCTGCTTCTTTGTTAACTTGTCTCTGTAATGACTTGATTTCTTTCTTGTTTTTATCTTTTTTACATGCTTTCTTTATATCGTCCACAAACTTAACGACGATCTACTGTAATCTACTTCGCCCCAACCCCCTTCTCTCCCCAACACCTACTACTTCCTGCGATTCCATCCAATCAAAATGCACTATGAATCCTCTGTGTCCACCCATGACAACCGGCTTGGTCAATCTCTCTGGTTGTTCTTCGAACCAACCAAAAATCCAAAAATTTGCTGCTATAAACCATATGTCTGCAACATCCACATGTAGATGGTTTGTAATTTTTTGGAGATCTTATTTTACTGCATTTGTTTTAACTGCATCCCAGCCAGTGTTATAGCTGTGAAATCTGCATGTTTTGCTTGACCCCCCCACTACAGAACAACTCTAAATGAGATCGAAATTTTTCACCTCTCTACCAGTCACTGTATAAATTTGTATCATTTCAACCCTTAATCCCACACTGTACATCCTTTACTGTGGACTGTTGTCACTATGTAAAGGATCAGATTGTATAAACTAGAATAGATTCCTAGGTCTATCCATTCAGATTAGTTATTCATTGTATGCACATATATAGACACATACACACCCACACATATGACAGTGACTGGGAGGGTGTTTCCAGTGATGATAGAGTGAATCCAAAGCTTTGCCGCTGGCAGAGAGAACAAGTGATGCATGCTGCCCCTCGCATGTCTCTGGCAGAGACCCTTTATTTCCACAGCACACTCAGTCACACACACAACCTCAGAGAAACGAAGCACATGCTGTATTGTGGATAGAACCTGCATGTGCCTGCTGCCAGTCCCCTTTTGAGCACTTTAAGTCTCAGTTCAACTCACCTCAGTTTGTTGTGTTTTGTATTGTGATACATGGTTGAAGAACTCTGTATTACAGAGATCACATAAATTGATGATCATTTTCTTAAACAAAAACAAGAAATTATTGATCTTTCTATTTAAAATCAAGTTTAACTGCCATACACACACGTAAGTTGAGAATAAAAATATGTAGACTTAATAGAGTTTACTAAAGATATAATGGCCTTATTTTGTCCTTCAACCAGCCTCTTGCTCTTGTTTGTCTGTGGCATCACTACAGAATGCCACAGAAAGTCGATCCTACAGGATTGGCTTGTGTTAGTGCACATCTGCATGTTCTGGGCTTGCTTCATTTTAGAAATTTTGCATATTTTGCCTTGAGAGAATTAGTGCATTTGGTTGTCTTACCAAGGAAACGTCCTGACGTCCCTGCACTTTTAACTACTCACCATCCCTACCCACAATTACTACTACGTAACCCAATTGGATGAAACTAGTTAGATTTGGATGATGTCCTCTCCCCCTGTGTTGTTTGGTTTGTTTGGTTTTGTCTAACTTAATGGATATGAAAAGCTTGTTGGAGCCTTGCTGATTTGAGTTTGGTTTGCTTTGACTTGTTTGGCTCCTGGTTCTTTTTTGTTTTTTTGCGTTTGAATCTCCCTCAGTTTGGATTTGACTGTTTTTCCTCTTTATTTTTTATGTTTAAGTTGTCTGAGGAAAGTTGTTTGCACTTTTTGCACTACAACTAACTTCTGTTTCCCTTTATTCCAACCCTGAATCCTCCTTCCTCCTGTCCTCCCCCCCATACACCTTTCTCTATTATTTCCTTTCCCCTTTTCTGAACTTCCCTACCTCCAACATTCAATCCTAACCCTCTCTACGCCCTTCCTCTCTGTCTCTCTTTCTCTTTCTCTCTGTCTGTGGTTGTGTTGTGGCTGTTCTGTAGAATAATTTCATCAACCTAAGTTTCCTGAGGCTGTTCAGGGCAGCTCGTCTCATCAAGCTGCTGAGGCAGGGAGAAACCATCCGCATCTTGCTGTGGACCTTCGTTCAGTCCTTCAAGGTTTACACACGCTTCTACACGATAACACACGCGCAAATCGCATGCAGTCACATTTGTAGATTTTGAAAAAAAACACATATCCAACAGAAATAGACAATGTTCCGGGGCCGCCTCACATACAGTGCACTCAAGTGTATCAAAGTTAATACTAAACGATTAATGTGTCTGTCCTCAGGCGCTGCCTTATGTCTGCCTTCTCATTGCCATGCTGTTCTTCATCTACGCCATCATTGGGATGCAGGTGGGTGAGGGCCTCGAGCTAAAATTGCTGTAGTGCTTTTGGGATACATTAAATATATATTTATTGGATAATGATGATGAGGAGCATGTACAGAAGGAGAATGATGATAATGGTCATAAGACTTTGGTGCATAAGAGGAGGAGGAGGAGGAGGATTATGGAGTTTGTGATGCCCTGTTTTAGTGGCAAAGAAAGCCAGAAAGTTTGTTGGTGACCAGCTATAGTCTGGTTTTCGGTGTTAACTGTTTCATTGCCTTCAACAGCTGTTTGGGAATATCGCTATTGAAGTAGACGGAGAGAGTGCCATCAACCAGCACAACAACTTCCAGACCTTCATACAGGCTCTCATGTTGCTCTTCAGGTTGGTTAATCTGCATAAATATCCAGTGTTTGTATGCATATCATTGCTATCATCTGAAGAAATTAGATGAAACCTCCAGGGCTTTATAATCCAAAAACCTTAGGAATCAAGAACATTTTTTTTGTTTTTTCAGGAGTGCAACGGGAGAGGCATGGCATGAGATCATGCTGGCGTGTCTGGGGAACAAGGAGTGTGACCCCATGTCAGGGAACACAGAGCCCGAGTGTGGCAGCCAGGTTGCCTACCTCTACTTTGTCTCCTTCATCTTCTTCTGTTCATTCTTGGTGAGTGCATCCTCTCACCTTAACACAGTTCCTATTGAGAGGAAACAAAATGTTGTTCGGTTTTAGGCCAACCTTGAAGCTAGCATCTCCATGGGGTCTATTGACAATTGGCCGGGGTTTTTTTTGCATTGGATGTAGGATCAATGCAGCAAATAAGCTTTGAGGCAAACATACTTTTCTGATGCTTACATGTTTTGTTCAGTAGGAAAATCTTTACAAATGAACACCACTTTTATGATGTTGGAGCGTTAGTGTAGCCAACAGAAGTAAAAAGCTAACGTTATGCTATAGTGAACTACGCGATGTTTGCATGGCCTAAATGGTACTACTGTTACACTTCAGACGGTCTCCGACAAGCTTTTGAACAGTTAGTAAAACTGTAACCTAATAAACTGTTTATAAACTCAAAATTGCCTTAAAAATTGGCTTGGAGACCTATTTAGCCATTTGTTAGAAAATGCCTATGTAAGGACACATTAAAACTGCAAAATTCACAAGCGGGGGGGGATTTGTAAACATATTTTGATCTTGAACAACAAAGCATGAACATCTCTTAAGCTTATGTTAACTACAGACCTTATTTCAGGCATCGCATCATATTTTGTGATCAGATGAGAACACCTACGGTGTCTGATTGTCCTGCAGCTCTTAGTTAAAGCTCTGAAAAGGAATAATTAATAAATGACAAATGGGCAGGTCACCTAACATGCTTCTTGTAGTATTCCATATAAATACATATTAATTATCATCGATTTAAATCGTTGTGTGAAATCAGTTTTGAGTGATTCTATTTCTCAGACGAGATGTTTAACTCGTGTTTGTGTTTAGATGCTGAATCTGTTCGTTGCCGTCATCATGGACAACTTTGAGTACCTGACAAGAGATTCATCCATACTGGGACCTCACCACCTGGATGAGTATGTCAGGATATGGGCCGAGTATGATCCTGCAGCCTGGTGAGTTGTGAATGCATGCACTCATGGTGCACATACACACTAACGTACACTCAAACGGTAATTTGGCAGGCTTTGATTTATATTATTAAACAAAATGAAAGCTAATGTAATATACATGTGAATACCACATTTATGGTTGTGTTTGCACTGATATTCCTCATAAAACCACAGAAACATTAATTAGGACCTGTGTTTTTCTTGTTTTAATATGCTTTTTCACACAGCAAGGCCCTGGTTATAAAATCAAGTTCAGTTTTGCTCAATAGCAGCACGAGGTGTTTTAAATTGCCCGGATGTAGACAAAAAGCTAACAAGTGTCAACCTGTAATAGTATAGAATTTTTTTCTAGTGAAACAGCTGCAAGGGGGCTGTAACGGATCTGAGCATAACCTCATCAGGCATCTGGTTATCTCTCTCACACCGTACAACCCCTCCCTCCTCCTCCTCCTCCTCCTCCTCCCCTTCCTCCTATTTTCTGTAAAGTGTGCTGAATTACCTACCAACCCTTCACAAACCTTTTCCTCCTTCTGGAATCTGCATACTGCTAAAAAAAAAAAAAAAAACATACAAAAAAAAAAACAATACAAAGGAAGAACAAAGCTCCCTTCTGCAACTCTGTAGTCTAAATGTCTGCTGTAGACATGCTACGTTTCATGGTATCTGTATTCCAGTGCCTGTGTGTTGCCCTCATGCTGTCCTGTAGACTGCACATAGAGCGTCAATCAGAGAAAGTGAGACAGAAAAGGAAGGTAGAAGAAATAAGAGGATGTAAGAATCATAGATTAATATTAGCAGTGATGCTAGTTAACAGCAGTTTCAACACTATAAAAAAATGCATTCAAATACATTTGTGACAGCCCATTCTTAAAATAGAATTAATTCTCTATATGATGAGGTAAACTGCAACACTGTATGTATGTAGGGCTTTTATTGTGAAAGGTAAGAGCAGAGGGACTGGTATGCCCTGAATTTGGACGAGAGAGGTAGTACAGTTTGATGTTGTTTTATAATCCTCATAAGCAGGTGTAAGTCGTAACCTTTGGCTGCACCACTGGAGGGAATGTTTTGCCTGACACAACATGATTGGTTCAAGCCTCTATTCACAGTGCAAAAGCTCAGAAAAATTGACCATGTCGTGAAAATTAAATCATGTGGCCTCTTTGCCGCATGATATCTTTGCTCTGTGTGTAAGTACTCATGACAAAAACAAGTTTATCAAGATATATTGATGTGCACAGAATAAAAATAGCCCCTGGTGTGTAAAGCCCTTTATAAATCAATATACTTTTTTAAAAATGTATAAAATGTTATCTGTGTTTTCTTAACATGCTACAAATGTAACCGCTTAGCGTTGTTGCATGTTGCATTCCTTTAAACTAACATGCTAACATGAGCACCCCTGCACAGCATTCAGAAGGCAGGGAACAAAGATGTTTGGCTGACATTGAACACATATTTAATAGGGAGGGAATCTGCACACCATAAGCAGCTATTAAGCATTTAGCTGTTTGCCAAGGACATGTGTTTGCAATTCCTTAATTACACTGTGTCCACATCCAGTTAGGGGTTAGACTGGGAAAAGGAAGGAAATCGCTGTCAAAGTAAGGCCAAGGAGGAAGAGAAAGAAAGGAGGAAGATTTTGGAAAACTGTATTGGCAGTGCTGAGGGCCACATCCTTCTGAGTGTGTAGAGCGAGCATAGGTGCAGATGTGTCTACAGTCTGTGATTAAGAGTTGACATGTTGTATAGTATTTTCAGACTGTGTACTTGTCAATCTTGTGCTCTTCCTCCCAATGTTCTCTCTTCTCTCTGGATGTGTGTATGTGTGTGTGTTTTTCTCCTGTACGTGTGTTTCTTAACTCCCCTGTATTCTTCTTGCAGCGGGCGCATTCATTATAAGGACATGTACAGTTTATTACGGGTTATCGACCCGCCTCTCGGCTTAGGCAAGAAATGCCCCCATAGGGTGGCCTGCAAGGTTTGACTTCCATTCAAACAAAATCTCTCAACCACACTTGCTAGCCACAGCATCCAGGAATGGAGTGAATGCCGCTTTCTATATATTTTCTTTTTCATTTCAATTTTACAACTTCTTTTCCACCATTATCGACTTGCATTCTGAACTGCTGAGAGAATGTGCGGGACAATGCAGACACCCAGAGAAGCATGTGAAATGCACTGAGTGAAAAAAAAAAAATCCACATTTAGAGGTTTTACCACATTGTAAAATCTTTTTTTTTTTAATATATTCTTTTCTGGATATTCTTTTCCTTTGCTTGGAGCCATGGCTATAATGTAGCAAGCTACGGTTGCTCACTGTAGTGTTGCATTGTTCTTGGTTTTTGGGGGTTGGGGGAAAGACAGAAACTGCATTGACACCCCTTCCTCCTCCTCCACCTCCCCTCTCTCCTTGTCCGAGCAGCAGCAGCTTGGTGCCCTGCTGTCAAGCTCTTACTTGCTCTTCTGAGCAAAGAAACCCAAAACACTCACACATATATGCCTTTGTCCTGCAACACACAATTCTCTTCCGAAACTACAAGAGAACAAATTCAAATCCTCCTGTTGTTTCCCTTCCCTCTTTTTTGACGTGACAAACTGTAGCTCATAGAGAAACCACATGGCCGCAGTCTGTCCAAATCAGCCCAATAACCTTGTCTTTCTGTTGTTTTGTTCTTTTACTTTGTTTTGGTCTTCTCTTCTCCTTCTCTTTCAATCTCTTACACTGTAATCTCTGTTTTCAACTCTAATCAATCGTCTCCTCAATCTCCCTCTCACTGCATCTTTTTTCTCCCACTTCCTCCCTTCTTCCTCTCTCTCTCAATATCTCCACCTCTCCCTCTTTGTGCTTTTGTTAATGGGGGTGATGGCACTGGCTGATGATGCAGTGGCAGGATCAGTTGCAGGGAAATGTATGACATGCTGAGGCACATGTGTCCTCCACTAGGCCTTGGGAAGAGGTGTCCGGCACGGGTGGCCTACAAGGTCAGAAAGGACCCCATCTTAACCCGAGTCTCCTATGGGTTTGGGGATTTTAATGGGGTGGGGGGGTGCAGGAGGGAGTGGGCCAGGGATTTTTCAGCGCTCAACGTGGTGTAAACTTTAGTGTCGTTGTTTCTTTAGTTCTGTTTCTGTTTCCTTTTCGTGGAAAGTGGGGGTGGGCTGGTCAGTGTTGTGGCGTTGTGTGGTGGTGTGGGATTGGTGGGTGGAAGTAGCAAAGCAATAAGGGCGAGGGGTTAGCTGGGTGTGGGGTGTATCCACAGGAGGGGACGAAAAGAGGGACCTTCTCAGCTCGTTTGCACCGCGATTGACGGACACACAAGCTCACTTGCACGAACATGCACATTACAATGAATCGTGTCATGTATGAATGCACAGTACAAAAACATTTAAGATACTAATTCATAATGAGAAAAGCATTGCATACATGCACACACACACATTCTAGCACAGAAACATGCGTGTGCAGCAGGGCTTGGAAGGTCCGCTAGACTTACGTCCTCTGACTCGTTCCGTCCTGTGGATGGGGCAGACACACACATGCACACAAACACAGAATAAAGTCCTATCAACCTACACATAGATGCTATCTGTTATTTCTAATGGTAGAGAGAGCAGAAGGGCTTGTCTCAGTGATGTGTTTCCCTCAGAGAGCCTTTGGTTGCCATACAGAAGCAGTTCTTTTTCTGTCACCCTTCATGTAGCAGCTCCAAGCCCCCGAGCAGCCTTTTCTATCTGCAAGTCCAATTCTCTCTTTGTCCTTTGGTTCTGTCGTCAATGCAGTTCTATTCTGTTTCCAGCCCCCCTTCATCTCTGCATATTGCTCCCCTCCCCGCACATATACACTCCCTCACCTGCCTTCTGCATGGCCGATAACCACCAACCCCATGCACAGACCCCTGTCTGTCATAGAATCGCCACAGACACAGTTAATCTCACACAAATTGTTATCAGAATAGAAGTATTACAGAATGATAACAACAAAATGTACCTTTATGTTACCACATGTTCCTGTAACACCTCTTGTATTCAGCGTGACAGTCTCATTTAACTTCATTGGCAGATCACTGTGAGCCTCAGGGGGCAGCCGGCCAAACAGCCTGTAGGCACAGGAGATCACTCCATCGCTCACATCGCTTTATCCACCTCCCTTCTTCTCAAGCAGACCTGGGCCAAATTCTGACATTATATTATTCCAGCAGTTCCATATGGGTTGGGCTTATATACAAGTGTAATTTGTTATTATGTAAAAGTGGTTGCTAGTCTATGAAGGTATACCAAACCAATTATCTTGGGCTACTTTTGTATTTAAACTTGAATGGTATGTTCACACCAATGGGAAATGACATTTTACATGTAAAGTCAATGTAAAGACATGAATAGAAGGAATCCGACACTGCAAATGAGATGACTATATGAAATTTGCATTTGAAAACAAACATTTTGAAGCTGTTTGCTTCTTATTTCGCCATCAATAATATGCATAGCATGAATTATTTATTTTTTTTGTCTTGGCATCCATTTGACCCATTAATTTCAATCAAAACAAGGCAAAAAAGGGCCATACCGCTGTAGTAATGGCAGTTGTCCATTACTACTGACTGTGATTTACCAAGCTGTATGCCTCTCCAGATGATGTTTTGAACTTACAGTATTTTTTCCCAACCTTCCTTGGGCTTTCACAATGGTTACAAGGCACTAGAGTAGCTATTTAGTTAATGATGGGGAAAAAATGTCAGAAAGAAATGCTGTAGGTATCAACACTGGCGGATCTTGCTCGAGTAACATAAACAAACAAATGATCCTAATGTGGTCTTGCGGTCAATCAAGTGACGCATTTGGTGTGGACACACAACAAGATTTTTGTCCTATAAATAAATCCTTATCTATAATCTTGACTTCATTACCCTGAAAAGAAAATCATACGAAAAAAACATGGATAAATTGTATTGTTTGGCCCAGGTTTTCGCTCCTTTAGCTCTGTCTCATTCACATGTTTTTGTTTCAAACCCAGACCCGACATCAGATGCTCTCTTTCTCTCCTCATCATTTTGGTTTTACCCTTCTTGTCCTAAAAGCCTCCTCCCTGAACTAAAAAGTAGACCCCAAACCCTCAGCCCAAAAACCTAACATGCTTTACATGCATGGTTTTGGCTCCCCTAACATCTTAATCTGCCCATTGATAATAACAACTGGAACAACTTTCCAGAAGGTCACCAACTCTGTCTTTATGCCTTACCCCCCTTACCACTTTCCCAAAGCACCTTGCCAATGAGAGAAATCCAAACCTTACCTTTGACCTTCCAACCAATCCACAGAACAATGACCTATGATCTAGCTCCACTGCTTTTAACCATGGATCTTCTCTGTCCTGGAGAGAGACAGCAGAGCCTTCAGGCAGGACCGCTTTCTTACAGACACAGCCAACCAAGTGTGGTGATGTTTCCTTCTTTTTTTCTTTGCATAGAGTTTTTCTTTTCTCTGACTATTTTTGGTCACATTTTCTCTCTTTACACGCTCCGGCTCTCAACCTATTAACCTATTGATTTTTATTTCTCTATCATCCCTTTCCCTTAAGCTTTCCCTTTCAACTCTTATTATATCTATTTTCTGGCAGAATAAATATTTCTTTTCACCTCATATTTCCTACATGTACCTGGATTATGTTTGTCTGAACAATTATTTTACATCTTAGAAACAAAACACTTCCATGGTGGCCATTTTGTTTTTGTTTTTTTCTTCTTTCTTTTTCCACAGAATGCTGCTCTCTCTCACCTATTAACCCTCCAAGTCTGTGCCCATTTTTCACACATTAGACATCAGATAATTAGCGATAGAGCTAGATGCTCTATTATTTCAGCCTAGCTCCATTGTCTACAAAATTGTCCTATTCCCTTCAATAACAGCCACGTTAAAACAACTCACAAACTCATTTTAATGTCGCCAACAGAGGATGCTTTCTGTGTACGGCTGCGCAGCTGCTTGTCCTGAGAGGCATATTGCGTCTGCATCGCATGTTGCATGAGAGTGGGAATTAAAGATATTGAGATAAAAAAAAAAGTTTTCATAGATGGAAATGAAAGGCACTTAATCAGGATGTAGAGGGAAGCATGATTTGCTGCATGTTCGGGTTGTCGCCGTCTTCTGTCACCAACACACACACGAATGTCATCTGTGATTTGGTGTGTGTCTTTGTCTGTTTCAAATATAAACCAACAAGACAAGGATCAAACCAATAAACGAAAACCAAAGTGTTTCCCCTGCCTCAGACCGGCGCCTTGGTTGTTTTTAGTTTATTGGTTTGTCATCTGGTCTGTTGTTGTTTTTTTCCGTGAACCTCCAATCCTCTAGGGGGAGCTCTGGATGGTAGTAGCTGCTGCTCAGGCTGTTCTCCAATTTTATTATTGAATTCTCAAGGTCACAGTTTAACCAACCTGTGAGGTCTTTTGGATGTCAACAAACAAACTAAGATAATATATTTGGACATGATATAAATTATTTGTAATTTGTGGGATGATTCAGAGAAAAAAAAAAGTCTTCATTTTTTACCTCTGCACTCACAGGTTTATCTCATAAGATAATTCAAATCTGGCAATTCCTACATGTCAATTTATTGTGACACAGCACTGGAAATCAAACATGCCTAATCGGACACTGTAGCTGAGTCTGAGCTGGCAGGCAGTCAGATCCTGCCACAGATGCTATGCACAGCTCCTTCAGTCTCCTTTGACCAAACCCCTCCCTTCTCCCTGCCCCTTCTCCCCTTCCTGCCTCCGACTAATCGCCCCCTCCCCTTCTCACCTGGAGGTTCCACAAACATGCCATCCCATTGCCTTCTCCATTTTCTCACCGCTCACCCTGATTGGCTCTCCCACAGAGACTGCTCCGTATGGACCTCCCTGTAGCCGACGACAACACGGTCCACTTCAACTCCACCCTTATGGCCTTGATCCGAACCGCACTGGACATCAAGATCGCCAAGGGTACGGAAGGTTTGGAATCCCTCTTACCTCCTTTGGTCCAATTTTCACGTGCTTTCTTCTCCTTTTTTCTTATTTCCCCCCATAGTGCAGTGCTGTCTGCTATTTCTGTGCTGAACCAAGAAACCTTCAGCTCATCCTGATGCTTCTCCTACTGTAGCTTAAGTACAGTGTGATTTCCTTGGTGGTAGATCCTGTGTGTAGCATGTTGTGTGTGAGGCTGAAGGTTGAGATCCTGTGCAATCGAGGTTCTGTCACTTGAATCACCTGTGTACGTTATTAATTGCCGTTATGATTTGAGCCGAGCAATTATCATAGCCTTGCTAATAAAAATTCTCTGTTTGTTTGTCTTTGTTTTCATGTTTGTATGTCCTCTCTTATACCCTTTTGCATCAATCTGAATGGGGATGAATGGTTTGTGTGTGCTTGTGTGTGGATGAGTAATTTTTTTTATGATTTTTCTCTGCGTGCATGCACTTGGTCACGAATGTATCTGTATGAATGTGCACGCGCATGTGTGATGGATCTGCTCAGGTGGTATTGACAAGCACCAGATGGACGCGGAGCTGAGGAAAGAGATGATGGCGATCTGGCCCAACCTCTCTCAGAAGACTCTGGATTTACTGGTTACGCCACACAAGTGTAAGTTGCAGAGTGTTGTGCGGGCGCAGCCATGTGGCTTGAATGCAGCCACCCTGTGCCGTGCAGTGCTCCAACGTTATTTCTCTTCACGCCACCTGAGGACCGCTTCTCTCAGCAAGTCTCTGTCACTGCTGCACCCTCTGATACAGATGGCACACCACCCCCCACACATCCACACCCATATGCCTCAGATCTTTGACAAAATCAACTCTCCATTAAGTCCTGCCCCCATTGATTACTGTTGCAAGGCTGGGCGCGCTGTCCCACCTGGCATGTCAGTGAGAGATATTTTAAAGGAAATCAAAGCAAATATCTGAAAAAATTAGTACTGAAGTATCTAAAATTCTACAATGTCTTTTAGCAGATACTTTTATCCAAAGCAGCGTACATATGAAGGTGTTATCAAGTAGTGCTTAGTGTTCATGTAAATAGTGTTTTCTATTTCTCTTTTTTTCTCCCTATCCGTGTAGATTATGTGTGCTAGTGTGTGGTAAAGAACTGGGTCTTTATTTTAACCTGCATTGTGAATGAAGAGGACATTAAAATCAGTGTCCTAAGAATTCATGTAGGACAAACATAGATAGAATGTTTGCAATGTTGTTACACAACAGGTAAATGATGGCATTGTTTATTTAAGCTAATATTGATTTATGGTCCCTATAGCACTGGAAACATTTAGCAATAAGCTGTCAGAAAATGGCTTTTGGGAACAAAGGGTAACTTCTCCCAAAAGACTAGCTCAGTTAGCCTTCTGGGTTTTATGTCAGAAACAACTCATGGATAGTACTGAGGTTAGCACAGTTAGCTAGCATGCAAGTCGGTCCTACTGAGTGTAAATGAAACAGCAGAGCTGTAAAGCATTTTTCTGATCATGCATGTCCGTATGCAAATGTTTTCCATTACAAACTCTGAGTAAATTAAACAACTAAGCTCAAAAAGTAAAACCTTGGAAGCTAGGGATGAAGGCGTTCTCACAGAAGGGTCTGTTATGTGAGCATTACCAAAAGCACTGACAAAGCACAGGCTGCATGATAGACACAGAAGAACTGCACATGCACACAACACCTGAATCCTACCTTTTTTTTCCAACTGAAACTACACCTACCAACACTAACCCTTCACCAGTCTCAGACCCCAACACTTCCCCACCTGTCCGTGCCTGAGATCAGAGGGTGCCTCACTATAGATCAACTCTCTATAGACGTCTTTTCACTTCAGGGGCGCTCAGCTGTGTGCACTAGATGGCTGGCTGTGCTTGATAAAACATACCGTATAAGTGTCATGACACAAAGAACAAATGCACATGTGCTAATGCACTAGTTGCATGATACAGCAGTTGCTTTAGTTTGTGAAATGCATGCGATTTGCTATCAAAATGTATTGTGCATTACATTGCAACCAAGTCCAAAGAGCCAAGATATCACAGATTTTATTTTAATCCATTTTATTATTTTAGTGACTTGGTTAAATTTGTGTTGATTCTTGCAATCACATGATTGCAGATTTTCGGAGTGACTGAATTTTGTTTCATCTATATCACAATGAGATGTTTTGATTACAAGATTTTACCTGTGACAAATATAAATGCTGTATAGAGATGAACTAAAGATAAGATTAAAAAAAAAAAATCAATCTGTCTGTGAAAAGACTATATGCTCAATGTTGTGTGTGTTTTTCTCTGTTTGTGTGCATGCTTCACCCCCTTTCTACCATTCCTTGCGCTCAGGGTCCATTCCAAAAGGTCTAATCTTGCAGGGTAACTTGTCATTCTCTCAGCAGCCACAGACCTGACAGTTGGAAAAATCTACGCTGCCATGATGATCATGGAGTACTACCGGCAGAGCAAGATCAAGCGCTCGCAGGCTCTTCGTGATGAGCAGGTACTGCAAGGAGAATAGCACTCTACTCCACCTGCATCCGACCCTATAAAGTCAAAGGCAGACTGACGCACTGAAATCAAGGCTGCAGGGCTGTAGTCCCTTTCATAAAAGCCTGGGCTGTGTCCAGATCCAACAAGGAGTCCTTTTTCAATCACCTAAAAGGGGTATACAGGGGCTGAACACAACTATTCAGCAATCTAATGCAATCTCCCAGCTCCTATATGCAACAATCCTTCTTTTACAGCTGAAACAGTGCTGCCATCTGCTGGGCAAGGTCTGTTTCTCCTCACTTATACAACAATATGAGCATTGGCAGTAAGAAAACAAGCATAAGTCATGCTTCAGATATACTTTAACCCACATTTTAACTAGCTAATTTAATAAATGGTTTATGCTAAGCTGTTGTAGATGTTAAAAGAGACTGCTGGGTTGTTTGTGTTGTCACGGCCCCTGTGGTGCCCATGCCTGAACATCATGGGAGTGCTTGTAACAGCTCCTACTGCTGATTCTTTCCTGTGTCCACTGCTTGTAAAAAATCTTTTACCTTCCCACTACTCAGCACCCGCGCCTGTACCTTTGGACTGTTAGATTTGCATCTTGATATTGCTGCACCCTACGCTTCAGGTCAAGTACAAGGGTGCCCACCCTCCACACTGATTTAACATGAGATCAGCAGATGATGTCTTATCAGAACCGAAATGTAATGGTCCTCCAAAGGTTTATGCAGCCAACTAGGCCATAAACATAAGAGGAGCTGCATGATTCTGAAGACACTCGCTACCTGATATTTTATTGCATGTGTAAAGATATTTAAGATGTCTCTAAAACATCAGAAAATCTCCTTCAGTCTCTGTTGGCTTTCTCATACACCTTTCCAGTCCTCCTTCCTTTACAGTAAAGTATTATGGAAACACACAGTACTCCACAGCCACTGTTATTCTTTCTCCAATCCTTTCAGTATTTCTCCTGTGAACACATACTGTACACCATGTCCTCCACCTGCTGCATTGTAAACCAGGGCAGCAGGACCAGCCTACCTTATGTACTAGCAACACCCAGTGACAGACCTCTATAGGGTTTAACTATACAAAAATAGTAGATGCCATCACAGAACAGTTGCAGCATGGACGTGTTTATGTTGTACATTGTGTTATATTAGCTGATTACACACAAGACTTTGGGGTTTGGCATGGGTTACACATAAAAGAAAAAGGTTTAGAGAACAATGGGACCTTTAAGATTACAAAGATCAGAAACTGGACTATTTTTTAACTTGCTTGTATAACAGGTTAAAAGCTGGGGTAAGTAGTTTTTTTTTGGCATCATTGGGCAAACATTCCACAATAACATTTTGCATATTGTAATTCCGTTTGTCTGAAAGAAAACTACACTTCTGCAACCAACCTTGAGCTTTTTTTAGTCTTTAGAATCTAGCATAGGACTCTGGCCAATCACAGGTTGCTTCAGATACCCTTTTTCCACCAAGGCAGCTCCAGGGCTGGGTGGAACCCTTTCCTGGCTTTTATGACAACCAAAGAATCGTCTTTTGGGCAGGAAAACTGGTTCCAGAGAGGCCCCACCTCTTTGCTGATTTCATATATGAACCACTTATGTCAGGGGCTGGGATTTTCATGTCCAACAAGACCATCTGAAATGTTCATATTATTCATTTTATTTGCCTTGTTTAACTTCAAAGTGATCAATATGGGCTAGCATGAGCTGGCTAGCGATCGCGGCGACTCGTTTTAGAGACAAAGAAATTGTTGCTTTCCAGAAAACTGCCCACCCCAGCTTTAAAAACCACTTTGATCTTGAGAAAGGTGGTTGAAACTTTGAATAAATGAATGACAATGAATGTTGCATTGTCCCATCATGCATTTCAC
The DNA here is from genome assembly GCA_028566105.1 of Hypoplectrus providencianus. Taxonomy (NCBI): domain Eukaryota; kingdom Metazoa; phylum Chordata; class Actinopteri; order Perciformes; family Serranidae; genus Hypoplectrus; species Hypoplectrus providencianus. Next base: position 15,366,910 of record JAOWBC010000458.1, read on the forward strand.
CTGCTGTATGTTCCCCTCCACAGGATTGTTGCAGTGTTTATCTGCCATGATGTCCTCCATCCCCTCTTTGAACGAGGCCCCTTTTTTATTTCCCTGCTTTTGATCAGTTCAAATTCTACTACCCTTGCTCCTGTATGAACATATTTTCTATCGACATTAGAGTATTTGAGTCCACCATCAGATGACAACTGATCATCAGATGAAACACAGAATGATTGCTGATCATTCTCTTTGATCCTACTCTGACTGAATTTCACTCCCTTTTTAGACCTTTTAAAGCACTCTGGTTAAAGTCCCAAACCTGGTGGCCCCAAAAGGGTTGCCAGGTTCCAGAATGCACTTTGTGTCCACCCATCTCTTTGTCCTGCTAGCTGCTGGGCATCAGTTGCTCAAGAGTCCCTCCTTCCCATTTCTTTCTCTTCCATTACCTCTTTTGCCTGGCCACGCTTCAACCGATTGCCCCCTCTGTACATGCCCTCTGTTCCTGCTCTGCCCGTTCTCCCTCCATTTCCCTGTCAGTCTGCCTGATAGCTGGCGACGGCCATGTTGTATATCTCACACAGAATCGAACGCCATTACTGTTTCAGCGCGTGGAGCCACCTTCCCCCGCCCAGGACGGGGGTCCGGGACTAAACAACGCCCTCCCTCCACCTGCTACGACAGAGACTGTCAACAGCCTGTGAGTTGGTTGGCATGTTTTACCTCCAGGAGGTGGTTTGTTGGAAGCAGTCCGGTTAAGGAGAAAGTTTCTGTGATGGTGTGTGTGTGTGT